>CANIUD010000332.1:395000-439288 GCA_947470075.1 Closterium sp. Yama58-4 | reverse complement strand
GGGGGGGCAAGAGGAGGGGGGGGGCAAGAGGAGGGGGGGGCAAGAGGAGGGGGGGGGCAAGAGAGGGGGGGGGCAAGAGGAGGGGGGGGGGGCAAGAGGAGGGGGGGGGGCAAGAGGAGGGGGGGGGCAAGAGGAGGGGGGGGGCAAGAGGAGGGGGGGGGCAAGAGGAGGGGGGGGGCAAGAGGAGGGGGGGGGCAAGAGGAGGGGGGGGGCAAGAGGAGGGGGGGGGCAAGAGGGGGGGGGGGCAAGAGTGGCGGGAGTTGGAGGGATGGACTCACAAGGACACTTCCGTCCGTCTCATTCGTTGGATGATTGCTGTGAGCGGCCCCTCCAGAGCCAGCGTCTTCACAGTTAGTATGCCGCCCAGAGCCTGTTGTGGAGCGGGGGGGTGGGTGGATGGGTGGTTTTCCGGCGCCTCAAAATTGCAGCCCTTCCAAAGCCAGAATCTTCACAGTCAGGATGCCGCCCAGAGCCTGTTGTGGACCGGCCGGGCGGGAGGGTGGGTGGGTGGGTGGGTTGGTGGGGACGGGTGCTGAACAATGTTAGGATGGGAAGGCAAGGCACGTTGGATGACTGCAGTGAGCGGCTCTTCTGGCGCCAGCGACTTCACTGTTAGGATGCCGCCCAGAGCGTGTTGTGGGGCAAGGGGAGGGGGTGGGTGAGTGGGGCAGGTGGTGTTAAGTGAGTGAGAGGGGACGAGAGTTGAAGGATGTTAGGAGCATCCCTTTCAGAGCCAGCGTCTTCACTGTCAGCAGGATGCCTCCTTCAGCCTGTTGTGGAGCAACCAGGTGGGTGGGTGGGGTTAGTGAGAGGAGGGAAAGGCAAGGCAGGAGCGTGAGAGGCCAAGGATATGCCATGCTACCATGCCTAGGGTGCAATTCCATTGACAGGTCGGGACCATGTCCCACGACAAACCGTGTTAGGAGACATGTCCCAGGTCGGGACCATGTCCCAAGTCTCGTGACAACCCGTGTTCTACCTTGCTCTTCTGATCCCTTCTTGCCCACGTTCTCTCCCACATTCCACCCTTCGCACTCTCACCTTCGATACGCTTCAATCATAACCCTAACATCCAGGATCCAGTTTAGGCCATCTTTTTATGTCTTTCCTCCTCCGCCCCGGCCTCCAGTCCCCAGACCCTTGCCCCTACATTGCCGCCTACAACTTTCCCCTCCCCCATCCAACCCCTCTCCTCCCCTGCACCATCAGACCCCTCGTCCTCTCCCCCACGCCCCCTCTTTGAGAATTCTCAAAAGCATGCCCCCCTTTCCCTCCCTTCTCCCCCCTCCCTAACCGCCCACCTCTTCTGTGTGCTTGACGCGTGCATCCGTGGATATTTGACATGTCTCAGAAATTGTAACCCCCCATCTCCCCCATCGAAACTGCCCACCTCTCTCCCTAAACTGCTCACCTCTCTCCCTAAACTGCCCACCTCTCTCCCTAAACTGCCCACCTCTCTCCCTAAACTGCCCACCTCTCTCCCTAAACTACCCACCTCTCTCCCTAAACTGCCCACCTCTCTCCCTAAACTGCCCACCTCTCTCCCTAAACTGCCCACCTCTCTCCCTAAACTGCCCACCTCTCTCCCTAAACTGCCCACCTCTCTCCCTAAACTGCCCACCTCTCTCCCCAACTGCCCACCTCCTCTGTGTGCTTGACGCGTGCATCTGTGGCCTCTGCCGTTTTCGCCCGCAGCCGCACCCTCCACTTCCCACACGCCAGCTGGTGTTGTGTGGTTATTTAGGAGGGAGGAGAGAGATTCGAACGCGCAAGGGGAATAAAGGGAGTGACGCATGGAGGGCAGAAGGGTTTGCTTGTCTTGCATGAGTTTGCATCTACCTTGTAATGCCTTATAATGAAGATAAGGACCGTTTGAGAGAGTGTGAGGTTGACGGGTAATGAAGGGGCAGCCAGACAGAGAGGGAGCGTAGGAAGAGGGAGGGAGAGAGAGAGGCCACGAACGTCGGTGACAAGACAACGAAGCATGCACCTGTAGTGGAAGCAGCAGCAGTTGCGTGCCGATGCCGGCGATGGTGGGCACCCATCCGATCTCCCTTGCTATCAGCCACGTGACCAGCACAAGCTCTATTGGGGCCTGGATAACGGAAGAAACAGCAGAGAAAGTAAAGAAAGCAGGGAAAAAAATCACGCAAGACACAAAGAATGTGTGAAGTGGACGAAGGCAGTGAGTCACAAGAAATGCCATGCCCCACTCCCCATCCCCCATCCATCATCCCCGTCATCCCATCCCCCATCCCCCATCCCCCATCCATCAACCCCCATGCCCCCCATCCCACCGCCCGCTTCCCCTCACCACCCAGAGAGCCTGGCAGCAGAAAACCAGGTCTTCCAATCGGCGCACGTCATTGGACAGCAGGTTGATGCAGTGCCCGCTGCTGACGTGGCTCAGCGCGCTGGCAGTGAGGGTGAGGAGGTGGCGGTGCACTGCAAGGGGAGAGGCGGGGGGATGGGAGGGGAGGGGAGGGTGTGGGAGGGGAGGGGGTGAGGGTGAGGAGGTGGCGGTGCACTGCAGGGGAAGGGGAAGGTGATGGAGCGTGTGGGAGGGAAGGGGAGGAAGACCGGTGCGGTGCGGACAGTTACGGGAAGGACGGAGGGATGGGCGAAGAAGCAGAAGCAGTTTGACCGATTTGGGTGGCAGAAGCTGGGAGCTTGGGCTGCGAACGGAAAGGTATAGGACTAGAGACAACAACACGGGGAGTGGGAGCGTGTGGGAGGGGAGGAAGCGGAAAGGGGCAGGGCAGGGGGAGGGGATGGGCGAAAAGAAACAGAGGCATTCTGACTGATTTTGATGGCAATCTCACCTGCACTGATGGCGGCGGTGCGTGTGTTGGTGGAGAGGACGTATGCACGGTAGCACAGCTGCTGGGTCACCACAGCCAGCACCACCGCCACTGCACCCATCCCCGCTGCCATGAGGTAGCCCTCTGTAGGCCCGCACTGCCCTTCCATGCCGCTGCTGCTTTCACTGCTGCTGCTGTCACACCCTTCCAGATAGGCGACCTGGTGGAAAGTGAGGGGGAAAGGAGAAGAGCGAGGGGGGATTGATGGAAATGGAGAGTGAGGGGGAGTGGGGAAGAGGGTAAGACGGGTATGGCTCCTGAAATGATGAATCTTAGACTCGATGTTCACGATATCATTTATGCACATTCACGTATGCGTGAACGCACACATAAACATTTCGCTCACTGGTGCGGTGTCATGAACGCCCACTGGCAAGTATCATCTCACCATGCAATAGCAGCACTCATGATGCGATACAGCAGCACTCACGATGCGATACAGCATCACTCATGATGCGATACAGCATCACTCACGATGCGATACAGCAGCACTCACGATGCGATACAGCAGCATTCACGATGCGATACAGCATCACTCATGATGCGATACAGCATCACTCACGATGCGATACAGCAGCACTCACGATGCGATACAGCATCACTCATGATGCGATACAGCATCACTCATGATGCGATACAGCATCACTCATGATGCGATACAGCATCACTCATGATGCGATACAGCAGCACTCACGATGCGATACAGCAGCACTCACGATGCGATACAGCAGCATGGCTTTGACTACATGCAGCATCGACTCCCCGAGAAACATCACTGTGAGCTGCAGCAGCGCCCACCGGTGCGGCCAATACAGAGCCGCCCAAAACGGCCACTTCCCCCTGCCCCGCGCCTTCCATCCGCCCGACACCACTGACTGACCACTTCCCCTCCGCCCTCCCCCCTGCTCCCCTTCACACTGCTCCTCCTCGTCCTTCCGCCCCCTCTCCCTCTGCTCCCCTTCCATAATGCGAGCCGTTTGCGCGTCCAGCCAATCGGCGCGCCAGGTCTGCGGAGGCCGGGGGAGGTCCGCCAGCTGCAGCGTTGTGCGCGCGCCCATGCGCATTATGGGGGTCACCTGCGTGCGGCATTAGTTGGTTGGTTTCATTGTGCATTGCGGAAGGCGGGAAGGGGAAAGGCGGGAAGAAAAGGGAGGGGGAGGAATTGGAGATGAGAGGCAAGGGAAGGGAAGTAAGTCACGCGGAAGAAATCGAGTGACTTGAATGGAACCAACCAGCGACTTGAATGGAACCAACCAGCCAGCCGAGCAGGCAGAGCACTCACCCATGCGAACGTCAATGCCGACCACAGGCCCGGCTCTCCGTCGTCTCCCTCGCCTTCTTCCTCCTCCTCCTCCGCCTCCGCCTCTGCCTCCGCCTGCTCCTCCGCCTCCGCCTCCTCCTCCGCCTCCTCCTGGATATCATCAACAGCAGGAGCAGGAGCAGCACCGTTGTTGGTGCCGTGGCCATCACCCCCAGGTGTCGCTTCTGCCGGCGATGCGCCGCTATCCTCGCGAGTGTCGCATGCCACTGCGAGCAGCAAGCGCCCTTCCCCCTTTCCGCAAATGTCGCCGGTAATTGTCGCATCGCCGGAGTAACGCGTCTCGCTGACACTCCGATCAACGGCCGAAGCGTTGCCGGATCGCTGCTGCTTCTGCTGCTGCTCCAGGCCTAGAGATGTCGTCATCTCGCGTCCTTTTGTTGAATCGCAATCTGGGGGAACACGGCGGGGGTCACGCTGAGTGCTGTCTCGCACGCAGCTGGTCGCCGGACTACCGGGGTGCTGCTGAGGCGAGTCGCCGCGACTGCCGCTGTCGACAGATAGGAATCTGTTGCTGTCGCTGTCGACTTTGTTGCTGTCGTGTCGCCTCCCCGGGATCTCACTGTCAGTCTATCTGTCAGTTATTCCGTCAGTCCTTCCGTTCCGTCTGATACTATGCATGGAGATGGCTTCTAGACAGCTGATCACGAAGGTGAGCAACGATAGCTGTTCTCTTACTCGCTTCAACGGTACGTATCGTCAGTCTCAATCACGTGTAGTGTTACAGTCTTGGCCGACGGAACGCGCTGAAGTTCGTCTGTTGTACGCCGCAAGACCCTCCGTCTCATGTTCCAAAAGATACAAATGGTTCCGCTATTAAGGCCCGCGCTAACAAAGTCCCATTTTCAGACAGAGGAGCTTTTTCCTTTAATTCCTAGGTGTGGCCCCTCCTCTACAGTCCCTTTTTTGACCAGGTTCATTGCACCTATCAGTATGTTATGAGTTTTACTAGACAGAGTGCGCGGAAGACTTTATAAAGAGAACGTGATTACAGAATGACGAGAATGATAAAGAAGCATGCATTTATAGGGTCGAAAACGTGCTAGACGAGAACCTCGTGACGTGCGAGGTTTGGGATCGTCGCGATTGGTGCGGGGCGACTCGGAATTGGTTCGGTCCGAAATGTAGGCCGAACCGGAATCTGACGCGAAGAGCTCGGGCTGTCCTCGCTAGGAGCAGCCTCTACAGTAATGAATGTATATTCATTACACAGTACCATGAACATTTACGGAAAATGCTACGAAAGGCAGTTTTGTTTTGAAGTAAACATTTAAAACTGATATTTTTTGTTTCTCTTGACCGCGCTTGTTTCTTATTCCCGTCGCGCGATTCCTAGCGCGCTCCACGATGACATCTCAGTAATCTCGCTGACAGGAAGGAAAAACAAAAATTCATAGTTATTATGGCATCAAACATAATCGATGTTGTTTATTTCTGCCCGTTTTGTCAAGAGGTCCACTGGTGATCCCCGATTGATCCTAGGGAAGGGTTACAGGCATGTTGGCCTGGGGGGTTATGAGCGCACTCACCCGCTACACAAACAAGCCCTTTTATCCCAGTGGTTAGTGGTTGGGATTCTGACATGGTATCAGAGCGAAGGTCTCGGGTTCGAATCCCGGTGTGTGCACCTCGGGCATCCCAGTGCGGGGGGGTGTCAAGAGGTCCACTGGTGATCCCCGATTGATCCTAGGGAAGGGTTACAGGCATGTTGGCCTGGGGGGTTATGAGCGCACTCACCCGCTACACAAACAAGCCATTTTATCCCAGTGGTTAGTGGCTGGGATTCTGACACGTTTTTCACGCATCATTGAAAACGCGTAAAACCGTTCGACGAGAAGTTGAAGCAAGCGCGGTCCATACGTACGTATATGACAAGGAACAACAACTAGTAGAGACAAAAAAACCGCTTTTCATGCACTTTTCTCGAATTTGGGATTATAGGGTCCCGTTTGCCCGTTTTTTCAGACATTTTGACATATAGTCCGCGCGCGGCGTGTTTCTCCTTCGGATTATAAACGAGAACAACTGTAAATTAAAAAAGACAATGCTGCATGATTCGTGCACGAGTCCTGCTATGCACCTCGGGCGGACATAGAAAAGGCTCTACTACAAGTGAGAATTTCGCTCAAACCCGCGGAAGAGCGGTTTGATTTATTTTCGCCACGTGGCGAGCCTGTGATCGCGTGAACCGCGATCTGTTTTATTGTTATCACAAACTTTCAAGAGAATTTAGTTAAGTTCTGTACAGCGCTGCCCGCCGCAAAAATGAAACCCCCATAGGTAAGGCATGCGATAGGGATGCATCAACCCTAAACACCTAGAGGCAAGGTGTTTAGGGTTGATGCCTCCCTATGTCAAATGATATATATGTGTGATATATATTGGTAGGCTGTAGTGGGGTAGATGTTATAGGGGATAACACTTTAGGGTTGTGTTTCTTGTACCAAACTCTCTCGTCAATCGATTCAACCTTGCCTAGCTATCTCGACATGGCATCTAGAGCAGGTTCTTAGGACCTAAGTTTAAGGGCCCACCAGTTACTAAGTTACCTCACCAACGGCCTGCCTACCTGCCTTGCCTGTTTGTCAGCTTAGCCTGCTGCCCGCGCGCGCCTCGGCTGCGCGCGCACGCCTTTTTTTTTAGCGCGCACTGCTGCTGCCAGCCGCGTCGCGCCCCGTCCGTCGCCCGCGCAGCCCGCCCTGAGCCCGCACAGCTCGCGCGCGGCCCGTCCCTGCCTCGCGCAGCCCGCTAAGGCCCCGCGCAGCCCGTCTGCAGCCCGCGCGTCGCATCTGTTGCTCGCGCGCAGCCCCTTTTCGCCCCGCGCGTCGTGTTTGCTGCCTGCGCGGCCCACTCCAGAGCTGCGCGCTGCACCTACCGTCCGCACGCAGCCCGCCTAGGCCCTGCACGTCGCGTTCGCCGCTCGTACAGCGCATTGCTGCCCCGTGCATTGCGTCCGCCTGTACCTGCCGCCAGGGTTTAGGGTTTACCCTGTCTTTTTCTTGCCTGCCTTGCGTCTCTACCGTCTGCCTTGCGCACCTGCCTGCTACAGTTGCCTGCTGCCTGAACCTGCAGCCTTTGCCTGCTGCCTGAGCCTGCTGCCTGAGCCTGCACCCTGTGCCTGCTACTTTTGCCTGCGCTGCAACCATGGCGACCCTTACTGTTCTCGCCTTTGAGCCTGACGGCCGCCCCATCGAGTTTGACACCTGGCTTAGTGATCTGCGGCTTTACCTTATGACTGACGTCGCAGACGGAGTATCACTACTAGCCTATGTCACTGGCACTGTCCCTACTCCCGCTGAGACTGCTCCTGCCCCTGAACGAGCACAGTGGGAGCTCCGCGACGCAGTCGCGCGCCTTGTTATTCGCAATCACCTACCGATCTCTGAGCGCGCGCATTTCAACCAGCTTAAGACTGCTAAGACGCTGTATGATGCTGTCGTTGCCCGCTATTCCGCCCCGGCCACAGCCACCGTTGGTAGTCTCATCCTGCCTTACCTGTTCCCAGACTTAGCCTCGTTTCACACTGCTGCCGACCTTATCACTCACCTCCGCGCTAGTGACGCCCGCTTTCGAGCCGCTCTTACCGACGAGTTCCTCGCCACGAACACCCCCCCGCTGTACTTCACCCTCTACATCCTCGTCACCCGCCTCCCTGACACTCTTCGCTCTGTCAGGGATCACTTCCTTGCCAAGGATCCTCCAACTATCACTCTGGACGACTTCGAGCAGCAGCTGGTCGCAGCAGAGAAGAACATCCTCGCTGTCGGTGCTGCTCGTGGCACTCCCCGCACTCCCCTCTTTGAGGGGTGCTCCCCCTCCCCTCTTGACCCCTCCTACGCCTCTGCTGCTACTGCTGTCGACTTCCTCGGTGCGGAGAAGGTCGCAGCGGCTTCCGCTCCTGGTGGGAAGCGTGGTGGTGGCAGGGGCGGCAAGGGTGGCAGGGGTGGCGGAGGTGGCGGTGGAGGGAGCGGTGGTGGAGGCGGCGGGGGTGGTGGAGGTGGTGGGGGTGGACGTGGGGGTGGAGGCGGTGGGTGGGGTGGCGGCAGGACCGGGGGCGGTGGAGGCGGCGGCGGCGGTGGTGGGGGAGGAGGCAGCGGCAGTGGCGGTGGAGGTGGGAGTGGGGGTGGATCTGGCCAGAAGGGTGGCCCCACTGGTGGCCAGCAGCAGCAGCAGCAGCAGCAGCAGCAGCAGCCACAGCAGCAGCAGCAGCTTCCTCCCCTCACCTCCCAGCAGCTCAATGACTGGTATGCTGGGCGTGGGGCGTCTCGGGGTTCTGACCGCTGCCCCTATGTCATTCGTACTGGCCCCCGCAAGGGTCGCCCCTGCAACGGTTTTCACACTGAGTATCGTTGTTTTGCTAGGCTTAGTGACGCCTGGCGTGCCAAGTATCCTGATGCTACTGAGTTCCCCAACTGGGCCGAGCTGCTTAGGCGTGATGTGCCTATCTTTGATCTGGACTATGATGTTATTCTTGCTGCCATGTATGCATTGACTGTTAGTGCTGAGGGTGACTGTTACTTGTGTGTGCCGCCTGATCCTGGTATTGACCCCGGTATAAGGGCTGCAGCCCTAGGTGCTAGTGAGTCTGCTCCCCTTGGTACTGAGTCGACTCAGGCCTTGCACACGTTTACACTTGACTCTGGTGCTTCCCGCTGTTTCTTTCGCGATAGCACCATCGTCACTCCCCTCCCTGCACCTGTCCCTGTCTCACTGGCTGACCCCTCTGGGGGCCCAGTGCTTGCACGAGCCACGACTGTGCTCCCGTGCCCGGCGGTCCCGTCTGGTGAGCTGTCAGGTCTCCACGTTCCCTCGTTCTCTACGAACCTGGTGAGCAACGCCGTCCTCCAGGATCACTGGGTTGACACCTGGACTCCTGGAGGGCAGCGTGTGGCGATCTGCACGTGCTCCAAGACTGGCCGCCACCTGGCCACGTTCACTCGTGAGCCGGGGTCTAGTCTGTACACCCTCACCACTGTTTCACGCTACACTCCTTTGTCTCCTCAGCTGTACGCGTCTGCTCAGGTAGCTACCCAGTGTGAGTGCCGCCGCCTGTCGCACGACACGCTTCTGTGGCACCACCGCCTTGGTCACCCCTCCCTTCCTCGCCTTCGTGGCATGCACTCTCGCTCCCTGGTCTCTGGGCTTCCCAGGTCTCTGCCTGCCCTCCCTCCCTCGCCTGCGCCGCCCTGCATTCCCTGCGTCGAGGGGCGGCAGCGCGCCGCTCCTCACTCCTCCTCGTTTCCTCCCACAGAGGCTCCCCTGCAGACGCTCCACCTGGACGTGTGGGGCCCAGCCCGCGTCCAGGGACAGGGCCGTGAGCGGTACTTTTTGCTGGTTGTCGACGACTACACGCGTTACACCACGGTCTTCCCCTTGCGCAGCAAGGGGGACGTCCCTGCTGTTTTGATCCCCTGGATCCGCGCTGTGCGTCTCCAGCTCCGCGAGCGGTTCGAGCGGGACTTCCCTGTCCTGCGTCTGCACTCTGACAGAGGTGGTGAGTTCTCCTCTGACCTCTTGGCAGCCTTCTGTGCGGAGCACGGCATTACCCAGTCGTTCACGCTTCCGGCCTCTCCGCAGCAGAATGGGGTTGCTGAGCGCCGCATTGGCTTAGTCATGGAGGTCGCTCGTACCTCCATGATCCATGCGGCGGCTCCCCATTTTCTGTGGCCGTTCGCGGTCCGGTACGCCGCGCATCAGCTCAACCTCTGGCCCCGTGTCTCCTTGCCGGAGACCTCGCCCACGCTGCTGTGGACGGGGGAGGTTGGCGATGCGTCGCGTTTCCGGGTCTGGGGTGCTCGTGCCTTTGTCCGCGATCTCACCGCGGACAAGCTCTCTGCTCGCGCCATTCCCTGCGTCTTCCTTGGTTTTCCTCCTGATGCGCCTGGCTGGCAGTTTTACGACCCCACCTCGCGCCGTGTCTTTGCGTCTCAGGACGTCACCTTTGACGAGTCTGTTCCCTTCTACCGTCTCTTTCCCTACCGCACTGCCTCTCGCCCCCCCCCGCCGCTCTTTCTCGCTCCAGGTCCTCCCCAGGTAGACCCCCTCCCCGCGCCAGGTCCTGCTCCTTCAGGTGTTTCTCAGGTAGACCCTCCGGTACCTGCGCCGATTGAGGTCACTGGTGACTCAGGTCCTGCTGGAGGTGGTCCTGCTCGGGGTGCTGTCTCTGGGGGTGCTGAGCCTGGGGGTGCGGAGCCTGAGCGAGAGGCGCCTAGAGGTGCTGAGCCTGGGGGTGCGGAGTCTGGGGGTGCTGTGCCTGCGCGTGAGGAGCCTGGAGGTGCTGAGCTTGGGGGTGTCGAGTCTGAGGGTGCGGAGCCTGCGCGAGAGGAGCCTGGAGGTGCTGAGCTTGGGGGTGCCGAGTCTGCGGGTACTGAGCCTACGCGTGAGGAGCCTGGAGGTGCTGGCGCTGGAGGTTCTGGAGCAGTTGGGGGTGCTGGCGCTGAGGGTTCTGAGTCTGCTGTTGCGCGGTCTCCTTGGAGTAGCCGCCTTCGTCCACGTGTGCCTCTCACCTCACAGCAGCTGCAGGACCAGTACGGTCGCCGTCAGGGTCGCGCTGCTGGAGCCCGGGGCTCTACTGCTGGAGTCGCTGGTTCCGGAGGTGCTCGTCCTGGGGGTACTGGAGCTGCTGGGGCTTGGGGTGCTGGTTCTGGGGGTGCTGCTACTGGAGACACTGAGGTTGGAGACCCTGGGACTGGAGGTGTCGGTTCTGGGACTGGAGCTGCTGGAGGTGCTGGAGCTGCTGGAGGTACTGGAGCTGCTGGAGCTGCCGGTACTGGCGCAGCTGCGCCGACACGACTGTTCTTCGCTCCGCCGTCTCCGTCGTCTCTGCCGCCGTCTGACTCTGCTCTTCGTCAGGTTCTTACTCTCCCGTCGTCTACTGGTCTTCCGTTACAGCCTGGCTCACCGCTGCCTGCTCCTTCTCCTTACACTGAGCAGACTGGTAGTCCTGCTGAGCGTCGTGAGCCTGCGTCGCGTCCTGTCTCGCCTGCTCGTCCTGGTCGTACCGGTCGTCGTGTTCCTCGTTCGCGTCAGCCGGCTGTCCCCAGCGCACACCTCGTAGTCCGTCGTCCTTCCTCTGCTCTGCAGCCTGTTCCTCTGCCGTCTCCTCCTGCGTCCTCTCTACCTCACGTTCCAGACCCTGAGTCTGACCGGTTTCGTGCTGAGCACCCTACTGTCACGCGTCTGCTAGCCACTGTTGTCACTGACCCGTCGTTTGAGTCTACTGCTGCGTCTGCTCTTGTCGCTGAGCTTGTTGACTTTGCTGCTGCCTGTCGTCTAGACTTCGCTGCCAGTCTTGTTGCTGAGTCTGAGTCTGTCTGTCCTCCGTCCGTCGGGGGTGAGTGTGCTCTTAGCACGGACGTCCTTGAGGACAGGCACGAGGACCTTGAGTGTCTTGCGACTGCTGCGCCTCATCTCGTGGCCATGCTGCTTGCCCCTGAGGGAGACCCGGATGCACCAGACATCCCGACCCCGCGCTCTTACGCTGAGGCGATGGCGGGTGAGTACTCCTCTCAGTGGCAGACAGCCATGGACGCAGAGATGGCATCCTGGAAGTCCACAGGCACTTACGTCGATGAGGTTCCCCCTCCTGGGGCGAACATCGTCGATGGCATGTGGATTTTCAGGGTGAAGCGGCCGCCGGGTTCTCCGCCTGTCTTCAAGGCTCGTTACGTTGCTCGAGGCTTCAGTCAGCGAGAGGGAGTTGACTTCTTCCAGACCTTCTCCCCTACCCCGAAGATGACTACTCTTCGGGTGCTGCTGCACGTTGCCGCTCACCGTGACTACGAGCTTCACTCTCTTGACTTCAGCACAGCTTTCTTACAGGGCAGCCTGCACGAGGAGATCTGGCTGCGCCGCCCACCTGGCTTCACTGGGTCGTTCCCTCCTGGTACCCAGTGGAGCCTCCGGCGGCCAGTCTACGGTCTCCGCCAGGCGCCACGTGAGTGGCACGACACACTGAGGACGACACTGGCGGCTCTTGGGTTCGCTCCTTCGACAGCTGACCCGTCGCTGTTCCTGCGCACCGACACTTCGCTGCCACCGTTCTACATCCTCGTGTACGTAGACGACTTAGTCTTTGCCACTGCTGACACTGAGGCTCTCGCCTTGGTGAAGTCGGAGCTGTAGAAGAGACACACGTGCACAGACCTGGGTGAGCTGCGCAGTTACCTTGGCTTGCAGATCACTCGGGACAGAGCACGCCGCACCATCACACTGACTCAGTCACACATGGTGCAGCAGGTCCTTCAGCGCTTCGGCTTCACCTGGTCCTCGCCACAGCACACTCCTCTGGCTACAGGTCACTCGCTCTCAGCTCCACCTTCGGAAGAGTCGAGTGGTCCTTACCCAGAGCTAGTGGGCTGCCTCATGTACCTGATGACCTGCACTCGGCCTGACCTTGCGTACCCTCTTGGCCTTCTCGCTCGCTACGTGGCTCCTGGTAGGCACCGACCAGAGCACATGGCTGCTGCTAAGAGGGTACTGCGCTACTTGTGCAGTACATCGGACATGGGGCTCGTGCTTGGAGGACGGAGTGAGGTGGTCCTCACTGGGCACTCAGACGCGTCTTGGGTTGACGACCAGGCTACAGCAGGTCGTCACAGGGTTACACCTTCAGCCTTGGCTCTGGCTCTGTTTCTTGGCGGTCTACACGCTCGTCTTCTGTTCTCAGCTCCAGTTGTGAGGCTGAGATCTACGCCACCGCCATGGCTGCACAGGAGCTACGCTGGCTCACCTACCTGCTGACTGACTTGGGTGAGCGGCCTCGTTCTCCTCCAGTGCTGTACGTCGACAACAAGGCGGCCATTGCCTTGTGTGAGGAGCACAGACTGGAGCACAGAACGAAGCACATTGCTCTGCGTTACTTCCTGGCTCGAGAGTTGCAGCAGCGAGGCCAGCTTCGTCTTCGTCACGTGGCCACTCGGGCCAACACTGCTGATATATTCACCAAGGCACTTCCGTCTGGTGATCATCAGCGCTTTTGTACTCTGTTGGGCCTTGTGCCTACGTTTCCACACTTGCTGTAGTCTCTGCTTGTACTGTGATATATATATATATACCTGCATGCTGGCTCTTGCTAGGTAGCCATCACTGTACTGTTATTGCTGCATATATATCTCTGCATGTGAACTGGCCTTGTGGCCATTTGCTTGTTCTCAGAATGTGTGGTGACGTTGTGATCCACCCTGAGCTTGTTTTGCTTCTCTTGACTGGTCTTGTGACCCGTTGCTCTCCCCCACTTTGCCTATGGGGGTGTGTCAAATGATATATATGTGTGATATATATTGGTAGGCTGTAGTGGGGTAGATGTTATAGGGGATAACACTTTAGGGTTGTGTTTCTTGTACCAAACTCTCTCGTCAATCGATTCAACCTTGCCTAGCTATCTCGACACCCTAACGCATGCCAGGCCCAAATGGGTTTTATTTTTGCCCGCGGGCATTGCGGTACAAAACTTAACTAATTTTCTGTTGAAGTTTGTGATAACAATAAAACAGATCGCGGTTCACGCGATCGAAGGCATGCCACGTGGCGATAATAAAACGAACCGCGATTCCGCGGGATTGGGCAAAACTCTCACTACAAGTACACATGATGCTCAATCCCTGTGCCTGCACGCGACTTTGTCTTGGACGCGATGGAAAGTCTGCACCCGTGTATTTTGCGCCAGCTAGTTGCACCCATGTTACAAGCAGCCCGAGCAAGTTGCGGTGACTAGGAACTGATTGACAGATAACTGAAGAGACCGAAGTCAAATTGAGAGACCGAAGTCAAATTGAAGAGACCGAAGTCAAACAGTCAACGATGATTTACAATTTTTTAAAAAGCCCTTTTTTGCTAGGTGCGAATTGACGAAACCTTTGCGAAATGCAAGAAAACTTAACGCCCAAATGGTAGCAAGTACGGGGGGCTCACTCGAGCATTTTGTGTACCATCTTTCTTACATTGTGAGACGGCAGGGATGCCATCTTTCCTGCTAACAATTCAGGCTGTGAAGATTGGAAGGCCATAAAATTGTTTGGCCTGGCATCACGTGCAAGGTTCACGGACGGGTTTGGTTTGGGTTGGAGTTGTTGGGGCTGTATGCCAGGTGTCAAACATTGCATGTTTATATTGTGTAGGCTTTAGTGGGTTTAGCCTTAGAGGGTACACAAACTTAGGGTTTCCTACTTGTACCCAACTTCCTGCTAGTTCATCCATTCTCGTTCTATTCTAAGATTCTGTCATGGTATCAGAGGCCTAGGTTGCTACCTAGGACCGCTTTCTCCAATGGGCCCACTATTCCGCTAGAAGCGCCCTCGTGCGCCCTCGTGCGCCCTCGTGCGCCTTCGTGCGCCCTCGTACGCCCTCGTACGCCCTCGTGCGCCCTCGTGCGCCCTCGAGCCGCCCCTGCAGGTCCGTCAGGCCCCCGAGCCGCCTCTGCAGACCCGTCAGGCCCCCCCCGAGCCGCCTCTGCAGGCCCGTCACGCCCGAGAGCCGCCCCTGCAGACCCGTCAGGCCCGCGCGCAGCCTCTGCCCGACCGCGCGCCGCCTCTGCAGGCTCTCGCCGCCCACCGCGTCGCCCTGTCCGCGGCGTCGTCGTCGCCTGCCCGCGGCGTCGTCGCCTGCCCGCGACGCAGCCCCTGCCCGCGGCGTCGTCGCCTGCTCGCGGCGTCGTCGCCTGCCCGCGGCGTCGTCGCCTGCCCGCGGCGTCGCCACCTGCCCGCCGCGTCGCCCTGCCCGCGGCGTCGCCACCTGCCCGTGGAGCCGCCCCTGGAGCCGCCCGCCACTGCAGTAGCAGCCCCTGGAGCCGCCCGCCACTACAGCAGCCGCCCCTGGAGCCGCCCGCCACTGCAGCAGCAGCCCCTGGAGCCGCCCGCCACTGCAGCAGCAGCCCCTGGAGCCGCCCGCCACTGCAGCAGCCGCCCCTGGAGCCGCCCGCCACTGTAGCAGCCGCCCCTGGAGCCGCCCGCCACTGCAGCAGCAGCCCCTGGAGCCGCCCGCCACTGCAGCAGCCGCCCTTCGAGCAGCCCGCACCTGCAGCAGCCGCCCCTGGAGCAGCCCGCACCTGCAGCAGCCGCCCCAGGCACCTGGAGCAACTGCCGTCGCGGCCCGGCCTCGCCCTGCAGCAGCTGCCGCGGAGCTCCCTGCTGCGGCCTGGCCCCGCCCTGCAGTTGTAGCGGCCCCGCGGTCGCCACCGTCTTGCGCCTGCCACGCCGACCACTGGTGAGCATTGCCCTGCCCGCACTGCTACTGCTGCTACTGCCTTTTCTACTCCCACTGGTACTGCTCCTGCTGTTACTGCTGTTACTGCCGCTACTGCTGTTACTGCTGCTCCTGGCGAGGCCAGATGCAGCTCCAGGGCCGTGCGCGTGAGTCCCTCACGCCCCAGCAGCTTCGTGAGTGGTACGCTAGTTGGGGCTGTCGGGGTGGCCGTAGTGGTAGTCGCTCTGGAGTGGGTCGGTCGGGAGCTTCTGGTAGTGGACAGGTGCAGCTGCAGTGTCCTCTTTCACCCCAGCAGCTTCGTGAGTGGTACGCTAGTCGGGGCTGTCGGGGTGGCCGTAGTGGTAGTCGCTCTGGAGTGGGTCGGTCGGGAGCTTCTGGTAGTGGACAGGTGCAGCTGCAGTGTCCTCTTTCACCCCAGCAGCTTCGTGAGTGGTACGCCAGTTTGGGCTGTCGGGGTGGCCGTAGTGGTAGTCGCTCTGGAGTGGGTCGGTCGGGAGCTTCTGGTGATGGACAGGTGCAGCTGCCGTGTCCTGTGAGTGAGGCTGCCGCTCTAGGTGCTAGTGCAGCTGCTACCCCAGGTGCTGGTGAGGCTGCTGCTCTAGGTGCTAGTGAGTCTGCGCCCCCTGTGACTGAGTCGACTGAGGCACTGCACACCTTCACTCTGGACTCAGGTGCTTCTCGCTGTTTCTTTCGTGACCGCACTGCCCTTGAGCCGCTTGCTCGGCCAGTTGCTGTCTCCCTCGCTGACCCCTCTGGGGGTCCGGTCATTGCGACCTCCTCCACTGTCCTTCCCTGTCCTGCGGTCCCGTCGGGCACATTGTCCGGTCTCCACCTCCCCTCGTTCTCTACGAACCTGGTGGCTGGGTGTGCGCTCCAGGACGCGGGTGTTCACCAGTTCACCCCGGCCTACGAGCGCGTGACGCACTGCACGTGTGCCCGTACGGGCCGCCACTTGGCTACCTTCACTCGGCAGCCGGGGTTGGACCTGTACACACTGACCACTGAGTCCCCTCAGGTAGCGGTCGCTGCGTCTGCGTCTGCGTCAGGTCAGCTGTCGGCCCCCTGCTCGTGTCGCTCTCTGGCGCACGAGACTGTCCTCTGGCACCACCGACTTGGTCACCCGTCTGTGCAGCGCCTTCGGGCCATGCACTCCAGGTACCTTGTCTCTGGTCTTCCCAGGGTTCTCCCTCCTCTCCCTCCCTCGCCTGCTCCTCCCTGTCTTCCCTGTGTCGAGGGGCGGCAGCGCGCCGCTCCTCACTCCTCCTCCTTTCCCCCGACGACTGCTCCATTGCAGACGCTCCACATGGACGTATGGGGCCCAGCCCGCGTCCGTGGTCAGGGTCAGGAGAGGTACTTCCTGATAGTTGTTGACGACTACTCGCGCTACACCACGGTCTTCCCCTTGCGCACCAAGGGTGAAGTCCCTGATGTTTTGATCCCTTGGATCCGCAGAGCTCGTCTCCAGCTCAGCGAGCGTTTCCACTCGGACTTTCCTGTCCTGCGCTTGCACTCTGACAGAGGTGGTGAGTTCTCCTCCGACCTCTTGGCAGCCTACTGTGCTGAGCACGGCATTGAGCAGTCGTTCACGCTTCCGGCCTCTCCACAGCAGAATGGGGTTGCGGAGCGCCGCATTGGCCTAGTCATGGAGGTCGCCCGTACCTCCTTGATCCATGCGGCTGCCCCCCACTTTCTGTGGCCGTTTGCGGTCCAGTACGCTGCGCATCAGCTCAACCTCTGGCCCCGTGTCTCCATGCCGGAGACCTCGCCCACACTGCTGTGGACGGGGGAGGTTGGCGATGCGTCGCGTTTCCGGGTCTGGGGATCTCGAGCCTTTGTCCGCGACGCTTCCGCGGACAAGCTCTCCACCCGCGCTGTTCCCTGTGTCTTCCTTGGCTTTGTCCCTGACGCGTCTGGTTGGCAGTTTTACCACGCCACCTCGCGCCGGGTCCTTGCCTCTCAGGACGTCACCTTTGACGAGTCTGTCCCCTACTACCGCCTCTTCCCCTACCGCACTGCCCCACTCCCCCCCCCGCCTCTCTTCCTCGCACCAGGTGCTGCTGTGGTAGACCCCCTCCCCCCTTAGGGTGCCGCTCCCTCAGGTGTGTCCCAGGTAGACCCGGTTGACCCTGTTGAGGTAGCTGTTGACTCTCGTCCTGCTGGGGGTGCGGAGCCTGGGGGTGCTGAGCCTGGGGGTGCTGAGCCTGGGGGTGCGGAGCCTGCGGTTGCGGAGCCTGGGGGTGCGGAGTCTGGGGGTACTGAGCCTGGACGTACTGAGTCTGGGGGTGCTGTGCTTGGGGGTGCTGAGCTGCAGAGTTCTGAGTCTGGGGGTGCTGAGCCTGGGAGTCCTGCGCCTGGGGGAGCTCTCTCCTCGGAGCGGCTGCGTGAGTGGTACTCAGAGTACTGCAGCCTCCGGAGAGGTGCCTCTGGGACCAGGAGTGCTGCTGCGACTGGTGCTGGTGCCTCCCCTCCTCAGCGGGAGCTGCCCTCTCTTGAGCGGATCCGCGAGTGGTACGAGCGGCGCTGCACTCTCCGGAGTGGAGCGCCTGGTGTCGCGGACCCTGGTGCTGGAGGTGCTGCTGCTGTTGCTGCTGGAGGCCCTGCTAGTACTGCGGACCCTGGAGCTGGAGCTGCTGCTGGTGCTGCGGACCCTGGAGCTGGAGCTGCTGCTGGTGCTGCGGACCCTGGAGCTGGAGCTGCTGCTGGTACTGCGGACCCTGGAGCTGGAGCTGCTGCTGGTGCTGCGGACCCTGGAGCTGGAGCTGCTGCTGGTGCTGCGGACCCTGGAGCTGGAGCTGCTGCTGGTACTGCGGACCCTGGAGCTGGAGCTGCTGCTGGTGCTGCGGACCCTGGAGCTGGAGCTGCTGCTGGTGCTGCGGACCCTGGAGCTGGAGCTGCTGCTGGTGCTGCGGACCCTGGAGCTGGAGCTGCTGCTGGTGCTGCGGACCCTGGAGCTGGAGCTGCTGCTGGTACTGCGGACCCTGGCGCTGGAGCTGCTGCTGGTGCTGCGGACCCTGGAGCTGGTGCTGCTGGAGCTGCCGCGGGTGCTGGTGCCGTCTCTCCTGGTTCTGGAGTCACTGAGCGGCCCCGACCGTACTTCGTTCCGCTTCTCCAGCAGGTTCTTGGTCAGCCTCCTCCTCCTTGTCCTGCTCCCTCCTTAGCGTGTCCTCCGTCCGTCACGTCGCAGTCGCAGTTACCGCCTCCCTCGCCGCTCCCCGGTCCTTCTCCTTACTCTGGTCCCACGGGAGGTCTTACGGAGCGTCGTGAGCCTGAGTCTCGTCCTGTGTCGCCTGCGTCTCGCTCTACGTCGCCTGTCCGTGCTGCTCGCACTGGTCGTCGTGTCCCGCGTGAGCACCCTCCCCCTGTCCCTGGCACTCACTACATGACTCTGCGTCCCTCCACTGCTCCTCAGCGTGTCCTTCTGCCGTCTCCTCCTGCGTCCTCTCTTCCTGAGCTTCCTGACCCGGAGTCTGACTCCCTTCGTGCTGCCCGTCCTACTGTCACGCGTCTCCTTGCTACTGTTGTCACTGACCCTACCTTTGAGTCCTCTGCTGCGTCTGCTCTCGTTGCTGAGTTAGTTGACTTTGCTGCCGCTTGTCGTCTCGACTACGCCGCTAGCCTAGTTGCTGAGTCTGAGTCTGTCTGTCCTCCGTCCGTCGGGGGTGAGTGTGCTCTTGGCACGGACGTCCTTGAGGACAGGCAGGAGGAGTTCCAGTGCTTTGCTGCTGCTTTGCCTCATCTCGTGTCCATGCTAGTTGCCCCTGAGGGAGACCCGGATGCACCAGACATCCCGACCCCGCGCTCTTACGCAGAGGCGATAGCGGGTCCCTACTCCTCTCAGTGGCAGACAGCCATGGACGCAGAGATGGCTTCCTGGAAGTCCACAGGCACCTACGTCGACGCTGTTCCCCCACCAGGGGCGAACATCGTCAGTGGCATGTGGATTTTGAGGGTGAAGCGGCCGCCGGGTTCTCCGCCTGTCTTCAAGGCGCGTTACGTTGCTCGAGGCTTCAGCCAGCGTGAGGGAGTCGACTTCTTCCAGACCTTCTCCCCCACCCCGAAGTTGACCACTCTTCGGGTGCTGCTGCACATAGCCGCTCAGCGTGACTACGAGCTTCACTCTCTTGACTTCAGCACTGCTTTCTTGCAGGGTAGTCTGCACGAGGAGATCTGGCTGCGCCGCCCTCCTGGCTTCACTGGGTCGTTTCCTCCTGGTACCCAGTGGAGCCTCCGCCGGCCGGTCTACGGTCTCCGCCAGGCACCACGTGAGTGGCACGACACACTGAGGACGACACTTGCGGCACTTGGGTTCGCGCCTTCTACTGCTGACCCGTCGCTGTTTCTGCGCACAGACACTTCGTTGCCGCCGTTCTACATCCTCGTGTACGTCGACGACTTGATCTTTGCCACTGCTGACACTCAGGCTCTCGCCCACGTGAAGTCGGAGCTGCAGAAGAGACACACGTGCACAGACCTGGGTGAACTGACAAGCTACCTTGGCTTGCGGATCACCCGGGACAGAGCACGGCTACCTTGGCTTGACTCAGTCACACATGGTGCAGCAGGTCCTTCAGCGCTTCGGCTTCACGTACTCCTCGCCTCAGTCCACTCCTCTGCCTACCGGTCACTCGCTTTGAGCTCTGCCTTCGGATGAGTCCGTAGAGCCGAGTGGCCCGTATCCAGAGCTTGTGGGCTGCCTCATGTACCTGATGACCTGCACTCGTCCTGACCTTGCATACCCTCTTAGCATCCTTGCACGCTATGTCGCTCCTGGCCGTCACTGGAAGGAGCACATGGATGCCGCTAAGAGGGTGTTGCGCTACTTGTGCAGTACGTCGGGCATGGGGCTAGTGCTTGGAGGGCGAGACCGAGTTGTTCTCACTGGACACTCAGACGCTTCTTGGGCGGACGACCAGGCCACTCAGCGGTCGTCTCAGGGTTACACCTTCAGCCTTGGCTCCGGTTCAGTTTCTTGGCGTTCTACACGTTCTTCTTCAGTTCTCAGCTCCAGTTGTGAGGCTGAGATCTACGCCACAGCCATGGCGGCCCAGGAGCTACGCTGGCTGACCTACCTGCTGACCGACTTGGGAGAGCGGCCTCGTTCTCCTCCAGTGCTGTACGTCGACAACAAGGCTGCCATTGCCTTGTGTGAGGAGCACAGACTGGAGCACAGAACGAAGCACATCGCTCTGCGGTACTTTCTGGCTCGTGAGCTGCAGCAGCGTGGTCAGCTTTGTCTGCGTTACGTGGCCACTCAGGCCAACACTGCTGACGTGTTCACCAAGGCGCTTCAGCCTTGTGACCATCAGCGCTTCTGTACTCTTCTAGGCCTTGTGCCTACTGGACCTCACTTGCTTACTTCTTGACTTTGTTTGTACTGTGATCTCTATATATATACCTGCATGCTTTCACTTGCTAGGTTGTGATCACTGTACCTCTTGTTATATTATGAAACTGCATGTGAACTGGTCTTGTGACCACTTGCTTGTGCTCGGAATTTGTGTGGTATCCTTGAGATCCACCCTGAGCTTGTTTTGCCTTGCTTTGCTTTGACTGGTCTTGTGACCCTCTGGTTGTCCCCCACTTCGCCTATGGGGGTGTGTCAAACATTGCATGTTTATATTGTGTAGGCTTTAGTGGGTTTAGCCTTAGAGGGTACACAAACTTAGGGTTTCCTACTTGTACCCAACTTCCTGCTAGTTCATCCATTCTCGTTCTATTCTAAGATTCTGTCACCAGGGTGTACAGTGTGGAACACGTGGCACTATTGTTACTGTACAAGAAATCAGGAGTAGGGTGGAGACCACAGAAGCGACAGCAACCCCGGTTCATACACATGATGCCCAACCCCTGCACGCGAAATTGCCTTGCACCGGATGGAAACCTTGCACCCGTGGTTTTTTTACCCGCCAGTTGCACCCACGTTACAAGCACTTCGAGCAAGTTGCAGTGATATTAACCAATACGAACCACAGAAACTGAAGTTTGACCGAAGATACCGAAGTCAAAATGTTACAAATTTTCTTATGAGCCCTTATGAGCACCTGACGAATCCTTTTTTGCTAGCTGCGAACTGGCGAAATTCTCGAAATCGCTTACAAGCCCCCTTCACAAGGCAAATTCAGGTTAGTCAAACGAGCATCATGTGTACACAGTATTCGGGCGTAACTGCCGATCCAAATGTCAAATTATGGGTGGTGAACCAGATATTTGACGTGTCTCGAAAAAAGATCAGTCACCTCCACACCTCAGACGTGTGTGCAGTGGAATCGCGAATAACAAACCACCGATCCTTGATAAGACTTGCTTCGCTATACAAAAACCACTTTAGATCCCGGTTTACAGTTGGATATGCTTATATAATGCTGCTTCCTAACTGGTGGCCATTGCTGTGCGAATCATATGTTTATCCAATGAGTGGTCGATGAATTTCAAAAAATTGTGGAGCGGTGAAGTTTTATATCAGAGTTTTGCTATTTAATAGTCACATATTTTTCCACGTATGTGTGACTATTGTACGATAGCGCTAGAAGCTTCGAGAAGTTGAAGCAAAGGAGGTTACGATTAGGATGGGAAGAATAATGTTAAGAATATTAAAATGAGATTGTGCACTCCTAACCGCAGCAAGTGAAGCAGACAGTATCGAGGCTGAATGCGAAGAGGCAGAATGACGCGAAGGGTCGTGTACCGTTACAAAGCATCTGGACCGTCGGAGCAGACGGCATTGGGCAGCTACAGGAGCGAGGGAATTGGCGGGTACAGTTCCGTAACTGTTCGAGTCGCACAGTTAGGTTTGAATTTGAATAAGGGAATGTACCCCTTAGAGTACATGGCTAGCTAGGTCGTTTTGTATTCCCTTGAACTACTATTTATTTGTATGTATTTGCATGTTTTGGATCATCTCAAACATTTTACATTCACTCTGTTTTGAGGTCAAGGGCCCACCACTACCAATCAACTGTGTGCGAACCTTCCCGAGGTGATCCTAGGGTCGATCAACATTTGATCGCAGCATGGTATCAGAGCGACTCGGGAGTCTTTCGCACTGCCACCTTCGAAACCTTCGGCGAACGAAAGGTGGCGTCCGACACACGATCGTGTGTAAGGATGGCCGGAGGATCTCGTGGTCAGACGAATCTGACCGCTGAAGCGCAGTCCAACCCAGGTGCGACAAACGAGGAAACGACGACGATTGGAACCGCCATCCTCGCACAACTGCTTTAGTGACTCACCAGCTTGGAGCATGGACTCCAAACATTGCAGAATGGTGACGCGTAAACATCTTCCCAACCCTCTCAACCGGCCTCGAATGGCCAGAATACCGCCCCGCACACCTTCTCCCTCGACACAAATGGCTCAACACCCAAGACTCCCCGTCCCAGCGAAGAAGCAATTCTCTCCGCTCAATCAAGGTTTCTCAGCAGATAAAAAATAAAGACAAGTATATGCTTTGACGGCAGAGACTTCTATACCTGGAGCTTCGAGCTGGAGCTTCTGCTGCAGAACGCGCGGATATTTCATCACTTTGACAGGAGCTACTCGGGATCCGCTGAAGACACCGCTGACGCCAGGGCGCGTTATTACAACGAGTCCCTGATGTATTACGGCGTTCTCCTGCGAAACATGTCGCTGGCGGAGCAATTGAGCATTTGCTCATACAAAACAACAGCTGCTCCAGCCCTCGATACATGGCGACACCTAAACGAAGTATACCAACCGAAAGATTCGGTTTCTTCGAGCCGCCTGCTCTAGCAGCTAATGGAGACGAAAATGGTCCCAGGGGAGAAGACCAACAACTACATCAACCGCTGTCGGAGCTTACGCGATCAAATCGCGAAACTGGGGAGCACGATCTCGGAGGAGATCTTTGTTAACATCGTGCTCCAAGGGCTCGGCCCAGAGTGGCGGCCCTATAAGGCGCTTCTCCAACAACAGGGGGGTGTCTCGAAAGCCGCCCTATGCGCCACCTTTCTCGTCGAACAGAGAGACTTGGATCACCAGCGACCAGCTGGGCCCACGATATCAGGGCAAAACATACTGATTACCCTGATTTTAGGATGTGGTTTTGAATTTGCCTTGTGATTTCAGAATCGTGTCAATTTTTATCCTGTGGTATGAAGATGTAATTTGAAATGCCCTGGAAATTCAGGATGGTCGTGACGTTCTTCCCTTTAGCTTCAAGATGAATGACGAGGCTTGCCTTGACACGATTTTTTAGGGGGAAGAGGATGGGGGGGGGGGGGGGGGGTGGGGGGGGGGGGGTATTCCCGCTCCCGTGTAACTTTTTCCCCGGGAATTTTTTTTCCTGTGTCTTTTTCCCGCCTTCAAATGATTCCTTTGACAACTCCGATCCCCGCAACGCACCAGCCAAACCCATCGCTCTCGTCTCGTTGTGTAAGGTTCGTCTCAGTATGCATGGGTAAGGGCTGGTCATACGGTAGGTCAGGGTGGGGTTTGGTGAGTTCGGAGTTTTCCGCATTGCATGCATCAGCTGAAGAAGGCAGCTCCAGGTTTCCGGTTCGCCTCAGCAAGCATTGGGCGGGGCCGTGGCATGGGAATCGGTCGGGAGTCGAGCGGCTTCGGGAAGTTTCCTTTGCTTGGATTGAATCAGAACCCTGAACACTCGTTTTTTTGCCCTGTCAGGTCAGGATTAATTTCTACAGAAGCCCTGAAACTACAGGAAGGCTTTAGAAAATTGCCCTGACAAATCAGGGCATTTTTTAAGGTTCTGTAAAGGTTCCCTGAGGCCTCAGGGTGGCCCAAATCCTAGCACGGGGCCTTGCGACCAGCGCCGCGACGAGACCGGGAAAGTCTCGCCTTCTACGCGGAAAACACAGAAGAGCGACTGCAAAATCTGCAGAATTTCTGGCACTTGGCAGATCGATGCAAATCCCGATCTCGCCCTCGCCAGACCAATCCGAGCACCTGGTCCGGCCGACAAGACGCACGAAACGACACGCGTCCAGCCCAGGGGTATCAACCCCCATCGTGCAATCTGAACCCAGCAGTCCAGCATCAGCAGCAGCAGCAGCCGCCACCGTCTTCTCTAGCCCGCAACGTCATGGGAAATATGGCCATGACAGGCGGATCCCGCCGTCGTCGCGTGCGCTCGCCGTCACCAGAGCCAGCACGCCATCCAATCAAGGCGTTCACGGACAACAATCCATTCAGCATTCGCCGTGACTTCAGCGACGATGACAACCAGGACTGGAATCTCCCAGTCCCACCGCCCCGCACATACCTGATTCGCGGGCGACACCAATCGATTGGATCTCGCGCGAGCAATTTCCGGAATTCGACATACCACACATCGCCACGCTGCGTCCGGCGCTGCTCGCACGTGACGACCGCAAGTGCTATAACACCTGATACCTGGATAGCTGCTGCGGGCAGCACATGGTGGGATCCGAGCGTTTCGTCTCCAACGCTGTCCCAGCCCCAACGGACACCTACGTCACTGTGGCCAACAATACCAGCCTGCGCGCAAGCGTGCAAGGCATCGCTTTTCTCAAGGCACGTGGAAGCTCCATGCACAACACGCTCAATGATGTGCTTATCGTCAAGAACGTGCGCTTCAATTTGCTTTCCGCCGCTCAACTCATGGACTGCGGCGTCGAGCTCAGCTCGGATCGTCACACGCGCGACATCCTGCTGCACTACTCATCGCCGACAACATCGCGCAGACAGATCGGACGAGCACACTCTGAAAACGAAGTGTACATCCTTGTCTTTGATATTCCCGACTGCAGCGGCGACTCGAACGAGCTGATTGATCTCATTCCACTGTGCTTCGAGCACATTCACTGATCGGACTGGAAGCATCCTGACGGGAGGCCGTGGGTACCGCATCACCCTCACCCACGCGAGCCGACGTTGTACGACCCTGACCCAGACGGCATGTGCAGGGACTACCACACGCCCACCGCTTTAACCAGCGTGATTGCTGACCGTGGCCTCACCGCCATCGCCGAAGCCGAACGACACGCGCCGCCTGAAGAAGGCATGTCAAACTTGGAGCTTGAAATCGCAACACGCGGCGTGTTCGGAACGGAGGAACACCCCCTCCCCGGACCGGCGTCATAACACCTTCAGGGGATCTTGCATGGCACCGGCGTAGGCACCTTCGATGCGCGTCGCGTGCTGCGACCTTACACAAAAGAGAAATTCCTGGAGATCTAACCCCACTGGCGCGACCCCACAAAGAAACTTACTGTGGCGGAGGAAGAAGAACTTGAGCGCCGCGAAGCAGAAGAGCTTTGCCAAAAGAGCCTTGCCGAGGTGCCAGAACATTCGCTTGGCGCGGATGGAGCGCCGAAGAGGAAGAGATCGCCTCCAATGAAGGAGGGTGGGGAAGCCCTGGTGGATGGGGTACGGGTGACACTGGAGGATGGGGCAACACCGGCGGCACCTGGGCTAACGCCTGTGGAAACAGGGGCGCCGCATCACTCGGCAAAGGTAGCAGATGGTGCACTTCCGGCGGAGATTGGGGAACTTCCCGCGAAGAACAAAGGGGGGGAGAAGAAGCAGAGACGGAACCTCCTGTTGTTCCCCTCGGTCGTCCCCTGCGCCACCCTGCACATGCGATACCGCCACCTGACATCCAGCCACATCAGGACCCCTGGGATACCATTGACTGGGGCAACGAGCCCTCCACCCCGCATTGCACCGTCAACGGACCTGACTCCGAGCCGTGCGAACCAACCTTTGTCCCTGGAACTATCCCTTGGACCAATATTCTCTTCTCCGTGATTCTTGACAGAAAGTTTCTGGCGCTGATGCTGACGACAGCGAGCGACAAAGAAGAAGAAACCGAGGAAGCAACAGCAGAACCCGCTCCAATACCAGAAGAAGACCCTGAAGCAGCGCGCGTGCTACATGTGCACTTCTGGACTCCGTGCCCACGATGACCTTTGGCACCACCGCCTCGGTCACCCCTCACGTGCAACACTGAAGAACTGCATCGAAGCTGGGGTGTTTGCGCCTACGCACTCCTGCGCCCATACGGCACCAAAGTGAGAAGCACGACACATCCGCGCAACTGCACCGTCTGCCTCGAAGCTGCACTGAGTCACCAGCCATTCCCATACGCTGCTCGAACCTGGAACCAACCGCTACCCCAAGCTGCACAAAGTGTACAACGACTTTCTCAATGTGGGCCACTGCGGAATCAACGACGAGCTGTACACCCTCACCTTCGTTGACGCAGGAACGCGCCATGTCTGGATCGTGAACGTGGAGGCGCACAGTAGGGCATACGAGATCTTCCGCCTCTAGCTGGTGCACGCGCAGCGGCAATCTTGGGAGAAGCTAAAAATTTGGCAATCGGACGGCGCAGCGGAATTCAGAAGTAAGGAGCTGCAAGTTTACTTGGCGCTAAAGGGAATCGAGCATCACATTTCTCTTCCTTAAGCGCACCAGCGGCAAGGCGTAGCCGAGCGCACAAATCGTACGCTCATGACGAAGGTGCGGGCACTGATGAAGCAATCGAAGCTTCCACCAATATACTGGACCTACGCGATGCACCACGCCGTACGGGTGCACAACCTGCTATCAACCGCCGCCATCACCGGCAACTTATCCCCGCACCTGAAGTGGATGGGGACGAAGGGGGACACATCCATGCTCCGCGTGTGGGGGTGCATGGTGCAGTATTGCCCACCGACGTCAACTATCGGGAAATTCGCAAGCCGCGCGCGCTTGGGAATCCACCTTGGCATCAGTCACGAACACAAGGCATGGATCATTCTAGATGTACTCAGCCAGAAGACCACTCACGCACACGACGTCATCTTCTACGAGTGGCTTTTCCTCGAGCAATTCCGCGACGATGAGCGGACGAATGTGAACCGCGTCTACGCCAATGACGGGCACTGCTATGCAACGCCTGAAGATGAAGCAGCTGCGACCATTTTGGAGCAAGACAACAGGGGCGAGTTTACAAGAGGCGATCATCACAACAGCGACGATGATTCCCCTAGGGGAGGAACTTTCGTGGCAGGATGAAGCGGCAGAGGCACAGCACCACCAGCACCACCTAAACCAGAAAGCAACGACAATGACGTGCAGGAAGTCACCCCGCAGCATCGCCACGAAAGCACCGTCTTTGGACTACAGCTTCTTGGGCTTCACACCGCCACCTCAACAACGCCACGTGTCATCGAGCCAAAGAACCCGCGCCAAGCTCTCACTAGACCACACAGCAAGGAAAGGCGTGAGGCCATGGATGCGGAAATCAAGGCGCTCGAGTCTCGTAACACCTGGGTGCTCGTCGACTGCGCCGCAAACAAAGGGGCAAGGATTCTCCCCGACAAATGGGTCTTCCGTGTGAAGACCGAAGTGGACGGCACGATCAAGCGGTTTAAAGCGCGCTCAGTTGTGCGCGGCTACGAACAGAGGCATGGCATCGACTTTGACCAGACATTTGCCCCGGTCAGTCGTCACACATCCGTCAAAATCCTGCTCGCCATCGCCGCCGCAAGAAATTTTCCACTTCGGCAGATCGACGTGAAGAGCGCGTTCATGTACGCATTAGTAGATGCAGTCAGAACATTGTGTTGTGTAGGCTGTAGTGGGATAGCCTATATGGGGTACAACCTAGTTTAGGGTTAGTACTTGTACCAAACTGTTGCATAGTTCATCATTCCTGCCTGTTCATTCTGACATGGTATCAGAGCAGGTCCTGTCCCAGGACCGTTCTCGTTAGGGCCCACCAATCGTATTCTGCCCGTCGCGCTGCCCCACCACACGCGCATGCCCTGCCCTACCCTGCGTTGCACCGCCCCGCGAACGCCCTGCCCTGCCTTGCGTTGCGTCGCGCTGCCCGTGCACGCCCTGCCCTACCCTGCGCTGCCCCCCCCCCCCCCCCCCCCCCCCCGCGCACGCCCTGCCCTGCGTCGCGCTGCCCCGCGCACGCCCTGCCCTGCGTCGCGCCGCCCCGCGCACGCCCTGCCCTGCGTCGCGCCGCCCCGCGCACGCCCTGCCCTGCCCTGTGTCGCGCGCCCCACGCACGCCCTGCCCTGCCCTGTGTCGCGCTGCCCCGCGCACGCTCTGCCCTGCGTCGCGCGCCCCGCGAACGCCCTGCCCCAAATGCCCGTCGCGTCGTGCGCCCTTGCTGCCCGTCGCGTCGCGTCGCCCGTGCGGGCTGCCCCAACCCGCCGCGTCGCCCGTACGCCCTGCCCTGGCCCGTCGCGTCGCCCGTGTGGGCTGCCCCAGCCCGTCGCGTCGCCCGTCCGCCCTAACCTGCCCGTCACGCAGCCCGCGCGCACCCTGCCCTGCCCGTGCCTTGCCTGTCGCGCGGCCCGCGCCCGCCTTCCCCTGCGTCGCACCGCCTGCGCGCGCCCTCCCCTACCTGTGCGCCGACCTACTTCCAGCGCGCCGCCCTGCCCTGGCCGCGCGCCGCCCTGCCCTGGCCGCGCGCCACCCTTCCCTGACCGTGACACTGCCCCGCCCTACCCTACGTGCTAAACCTAGTGCCTGATCGCCGCCCTGCCTTCTCTACGTGTGCCCTGCTCGTCACACGCCACATTGCCGTGCCCGCTATGACTTCTCTTCGTGGTAGCAGTGGGAGTGGTGGCGGCGGCCGTAGTAGCAGTCGCGGTGGAGCTGTTCAGTGGGGAGTTTCTGGCGGTGGCCAGATGCAGACACAACGACGTCCGCGCGAGACCCTTACGTCTCAGCAGCTTCGTGAGTGGTTAGCGCAGCGTGGGAAGTCTGGGTGTACTGCTCGCTGCCCGTACGTTATTCGCACAGGTGATCGGGCTGGTCAGACCTGCGGGACATTTGGCCACACACAGTCCCGCTGCTTCGCCTATCTGAGCGACGCCTGGCGCGCAGAGTTTGGCGTCGCGGCTGAGCTCCCCCACTGGTTAGAGCTGCGTCGGCGCGGTGTGGATATATTTGCTCTAGACTATGACGCTATCCTTACGGCTATGTACCCTTTGCCTATTGGCACTGAGGGTGACTGCTACCTGTGTGTGCCGCCCGACCCATATATAACGGTTGCTGCTCTAGGTGCTAGTGAGTCTGCTCTCTTTGGTATAGAGGCTGCTGCTCTGGGTGCTCATGAGTCTGCTCTCTCTGGTACTGCGCCTGCTGAGGCCTTGCACACCTTCACACTTGACTTAGGTGCTTCCCGTTGCTTCTTTCACGACAGTACCACAGTCACACCACTCCCTGCACCTGTTGCAGTCTCTCTGGCTGACCCCTCCGGGGGCCCAGTTCTTGCACGTTCCTCCACTGTTCTCCCGTGTCCGGCGGTTCCGTCTGGCTCACTGACAGGTCTTCACCTCCCCTCGTTCTCTACAAACTTGGTGAGTACTGCCGTCCTTCAGGATGCTAGGGTTGATACCTTTACCCCTAGAGGACAGCGTGTGGCGATCTGCACGTGTGCACGGACGGGCCGTCACCTGGCCACATTCACCCGTCGGCCTGGGTCGAGTCTGTACACACTGACTACTGAGCCTCCTCAGGTCGCTGCGTCTGGTCAGGTGTCTGCGTCAGGTCAGCTGTCAGCCCCTTGTTCGTGTCGCCTCCTTTTGCACCAGACTCTCCTCTGGCACCACCGCCTTGGTCACCCCTCCCTGCCACGCCTCCGTGGCATGCACTCCCGCCTCCTTGTCTCTGGCCTTCCCAGGTCTCTGCCCCCCCTCCCGCGCTCGCCTGCCCCGCCGTGTCTTCCTTGCGTCGAGGGGCGGCAGCGCGCCGCTCCTCACTCCTCCTCGTTTCCCCCGACGACTGCTCCCCTGCAGACTCTCCACATGGACGTGTGGGGCCCAGCCCGCGTCAGTGGACAGGGCCGCGAGCGGTACTTTCTGCTGGTTGTTGACGACTACTCGCGTTACACCGCGGTCTTCCCCTTGCGCAGCAAGGGAGAGGTCCCTGCTATCCTAATCCCTTGGATCCGCACTGTTCGTCTCCAGCTCCGCGAGCGGTTCCATACGGACTTTCCTGTCCTGTGTCTGCACTCTGACAGAGGTGGTGAGTTCTCCTCCGACCTCTTGCAGGACTTTTGTCAGGGGGAGGGCATCCTCCAGTCGTTCACGCTTCTGGCCTCTCCGCAGCAGAATGGGTTTGCTGAGCGCCGCATTGGCTTAGTCATGGAGGTCGCTCGTACCTCCATGATCCATGCGGCTGCTCCCCATTTTCTGTGGTCGTTTGCGGTCCGGTACGCTGCGCATCAGCTCAACCTCTGGCCCCGTGTCTCCTTACCGGAGACCTCGCCTACACTGCGTTGGACGGGGGAGGTTGGCGATGCGTCGGTGTTCCGGGTCTGGGGCTCTCGTGCCTTTGTCCGCGATACCTCCGCGGACAAGCTCTCCTCCCGCGCCATTCCCTGTGTCTTCCTTGGCTTCCCCCCTGACGCGCCTGGCTGGCAGTTCTACCACCCCACCTTGCGCCGGGTTTTCCCCTCTCAGGACGTCACGTTTGACGAGTCGGTTCCCTTTTACCGTCTCTTCCCCTACCGCACTGCCCCTCTCCCCCCCCCTCGCTGCTCTTCCTCGCTCCAGATCCCCCTCTGGTAGACCCATTCCCCCCTCAGGGTCCTGCTCCTTCAGGTGTGTCTCAGGTAGACCCTCTCCCCTTGGTTGAGCCTTTCGAGGTCACTGGTGACTTTGGTGCTGCTGGGGGTGGTACTGCTGGAGGTGCTGCGTCTGGAGGTGCTGAGCCAGCGGGTGCGGAGCCTGAGCGTGCGGAGCCTGGGGGTGCTGAGCCTGGGGGTGTGGAGCCTGGGGGTGCTGAGCCTGAGTGTGTGGAGCCTGGGGGTGCTGAGCCTAGGGGTACTACGTCTTCACGGCGGGAGCCTCTCTCACCACAGCAGCTGCGTTAGTGGCTTGCTTGACGCTCCCGCCTTCGGAGTGGCGCTGCTGGAGCTGGAGGCACTGGAGCTGGAGGCTCTGGAGCTGGAGCTGCTGGTCCTGGAGGTGCTCGTACTGGAGGTACTAGAGCTGCCAGGACTGGTGGTGTTGCTAGTCCTGGAGGTGCTGGAGGTCCTGCTGGAGCTGGAGGTACTGAGGGTACTGGAGCGACTAGTCCTGGAGGTCCTACAGGTGCCTCGCCACCGCAGTCTAGTCGGCGAGAGCCTCTCTCACCACAGCAGCTGCGTGAGTGGCTTGCTCGACGCTCCCGCCTTCGGAGTGGCGCTGCTGGAGCTGGAGGCGCCGGAGCTGGAGGCTCTAGAGCTAGAGCTGCTGGTCCTGGAGGTGCTCGTACTGGAGGTACTGGAGCTGTCGAGGCTGGTGGTGCTGCTGGTGCTGGAGGTGCTGGTGGTACTGGCACTGCTGGTCCAGGAGGTTCTCGTCCTGGAGGCGTTGGAGCTGGAGGTCCTGGAGCTGCTAGTCTTGGAGGTGCTGGAGGTCCTGTTGGAGCTGGAGGTACTGGGGGTACTGGAGCCACTAGTCCTGGAGGTCCTACAGGTGCCTCGCCACCGCAGTCTAGTCGGCGAGAGCCTCTCTCACCACAGCAGCTGCGTGAGTGGCTTCCTCGACGCACCCGCCTTCAGAGTGACGCTGCTGGAGCTGGAGGTCCTGCCGCTGGAGGCGCTGGTGCTGGAGGCACTGGAGCTGGAGGCGCTGGAGTTGGCGACTCTGGAGCTAGAGCTGTTGGTCCAAGAGGTGCTCGTCCTGGAGGTACTGGAGTTGCCGGGGCTGGTTGTTCTGCTGGTACTGGAGCTGCCGGAGCTGGTGGTGTTGCGGGCTCGGGAGCTGGTGGCGCTGGCGCTGGAGGCGCTAGAGCTGGAGGCGCTGGAGCTGGAGGCGCTGGAGCTGGAGGCACTGGCGCTGGAGGTGCTGCTGGAGGCGCTGGAGCTGGAGGCGCTGGAGCTGGAGGCACTAGAGCTGGAGGCACTGGAGCTGGAGGCGCTGGAGCTGGAGGTACTGGAGCTGGAGGCGTTGGAGCCGAATGCACTGGAGCTGGAGGCACTGGAGCTGGAGGTGCTGGCGCTGGAGGCGCTGGAGCTGGAGGAACTGTGCAGCAGCGACCGTTATTCTTCAACGCCGCAGCTGTCCGAGCTACCGCCTGAGTCGGTGCTCTGTCAGGTTCTTAGTCTTCTTTCGTCCACTGTCCTTCCTCCGGGCTCACCGTTACCTGCCCCGTCTCGTTACACTGAGCAGCCGGTCTCCCTTACAGAGCGTCGTGAGCCTGCGTCTCGTCCTGCCTCTCCTGCTCGCACTGCTACTCGTGCTCGTCGTGTCCCGCGTCCGCGTCCTCCTCCTGTGCCAGGTACTCACACTATGGCACTTCGTCCCTCCTCTGCTCCGCAGCGCGTCCCACTGCCGTCTCCTCCTGCGTCCTCTCTTTCGCTTGTCCCAGACCCTGAGTCTGACGTTGTTCGTGCTTCTCACCCTACTGTCACGCGTCTTCTGGCTACAGTTGTCACTGACCCGTCGTTTGAGTCTGCTGCTGCGTCTGCCTTAGTTGCTGAGCTTGTGGACTTTGCTGCTGCGTGTCGTCTAGACTACGCTGCCAGTCTGAGACTTAGTCTGTCTGTCCTCCGTCCGTCGGGGGTGAGTGTGCTCTTAGCACGGACGTCCTTGAGGACAGGTCGGAGAACTTTGAGTCTCTTGCGGCTGCTGTACCTCATCTCGTGGCCTGGCTGCTTGCTCCTAAGGGAGACCCGGATGCACTGGACATCCCGACCCCGCGCTCTTACGCAGAGGCGATCTCGGGTCCTTACTCCTCTCAGTGGCAGACAGCCATGGATGCAGAGATGGCATCCTGGAAGTCCACAGGCACCTACGTCGACGAGGTTCCCCCTCCTGGGGCGAACATAGTCGATGGCATGTGGATTTTCAGGGTGAAGCGGCCGCCGGGTTCTCCGCCTGTCTTCAAGGCTCGTTACATTGCACGAGGCTTCAGTCAGCGATAGGGAGTTGACTTCTTTCAGACCTTCTCCCCTACCCCGAAAATGACCACTCTTCGGGTGCTGCTGCACGTTGCCGCTCAGCGTGACTACGAGCTTCACTCTCTTGACTTCAGCACAGCGTTCTTGCAGGGCAGCCTGCACGAGGAGATGTGGCTGCGCCGCCCACCTGGCTTCACTGGGTCGTTCCCTCCTGGTACCCAGTGGAGCCTCCGCCGGCCAGTCTACGATCTCCGCCAGGCGCCTCGTAAGTGGCACGACACACTGAGGACGACACTTGCGGCTCTTGGGTTTGCTCCCTCCACAGCTGACCCGTCGTTGTTCCTGCGCACCGACACTTCCTTGCCGCCGTTCTACATCCTCGTGTACGTCGACGACTTGGTTTTTGCCACTGCTAACACTGAGGCACTGGCCCTTGTGAAGTCGGAGTTGCAGAAGAGACACACGTGCACTGATCTGGGTGAGCTTCGTAGCTACCTTGGCTTGCACATCACCCGGGACAGAGCACGCCGCACCATTACCCTAACTCAGTCACACATGGTGCAGCAGGTCCTTCAGCGCTTCGGCTTCCAGTTCTCCTCACCACAGTCCACTCCTCTGTCTACCAGTCACTCGCTCTCAGCTCCACCTTCGGACGAGTCCGTAGAGTCGAGTGGCCCGTACCCAGAGCTTGTAGGCTACCTTCCTTCCCTTGTTGTGACTGACTGCCGTCCCCCGCTTCACCCATTCTCCGCGCTCCTGCATGCTTTTCACCCCCTTTCCTGGTTGCTTCTCTTGCTGCCCTTTTTCCGTTCCGCAGGCTCCCATTGAGCTTGTGATGGTCACGTGGCTGATAGCGAGGGAGATCGGATGGGTGCCCACCATCGCTGGCATCGCCACGCAACTGCTGCTGCTTCCACTTCAGGTGCGTTCTTTGACACTTGCCATGGCTGACCCAAGCTTGGCGTGGCTGATATTGAGGGATATCAATCGGATGGGTGCCCACAGTTGCTGGCATCGCCACGCAACGCAAATGCTGCCGCTTCCACTCCAGGTGCATGCTTCCACTCCAGGTGCATGCTTCCACTCCAGGTGCATGCTTCCACTCCAGGTGCATGCTTCCACTCCAGGTGCATGCTTCCACTCCAGGTGCATGCTTCCACTCCAGGTGCATGCTTCCACTCCAGGTGCATGCTTCCACTCCAGGTGCATGCTTCCACTCCAGGTGCATGCTTCCACTCCAGGTGCATGCTTCGCAACTTCGTTTTCGGCGGAAAGAGTGAGAGAGAGATAGCTTAGCCGAGAGCCTTATCAGCCCTCTGCCCTCTGCCCTCTGCACTCCCGCATGGGTGCTTAAGGCCCCGAAGCCCTTCCAAGAGCTCATACCTCGACTCATACTTGATTGCTTTCTCAAGATCGTTCCGGTTAATCCCTCCACTCCCATTGCGCGTTTCATCCCCCTCTGCACCCATCAAACAACCACACAACAACAGCTGCCGTGCGGGCGTTGCACTCTGCTCCCGCAAAGGTGTGGCTGCCCCATCACAACTCGTCAGCCTCACCCGCCATTACATGATTCACTCTCCCTCCATTCTCTCCCTCCATTCTCTCCCTCCATTCTCTCCCTCCATTCTCTCCCTCCATTCTCTCCCTCCATTCTCTCCCTCCATTCTCTCCCTCCATTCTCTCCCTCCATTCTCTCCCTCCATTCTCTCCCTCCATTCTCTCCCTCCATTCTCTCCCTCCATTCTCTCCCTCCATTCTCTCCCTCCATTCTCTCCCTCCATTTCTCCCTCCATTCTCTCCCTCCATTCTCTCCCTCCATTCTCTCCCTCCATTCTCTCCCTCCATTCTCTCCCTCCATTCTCTCCCTCCATTCTCTCCCTCCATTCTCTCCCTCCATTCTCTCCCTCCATTCTCTCCCTCCATTCTCTCCCTCCATTCTCTCCCTCCATTCTCTCCCTCCATTATCTCCCTCCATTCTCTCCCTCCATTCTCTCCCTCCATTCTCTCCCTCCATTCTCTCCCTCCATTCTCTCCCTCCATTCTCTCCCTCCATTCTCTCCCTCCATTCTCTCCCTCCATTCTCTCCCCTCCTCCCAAACAACCGAGCAACACCAGCTGGCGTGTGGCAAGTGGAGGGTGCGGCTGCGGGAGCAAACAGCGGAGGCCACTGATGCACGCGTTAACTGCACAGAGGAGGTGGGCGGCTGGGGAAAGAGGTGGGCGGTTGGGGAAAGAGGTGGGCGGTTGGGGAGGGAGAGGTGGGTGGTTAGGGAGGGAGAGGTGGGTGGTTAGGGAGGGAGAGGTGGGTGGTTAGGGAGGGAGAGGTAGGTGGTTAGGGAGGGAGAGTTCGGTGGGTACAATCTGTAGAATGTCTAAAAGATCTACTGATGTGCACGTTCAAGCACACATAAGAGGTAGGCGGTTGGGGAGGGGGGAGAAGGGAGAGGGGAAAGAGGAGGGTTGGGTGGGGGAGGGGATGAGAGGGGTTGGGTGGGGGAGGGGAAGAGAGGGGTTGGTTGTGGGAGGGAAAGAGCGGGGTGGGATGGGGGAGGGAAATTTTGAAGGAGGCAATGGTAGGGGTCAAGGGTTGGGGATTTGGAGCCCGTTGTGGAGGTGGGAAGCATGGGGGGGACGTTGAGCGAAGGGGAAAAACAGCTGCTAGATCGACTATTCTAGGGATTAGGAGAAAAGTAGGCGAGAGTGAGATGGGTGGAATGTGGGAGAGAGAAGACGAGAAGGGAACAGAAGAGGAAGGTGTTAACACACACAATGTGATGAGACACTTGTGGAATGTGTTGTGTCCTGGGACATGGTCTCGACCTTTGTGGAATGTGCTGTGTCCTTGGCGCTCTCTATCGCACTCTGGGACTTGAACCTGAGGCCTTTTGCTCTGATACCACTTATTGGCCCAGCCTGCAACCCTCCAGGCCACGCCTGTGGCTCTCTCATACTCAACTAAGGCACGATCCAACTGGCCCACTAGCATCACCTTTTGAGACGTCTCGAAAGCACCCAACTAGGGCACGATCCCAGTGCCCCACTGACATCACCCACGCACCCATCCTGTGGCAACTCGCTACACAACAGGCTCTTGGTGGCATTCTGACTGTAAAGATACTGGCTTTGGAGCGGGTGCTCACAGCAATCATCGAACGACTCAGGCGGACAGAAGTGTCGTTGTGAGTCAATCCCTCCAACTCCCGCCACCTTTTTCCTCCCTCTTCCCTTCTCGCCCCGCTTTTTTTTAACAAACAAACAGACAAAAAATATATATATATATATATATATATATATATAAAAACAAACATACAAACAAACAAACAACAAACACTCTATTGCGTCACTTTTTGTCTTGAGATGCCAGCAAATTACATGCAAGCAAAGTAAATGCAAGTGTCGTACATTTAACTTACAGAACAATGTCTACAGGAGTTTAACTACTGGCTTCAGCACAGTAGCGCAATCCCTAATGGATAAGGCCGCCTCGTTCCCTCTCGTTTTCTCTCTCCCTCTCTTCCCACACTGAACTCATCTGATCATTCCAGCTAGATGCACTCCATCCCTGAAAATCAACACTCTCTCCTTACTTCTACCACCCTGCACCCTCCATCCTCCCCTCCCTCTCCACCCTGCAGAGCCCAGCTGCCATCAAAGCCGTGAAGGACACTTTCTGAGGAGCCTAATGATTCATTCTTCCACCACCCTGCGCCCTCGTGCATTGAGGTCGTTTTTGAGGCGCCTCAAAAATCCACCCTGCAGAGCCCAGCTGCCATCAAGGCCGTGAAGGACGCTTTCTGAGGACGATTTCTGAGGAGCCCAATGATTCATTCTTCCACCACCCTGCGCCCTCCACCCTCCCCTTCCCGTCCGCCATGCAGCCTGCAGAGCACAGCCGCCATCAACGCCGTGACAGACGCACTCTATTTCTCATTCACCTCCGTGGTGGCCCTTGTCACCTTCGTCACCTTCACGCGCCTCGGCGGGCATCTCACCGCCTCCTCTGTGTTCTACGTGCTCACGCTCTTGGAGGTAAGTTTTGGGACGTCTCAAAACGAGGTGGCCCTTGTCACCTTCGCCACCTTCACGTGCCTTGGAGGGCATCTCACGGCGTCATCAGTGTTCTACGTGCTCACGCTTCTCGAGGTGCGTCTTTCCTTGCCCCCCAGTCGAGCAGGATTGACAGCCCTGCTAGCTAGCTACTCATGGAGCAGTTGATACGCGTGCTCTCACAGCACCCACTCATGGAGGTACGTGGGATGGGAGGGTATTGCATCGGATTGACAGGGATAGCCTGCGTGCTCTCACAGCACCCACTCATGGAGGTGCGTGGGATGGGAGGGTATTGCATCGGATTGACAGGGATAGCCTGCGTGCTCTCACAGCACCCACTCATGGAGGTGCGTGGGATGGGAGGGTATTGCATCGGATTGACAGGGATAGCCTGCGTGCTCTCACAGCACCCACTCATGGAGGTGCGTGGGATGGGAGGGTATTGCATCGGATTGACAGGGATAGCCTGCGTGCTCTCACAGCACCCACTCATGGAGGTGCGTGGGATGGGAGGGTATTGCATCGGATTGACAGAGATGGTCATCGTGTGCTTTTGCTTCTTTCTGGGCAAATCAAGACGGCAAGTTGAACTGCTGCACGACACTCTGATGCCCCTCCCTCCCTCCCCTTCCTCCCCTCCTTCGTATCCCCACAGATATTGGATATGCCCCTCCCTCCCTCCCCTTCCTCCCCTCCTTCGTATCCCCACAGATATTGGATATGCCATGGGGTGGAAGACTTTTGGGCCGACTCGAAAACCGCCCCTTCCCTTCCTCCTTTCCCTCCATTCCATATCCCCACAGATACCGCGCTACACCATGGGGTGGAAGGTGGCCCATGGCATACAGAACGTCGCCGAGGCGTCTGTCAGTTTCAAGCGGCTCTCGCGATTCCTTCAGGTCAGCTTTATGCTCTTTCATGCTCTTCCGTGTTGCCCACGCATTGGTGTGTTGTGCGGTTGTAGCCTTGCGCATGGGTGTTGCGGTACGATTAGTCACTGCGAGTGTGAGAGCATGCTGCCTCACTGGGACTCAGTGTGCCACCACGTGTGCCTCACTGGGACTCAGTGAGTGATTTTTGAGAATTCTCAAAAAGCCACCACGTGCCTCAGTGCGGTGGGTGGGAGGGTGGGTGGGCATGTGATGAGTCACACTGTCTGACCACTGGCCCGACCAGCCTGCTGACAGCCATGTCATCCCCTCACCGTGCCTCTCTGCGTGTACCTCCCCGTGCGTGCTACCTTCACTCCAACAGGCCGCCCCGCACGGAGCCACCCACAAAGAAGCCCCTTTCCAGAACGGCTATGCAGCACTGCTCCCAGAAGAGCGCCACTGTGCCCATGAGGCGCTTTTTGAGTCTACTCAAGGAGCGCCGTCGCATTCACAGAATGGTTCTGCATTGCTCTCAGAAGAGCCCCCCAACGCCATTGACACCCAAGCCACCACCGAGCCTCTCAAATCCACAGCTGCTACTCTCACAGCACCGAGTCTCCAGTCCCCACCATCCTCAGAGCTCGCTTCACTGCCCAGCCATCGCCTCTCCTCCCCCTCTGCTCCCACTCGCCTTCCTTCCACCCCCCGTGCTGCCTTGGTGCTTGAAGGGGCTTCGTTTTCTTGGGGAGAAACAGCGGGAGACGTTCAGTGCGAGGGGGAGATGGAGGACGACGAGGAAGAAGAAGGATTGAGCAGAGGGAGTGAAAGTGATGCGCTTCTAGTGGCATCGGCAGGGCATGTTATGGATTTCACTGACACCCGGTGCAGGGACGATTGGTGTAGGGGCTATGGCAGCATGGGCGATGGGTGCAGCAGCTATGGCACAGGTTATGGCACGGGCTACAGCTTCGCACACGTCCCCTCAGCTTTCCGCATGTGTTTCCCACAGCGGTTCTCGGGCCTTCACACTGCTGCTCCTTCCCCTGCTGCTGCTGCTGCTGCTGCTGCTGCTGCGAGCGCGCCTGTGAAAGCAAAGGAGGAGCAAGAGGGGCAGCGGGAGATGGGCTGCGGAGGCGAGGCACTGAGCGGATGGGTGGAGGGAGTGAGCGAGAGGCTGGGGGAGGCGGAGCTGCTGGGAGTGACTGGCAAGGTGAGAGGGAGAGGCCGTGGGAGTGACTGGCAAGGTGAGAGGGAGAGGCCGTGGGAGTGACTGGCAAGGTGAGAGGGAGAGGCCGTGGGAGTGACTGGGAAGGTGAGAGGGAGAGGCCGTGGGAGTGACTGGCAAGGTGAGCCCTTAACTCGTTGCTTGCAGCGTGCGCCCTGCCATGGCCCGCCTCATGCTGCATGCCTGTGTGCGTGTTTTGCGCCCCTGGCTGCCACAGCCTGCTGTGCTGCCTGCTGTTAGGCGCGAGGCTGTGCCAGGGTTGAGAGGTGTGCGTGCGTGTGTGTGTGTGTGTGTGCGTGTGTGTGTGTGCGTGTGTGTGCGTGCGTGTGTGTGTGTGTGTGTGTGCGTGTGTGTGTGTGCGTGTGTGTGTGTGCGTGTGTGTGTGTGCGTGTGTGTGTGTGTGCGTGTGTGTGTGTGTGTGTGTGTCATACCTGGGAGAGACTGCAAGGTGGCATGTGTCACGTGGTGCAACGCCCTGATGCGCTGTGTGCACTGAGTGCGTGGCGGACTTGACTGTAACGCGGTCTTCACGCCACGCGAACACCGCTTCTTTTGCTGCCAACCGTGTTGACTCACTGTGCCATTCTCTCTACCTCCCACCCACCCTTCCCACCGCGCAGACGGGCAGTGGCAAGTCGCTGCTGCTGCTGGGTATCCTCGGGGGAGTGCCTCTCACATCCGGCGCCATGCACCACTTTCTCCCCTTCGTGCTAATTTTCCCTCCCCACCTCCCACCCTAACCGTGCCACCTGACAGACGGGCAGTGGCAAGTCGCTGCTGCTGCTGGGTATCCTCGGGGAGTGCCTCTCTCATCCGGCGCCATGCACCGCTCCGTGCCCTCCCTCGCCTACGCATCCCAGCAGGTCTGCCACCCATTCACCGCTCACCCTTTGCCACCTTTGCCTGTGACATGACGTGTTTCACCCTTTCCCTCCACCTTCGCCTGTGAAGATTGTCAAAAAGATCAGCATCTCGGCCTAAACCTCCATTCCATCAGCCTTTTGAATCGGCTCAAAAGTCCCACCCCACACCCTCCCTGTCCACCCACTTCCTTCCACCCGTCCATCCATGCCACCAGCCTTTCCGCATCGTGATAAAAGTGATGTTTTGAGATACGTCATGTCACGTGATGTCATGTTCTTTTGAGACGTCTCAAAGCATCACTTTTCTCAAAGCATCACTTTTCTCAAAGCATCACTTTTCTCCCGTCCATGCCACCAGCCTTTCCTCATCGAGGGGACGGTGCGCGACAATATCCTCTTTGGCACACCGCTACACGAGACCTTGTATGCCAAGGTACGCTGTATTCCAAGGAGATTTTGCTCTGATTCTGTCTTTCCTTTGAACGTCTTCCGATACTCCTCCCTGTCATCCCAATTGTTCTATCTCCCCCGTTGCCCCCTCCCCCCCGTTGCCCTCTCCTCCCCGTTCCCCTCCCCTCCCCGCTCTCTTTTACTCCATTTCCCCTACTCAAGGTGTCCTCCCCTCGCCCCCCTCTCTGCTTTCCCCATCCACTCAAGGTGTTGGACACCTGTGCCCTCTCTTGGACTGTCGAGGTGCCTTAAACGTCGTCCTCCATTGCGCTCTCCTCCCCGCTCTCTCTTGCCCCTTTCCCCCCCATTCAAGGTGGTGGACGCCTGTGCCCTGCGCGCGGATCTGGCCCTGTGGCCGCGTGGCGATGCCTCATTGGTGGAGGAGGGCGGGGGTAACCTCAGCGGTGGGCAGAGGGCGCGCGTGTCGCTCGCCCGGGCGGCCTATGCTGCCCTGCACTGCTGCGCGGGCGCATCACAGTCAGTCACTGATGGCAATGGCGGTGGCAATGGCTGTAGCAGCAGCATTGACAATAGCAGAAGCAATAGAACCAACGCCACCAACAACACCAGCAGCAGCAGCAGCAGCAGCAGCAGCAGCGACAGCAGCAGCAAGAGAGCTCCCTCACCCGTGCTGGTCCTGCTAGATGACCCTCTAGCCGCTTTGGATCCAGCCGTTGCCTGCCACGTGTTTCAGCAGTGCGTGTGTGGGCTGCTGGCAGGGCTGCCCCGTATCGTCGTCACTCATCATGTGCAGTACCTTGGGAGGTACGGTAGTGGTGTGGGAGAAGGGGGTGGGAGAAAGGAGGAGAGAGGGAAGGAAGGAAACAGTTATTTTTGCACAGTAAGTAGGGATGTACCTCTTTTCTGCACGCCTGTTGAGTCCCTCTCTAATGGTCCTTTCATTGATATAGACGGAGTACACGCCCGTTAAGTCCCTCTCTCTCTATCCCAGCATCCTCTTGCTGTCATCCTCATCCTCCCTCTCTCTCCCTCTTCTCCCCTGTCTTTGTTCTACTCCCCTCCTCACCCTCCCATCCCCAGCTGCGACAGAGTGTTGGTGCTGGAAGGCGGCAGAGCAGTGGCGTGTGGCGCATGGAGTGACCTCTGCGCCCTGTCCTCTACTCAGCAACACTGTGACAGCCCCCCTCTTCCCTCTGCGCAACTTTTGAAGCCCCTCAAAGCGTTTGAGGCACCTCAAGATTCGTGGAGTGACGTCTGCGCCCTGTCCTCTGTGCAACAACACTGTGACAAACCCCCTCTGGGCCGGGTTGCTTCTGATGCTTCGTGCACTGCCACTGACAGTGCCGTCTGTGCCACCGACTCTGACTCTGATTGCTGCTGCTGTAGCACTGATTCGGATAAGGATGGTACCCTTACTGGCACACGGAGGTGCAGCTGCAAAAGCAGCACCATGGCAGCCTACAGGAGCAGCAGCAGCGGCCAGAGCAGCAGCGGCAGCAGCAGCAGCAGCAGCAGCAGCACTAGCAGTGTATGCTCTGTAGGTTGTGACAGTGACAGCGACACAGATGCGCCAGCAGACTGCAGAGATGACTGCCCCTTGATAGGTAGAGAGGCTGAGGCGGAGAAGGCAGAGGAGGAGAAGGGCGGAGGAGGAGAAGGCGGAGCTGAAAGACTGGGTGGAGGGAGGGCATGAGGCGAGTGGCACCACAGTGGGTGATGAGCAAGGTATGCAGGCAACGCACGGTATGCAGGCAACGCACGGTAGGCAGGCAACGCACGGTAGGCAGGCAACGCATGGTAGGCAGGCAACACACGGTAGGCAGGCAACGCACGGTAGGCCGTCAACGCATACACAATGCTTTTCGCTCTGAATCCCGCAAGGCTGCTGTTCCGTGTTGCCTTCCTAGCTGTCCCTGCAACAGTTTCCCCCCTGCATCACATCACAACCCTTTCTTCACCCCGCCACTCCCTCCCTGCCCTTTATCCCCAAGCCCCCAGCTTCCCGTCCCATGCAATCTCTGTGTGCTTCCATCCCCCTGTGTGTGCCTGCAGGCCTGCTGGACGTGGAAGGATGGCAGCAGGGCGCCATCCCGCTGTCCGTGTTTTGGGGCTACGCCAGGCAGATGGGAGTGCTGCCTCTGCTGCTCATCGCAGCTCTCTTCCTCGCTGCACACGCTTCAAACTCCCTAGTCAGTTGGTGAGAACGCTTTGGATTCGGTTCAAAATTTTATCTCTGCTTCTGACCCTCTGCTGCTGCTTATCGCAGCTCTCTTCCTCGCCGCACACATCTCAAACTGCCTCGCAAGCTGGTGAGAAAAGGCAAACTGTCACCGAATAGATTGTTAGTTGCAATATATTCAGTTACTCGCTAGTGTAGGTGTAGTTGGGGTATTCGAAACACTGTAGAAGGAGAGTTCGGTGCGTGGGCAGTAACGCAGAGGGGTGACCGAGGGACCTGCGAGGCGCAGGGTGGGACAAATTCAAGGGCGAGCCCTAGGCAATCCGAAGGGCCAATCCTGAAGCCTAGCGGGCGGAGCCCAATGTGACTTACGGGAACTGCACGGCGCGGGGTAGAGATTCAAATAGGCTAGGAACTCACTGCTTAGTTCGTTCTCTCGTTTGTTTGCTCGTAATAGTGGATATAGGTTGCCATTTGACAGCTAACTCCAGCTTAGGCGACTAAGCCACTGTGGGCAGCCATTCGTGGGGGAGGCAGAATCTCTCAGGTAGTGGCTGAGGCAAAGCAGGTAAGGTACCACAGGAACAGAGCTCAGAAGAAGAAGGGAGCGAGGGCGAGTCCAGGAAGGAGAAGGCAAGCCACGGGATGCAACAGAGGATGATTCTCCGACAAAACGCCCTCGCAAGCTGGTGAGGAAAAAGAACTCCTCCTCATTCCGTTTCGCCCACACGCACAGCCCCCGCCTCTGCCCTCCGTTAAAGGGAAATGCAGCCATGAGCAAAGAAACGCCGACACCAGGATTTGAACCGCTGACCTTCAATGAACCAAGACATCTTTTACGGTGCACACAGATTTGAACTAGAGTCCTTTTGATCATGTGCCCCTCCCCTCCCCCCAATCCAATCCAAGATTCCTGGGCCTGTGGACGGGCGAACCGCTGCTTTACCCCACCCACTCCTCTTCCTAACGAACAACCATCACCCTCTCCTGCGTGGCCCTCTCCCTCCTCGCCTCTCTGCTCTTCCACCGCGCTGCCCTGCGCGCCTCCTCCCGCACGCAGCCCCTCATGCTTTCGTCTGTGCTCGCCTCGCTGCTCGCCCTCTTCCATCGCAACCCACATCCCTCTCCTCTTAACCCCTCCCCTGCCCTTCCCTTCCCCTCCCCAAAGGTTCCTGGGCCTGTGGACAGAAGAGCCGGAGACCACACCGCACCCACTTGCCACCCTCACCGCCATCGCCCTCTCCTGTGTGGCCCTCTCCCTCCTCGCCTCTCTGCTCTTCCACCGCACTGCTCTGTACGCCTCCTCCCGCACGCACTCGCGCATGCTGTCGGCCGTGCTCGCCTCACCACTCGCCTTCTTCCACCGCAACCCCACGGGCCGCGTGCTGAACCGCTTCAGTGAGGACCTCGGGGTGACGGACGATGTGCTGCCAGAAATGCTGCTGGGCTTCATCAATGTGTGTGAGGG
>CANIUD010000332.1:0-390000 GCA_947470075.1 Closterium sp. Yama58-4 | reverse complement strand
ACCACACTGCCACGGGAAGAGTCAGCACCGAGCCCCAGAAATAAATCTAAGCATCAGCAGCAGAAGTGGCGGCAGCAGCAGCCACAGCGTCGTCAGCAGCAAAATTCTGTGGTCATATTCTCTCTATCCAGGTTCCTGTACGGAGCACTGTACAGAGCACTGCAACCAGCAGTCAGCCTCCTTCCCTTTCAGTCACTACGCGCTCGCTATCCTCTCTCCCCCAGCTATCAAGCCATCAATGCAGCATCAGACAGTGAGGAGGAGGAGGGGTACAGCGGCAGCGCCCCTCGCCCCTCCTGGCCCACATCAGGAGCAGTGCAGGTGGAGCAGCTGACAGTGTGGTATGGCCGCACCGGGCGCCCAGTGCTGCGAAGCTTGAGCTTTCGGGTGGGGCGAACAGGTGAGGCGATGCGGGGTTGCCTCTCCGGTCCAACGTAGCATCGCTGGGGGCTGCTTCACAGAGGGAATGCTTGCCGCCTCTAAGGATTCTCACAACTGATCTCAATGTACTTGGTGCAGATGGCATGATTCGCCCCTTCTTTGAAAAGCGCTTGAGACTGTGCTGGCTGGTGTGTGTTGTGTATCTGTCTGCCATGCCTCAACCCATCAGGTGCAGGCAAATCCACCCTCATGCTTGCTCTGATGCGGTTGGTGGAAGCTTCTTCAGGGAGCATTCACATTGATGATGTGGACATTGCATCGCTGGCCCTCGCCACCCTGCGAAGCAAGGTAAGCTTTTAAGGCACCTGAAAGTCCTTGTATTGCTGCCTCCTGCTGGTGTGCGAAGCAACGTAAGCCTTTGAGGCACCTCAAAAAAGACATTGCACCGCTGCCACTCGCTACCCTTTGAAGCAACGTAAGCATCCAAGTGGCACTTTTTAGCCGACCCAAAAACTACTCGCAGCCATATACAAAGGAAGGTAAGCAACAAAGTAGCATCTCCTCTAACTGTTGGCTACCTTTCAAACAGTTACCATGCATAATCTTATTTCATCTATTGTGCTGGTTTTCGACGGTCTCCCCTGTTGCAGGTGGTGGCCATTCCTCAAGAGCCGGTTCTCTTCAGCCAGTCACTGCGATTCAACCTTGATCCCTTGGGGTAAGGCTGCCCATTCCCACGGGAAGATTGTAATAAGTTATCTGGAACTATCCGTAGGGGATGTTATGGAGAAACACTCAGAGGACTCGTAGGACGTTACACTGAGACTTTGTGGCCTATCCGTGGCTGATTTCCAAATCTACTTCTGACTTTTAAGAATTCTCAAAAGGTTCTCATCCCCCACTTCATCCCCCCATGCCCCCATCACAGCCAGCACAGTGACGAGGCGCTGTCGTCGGTGCTGGCAACGGTGCGCCTAAAGCCGCTGGTGGCGGGGCTGCTGGGCGGGCTGGATGGTGCCCTGGCTCAGGGCGGTGGGAGCCTCTCCCTGGGGCAGCGGCAGTTGCTCTGCCTCGCAAGGTACGCCTAGGGGGGATGCCTTGGGGCCAATTACAGTCCAGGACTTGTGTCTGTCTCGAGTTGGTTTTTCAGATTTCTCAAAAACCAATTACAGTCCAGGACTTGTCTCTGTCTCGGAATCTTACATTGACTTGAGACCCACTGTTATCATACAGGACGTGTTCTGCTGTCTTCTAATTTTACGGTATTTGTTTTCCATACAGAGCATTACTCGCGTCAACACGGGTCTTGCTGATGGATGAAGCGACAGCGAGCATGGATGGGGAGAGCAATGCAGCGATCAAAGACATTTTAGACGACTCAAAAGTCACCTTGCTATTTGTTTTCTGTGCAGGGCGTTACTCGCTTCAACACGGGTCTTGCTGATGGATGAAGCGACAGCGAGCATGGATGGGGAGAGTGGTGCACTAATAAAAAACATCTTGCGGGAGTCATTCAAGTGTAGCACTGTCATCACCATCGCACACCGGCTCTCAACAGTTGTTGATTATGATCAGGCAAGTCTTCTTGAGACGTCTCCAAAATATATCAAGCACAGCACCCTCATCACCATTGCACACCGCCTCTCCGCAGTTGTTGATTATGATCAGGCAAGTCAGAGTCATAAGAGTGCTATCTGTGCCTCTTGCTCACATATACTCATTCACATTGATGTGAGTGTGTGTGCACAAGCCCTACATGCGAACACCCTTTGCGCACCCTACATATGAGCATCCTATTTGCACTCATCCTACATGCTCAAATGCTTATTTAATTTGGTTCTTCTGCTATCCAATCCCCGTTTTGCAGGTTCTCGTCTTGGAAAGTGGGCAGAGCATTGAGTTTGGAGCTCCTGAGAATCTGAAAAAACTGAAGTCTAGTGCTTTCTATAGCATGCTAGCAGATAATAACCTCCAAAATAAAGGCTACTATGATAGTGTAAATGCGTCAAACTATTGTAATATATGATTCATATTTTTCAGGCCTTGGTGCCAGAGGGTTTGGTCTCAACCAGTCATTCTAGAATTGGGGCGGATTTCAAAGACTTTGAAGCACCGACATCCCGTATATTCATCATTAGAAACAGCAATTACCCAGACCCCGTTAAACGCATGTTGCATGCGCATCTATGACAGGGAGGGACACACTTTATCTGAGGGCAATGAGCTGTCTTGATTGTGCTGGCACAATGACAAGGCAAGGCACCATAGACCTGATGACAAATGTGAACCAATTGATACAGTACGGTTGACTCTTTATTGAGTCGAGGTCAAATGGCACTCACTTTTGAGAATTCTCAAAAGAGAGCATGCAGCTCCGAGCCATGTTTTGAGCTGCCTAGAAAATGCAGCGTCGAGCCGTGCCACAGCACCCTGCAGCACTTGCCGTGTCTATTGTCCAGCCCGCACACCACCCCCCCCCCCCCCCCTCCCAATACAGAACGCCTCTGCCTGTACCGGATTTCCACGACCACAGCAGCAGGTGTCAGTCAGTGGGAGGGCAAGCAGCTTCCAGCCGTGCCGCAACAACCTGCAGCACTTGCCCTGCCTACTGTCCAGCCCGCACACCCCAATACAGAATGCCTCTGCCCGTACCAGATATCCACGACCACAGCAGCACGTGTCAGTCCAGCCTGCTGCAGCACATGCCGGGTCCACTGTCCAGCACAGTGCTGCTACTGCCAGTACCAGGTATCCACGATCGCAGATGCAGGCTGTTAGTCACTGGGAGAGCGTGCAGCTTCCAGCTGTGCCGCCACAGCCTGCAGCACTAGAGGTGACATTTGAGTCAACTCTGAAGGCCTAGCCTGTCAGTCAGTGGGAAAGCAAGCAGCTCCAAGCTTTGACTGTAAACATCACATGTGCAGCGGTCGAGATAACGTCCAAGTCGACTCAAAAGCCCCAATCCCGGCCTATGAAGGAACCAGGTTGTGAATGGGAGGGCACGCAGCTTCCAGCCGGGTCAGCACACCGTGCAGCACTCGCTTCCTGTTCAGCCAGAACTGCACCGCTGTTACCTTCTCATCCAACACTGGCAGCAGCACTGCACACCTGCACCGCACTCCCATCAGTTTTGAGGCGCCAAAGAAATAAACCCTATCTAAGTAGAAACCAGGTTGTGAGTGGGAGGGCAAGCAGCTTCCAGGCGGGACACCACACCGTGCAGCACTCGCTTCCTGTTCAGCCGGAACTGCACCGCTGTTACCTTCTCATCCAACACTGGCAGCAGCACTGCACACCTGCACCGCACTCCCATCACTGTCATCCTCTCTCCTCCAAACCTCCCTCCTCTCGACTTCCCTCCTGTCAACCTCCCTCCAGCCAGCCTCCTCTCCCCATCTCCACCATTTCCTCTCCGCCACTCCTCACAACCGCTCTCAACCTCCTTTTCCTCCTTTCTCCTCCTCTGCTTCTCGTTGCCCCTCCATTCTACCTCCTCACTCTCCTTTCCTCCCTCTCCCTCTGCCTCTTCCATCCTTCCCTCTCCTCTCCCATCCTCCTCTCTCCCATCTCTCTTCAAGCCGCTCTTACAACGCTCCAACTCCCTCAGGATCGCTTCATCCTCTTCCATGCTCCTCGGCATCTGCTGCAGCCGCGCCTGCGCTAGCAGACGAACGGTGTCAGCCGCTGCTTGCAGGGCAGGCAGCGTGTCAGGGGAGGGTGAGGAGAGGAAGCGGCAGGAGCTGTTGCTGACGGCCCAACCTAGGTAGACCGCTGAGCTAGTAAGGACTGCAGGGGGATCTGTGTGTGTGTATAAGGGGAAAAGGAGAAGAGGAATGGAGCAGCATATCAGTGGCGGGTGAGGAGAGGAACTGCAGGTGAAGCAGATGATATTCCACGCTGTGGAGCAGTCCCTCAAAATCCTCGAACAACATGCTTAGCAGTGCAGCACACAGAATTGGCTAGCTAGCTGCTAGCTGTAATTGGCACTCAAGAACCATAATGAGTCCACGATCCATCACCACATTGAAACTTTGAAACTGATGTGGCACTGCTAAGCATGTCGCTCGAAGATTTTGAAAGACCACTCTACAGTGTGGAGTATCATCCGCTTCACTCAGAATGCGCAGGAGGTAGTACAGAGCAGCCACCAAATGAGATCAGTCGATTTTTTAGTCGACTCAGAATGCAGCAGGGGGTAGTACAGAGCAGCAAGAGCAGCAGCCACCAGATGTGTTTGTGAATTCTAACTAAACTGCACTGCTCACTGACCCACCTCTCTGATACTGCAAGTAGTACAACACAGCAGCAAGCGCAGCCACCAAATTTGGTTCCACGAGCCCACTCACTCACACCGACACGCCCACACTCCCACTGACCCACCTCTTTTATGCTGCAGGTAGTAGAACACAGCAGCAAGCGCTGCCACCAGATTCGGTTCCACGAGCCCTCTCGCCCACACAGACACACCCACACTCCCCTCTTTGTCCGCCGCTGTCCTCTCCTCCACACCCCCCAGTATCTCTTCCACCTTGCTCCCTCTCCTGATCCGCTGCATCACCTCATACGGCGTGCCTCCCTGCTCCGCCACGCCGTAGAACTTCCCCCCTTCCTCCTCTCGCTCCCTCACCACCGCCTCCACTGCCCTCGCTGCCACTCGCCACAGCTGCCGCTTCAGCCGATGCAGTGGAATCGTTGAGGTCTTGACACCAGCAGCAGCAGCACTCGCCCACACACGCAGCAGCTTCTGCTTGAGGCCTTGTCGCCAAGGGATTGAAGAGGGTGCTGGTTGAACACGGCGGGAAGGGCTGGCACCACTGCCAGCTGTAGTATGACCTACAGCCTCGGCTGCATCCTTTGCTGTAGCCTCAGAAGTGGCGGCTGTAGCAGCATCAGCAGCACTGCATGTGTGCTTCAGATCACTAGAACAAGCAGACGCCGCAGCAGGACAGGCAGCAGCAGCAGCAGCAGCAGCAGCAGCAGCAGCATTGCATACAGCTTTCATCTTCTGCTCTCCAGCAGCAGCAGCAGCAGCAGCAGCCATACAGTGGCCTTTGCTCCCATCCTCTCTCGCCGCACAAGCAGTTGTTATGGCACCCTCTCCACCTCCTCCCGCTCCTCCCTCCGAACCCCTCTGTCCCTCCTGCTGCGCTGCCAGCTCGGCCCCTCGCTGCTGCTTCATTCCGTGGTGGACGAGAGCGGCAGCGAGGTGAACAGCGTGGGAGAGCGACGGCAGAAGCGGAGCATTGTCAAACATATTTCCGGGAAGCACGAAGCCGTATGCTTCCAGAAGGTCCTCGTTGCCCCGCTGCCCGTAGCTCGTGCTCACCTCCTCGCCCTTCCTCACCCCCCCTGTTGCCACAAACTCAAACGTATCTCCGTTGGCGCCAATCTGTGTGGGGGAGAGTGGGTAAGGGAAAGAAGAAAGGAGCAATCGGGGAAAGAGGGGAAGGTGGGGAAAAGGGTGGGGAGCTGCATAGGAGAGAGAAGGCAGCAGGGGGGCGCTGTCAAACATATTTCTGGGCAGCACGAAGCCGTATGCTTCCAGTAGATCCTCGTTGCACCGCTGCCCGTAGCTCGTGCTCACCTCCTCAACCCCCCTGTTGCCGCAAACTCAAACGCATCCCCCTTGGCTCAAACATCAACTTATCACACAAAGATGGCCTTGGAGGACAGGGCCGAACGAAAGATGTCGAGGAGGGCCGAAAGATAAAGTCAACCCTGGAGGTGCCGAAAGAAAAATTCAACCTTGCAGGAGCCGAAAGAAGCAGCCCTGTCCTCAACAACTGTCCTTGACCATGCGGAACATTCCAACAATGTAGCATAGATATGTACCAATAACGGTAATAAATATAACCATGATTTGAATCATGATTACAATAATTTTGTGCAACATCGCATTCACGCCGCGAGCAGGGTACCGAGTAGGTGATTCAGAAGTCATTGCTGTGGTCAAAGAACTCTGCAGGCGGCGGCGGCGGCGGCAGCAGCAGCAGCAATGATTATAGCACGTTCATATCGCGGGCACGGTGTTGAGTAGGCAGTTTGGAAGTCGTTGCTGTGGTCGAAGAACTCTGCAGGCGGCACCAGCAGCAGCAGCAGCAGCAGCAGCAGCAGCAGCAGCAGAAACAATAGTTATAGAACATTCACGTCGCAAAAGAGTGGTACCGAGTAGGCAGTTTGGACGTCGTTGCTGTGGTCAAAGAACTCGGCAGGCGGCACCAGCAGCACTGCACTCTTCTTCAGCCACACCTCCACTTGCCCCGACGCCCTCGAACCTCCCCCCGAACTTCCCCCTGAACCTCCCTCCGAACCTCCTCCACCCGACCCTTCCCCTGAGCCTCCCCTCCATGCTTCTACAGGTTCATCCACCGCAGCAGGGCCTGTGGGTTCGTACAGAACCACATTCCCCCACCAGCGTGGGTCGTCAAAGCCGCGCGACTGAACGACAGAGAGCGCCCACATGAACTCGTGCAGGGAGGCATTCGCCAGCACTGTGGGACCGCAGCGCCGGTACTCAAACTCGTAGCTCGCCAGATTGCTGCGCAGCTGGTGAGAGGATTATCGTGTGAGGGGGAGGGGGGAGAAGGTGGGAAAAGGCAGAGATGTTGGCTTGGCGTTGACCGATGCAGCCCGAGGCAGTAAACCCCCAAGCCGGGTCCTCTTCTCAGGGTGAATCAAAAGCCACCACGCTCCAAGACCTAGGGTCATCAAAGGCGCGTGAGTGCAGGACAGAGAGCGCCCACACGAACTCGTGCAGGGAGGCATTCGCCAGCACTGTGGGGCCGCAGCGCCGGTACTCAAACTCGTAGCTCGCCAGATTGCTGCGCACCTGGCAGGTGGTTGATTGAGAGGGGAGGGGGTGGGATAAGAGGGACGCGTTGTCCAGCACTGTGGGGCCGCAGCGACGGTACTCAAACTCGTAGCTCGCTAGATTGCTGCGCGCCTCGTGGTTGGAGTGTGGGGGGGACGTGGCGGGGCAGCAACTGCAGGTACGGCCGCTGTAGGCAGGGACTCACTCACTCACGGCATTCACACCAACTTACTGTTTTGACGATTGAAGGGGTCTGAAGCTCCTCCAGCGTCTCCTCCTCAAAGAAGTAGGGCAGGGGGACGTGACGCGGCAACAGCTGCAGGTACGGCCACCAGAAGGACTCCGTCCTCGTTTTAAGCATCTCCCTTAGCAGCCACGCTGCGGCGATAGTGAAGGACCACACAGGGCCGGGGTACGGCGGTCCCCCTATGGCTTGCAGCATGGCGGTGGTGGTGACCCAGAGGGAGGTGGGGATGGAGAGCAGCACTGAGTCCTCTTCATGATCCCTCCCTGCTCGCACCGACAGCTGGCGCCTGGAATGAGCGTGTAAGGGGAGGGATGGATCAAGGCACAATACACAACATCACTCTTTGGTCCGTCTATTGCTGGAGCATGGCGGTGGTAACCCAGAGGGAACCTGGGATGGAGAGGAGGACTGAGTCCTCTTCGTGGTCCCTCCCTGCACAGATGGGACATGCATTCAGCATGCACCGATGGGACATGCATTCAGCATGCATTGATGGGACATGCATTCGGCATGCACAGATGGGACATGCATTCAGCATGCACCGATGGGACATGCATTCAGCATGCATTGATGGGACATGCATTCAGCATGCACCGATGGGACATGCATTCAGCATGCACAGATGGAACATGAAATGACACATGTCGCTCTCACCAGCTTTCCCCTCTTTCTGTCCCTCACCTCACCTCACCTGCTTTCGCGCCCTTCATTGCCCTCAGTCTCGTTCCAGAAAACTATCTGCCACCAAAGCACGGGGGTGGTAGTGGCGGTGGTGTTGGTGTAGAGAAAGAGAATGGCACTGTGAAGCGGCACGCTCAGAATCTCTCATCCCTGCCATGCCAGCAACCACAGTAGAGGTACACTTGAGGCACAGCAACCACAGTAGAGGTACACTTGAGGCACAGCAACCACAGTAGAGGTACACTTGAGGCACAGCAACCACAGTAGAGGTACACTTGAGGCACAGCAACCACAGTAGAGGTACACTTGAGGCACAGCAACCTGAAATCAACCCGAAGTCAATCATGGTACGCATGCTTGCTTGCATAGCCCTTGATGCTGACAAGTCTACAACGCACCTCAACCCCAACGCACCTCAATCCCCGAGCCGGGCTTGTTATAGTCCGCCATGCCATTCGCCCGCACCCACTCCACAAACACCGTCACACGCTCCTCCTCCCCCATCTCGCCCATCCTCTCTCCCGCCACCGCACTCCACACCCCTGCCCTCCCCGTCAACTCACTGCCTCCCCTCCCAAACCCCATCCTCCTGCTCTCTCCCTCCTCTCCCTCCTCTCCCTCCTCTCCCTCCTCTCCCTCCTCTCCCTCCTCTCCCTCCTCTCCCTCCTCTCCCTCCTCTCTCTCTTTTCCCCCCTCTGTCTCTTTTCCCCCCTCTGTCTCTTTTCCCCCCTCTGTCTCTTTTCCCCCCTCTGTCTCTTTTCCCCCCTCTGTCTCTTCCCTCCCTCTGTCCTCCTGCTCTTCTCCCTTTTGGGATGAAACAGCTGCTGCATCTCGTTCTGCTGCTGCTGCTGATGTGGCGGTTACTGATTGGGGCTTGCAGGCAGAGGCGAGGCGATCGGAGGCAGCCAGTAGGATGCTTCGCTTGCTGTCGAGGAACCGCAGCAGCGAATGGGAGGGCGCCACGTGGGCAAGCACTGACGGCCGGCAAGCCTGCAAGAGGCGAATGGCATGGGATGGAGGAAGGGGAAGATGCACAAAAGGGTTGGGTGGAATGGAAATTTGGTGGAATACAAATGGCAGGCGTGCAAGAGGAGAGAGACGACAATTTCTTAAGCGCCTCAAAAATCGTCTCAGGGATGCAAATGGCAGGCAGGAGTGCAAGAGGAGAGAGACGACAGGGAGACATGCTTTGAGGAGAGAGCAGCTTTAAGGCGACATCTAAACGACGTCTATAACCAATCTGTTTGCCCTCAACCATTTTGCTCTCTGCCTGTTCCATCCCCGCTCCAAGCTCCCACTCTGTCTCTCACCTCATCCACCTGAACCGAGTTGATCCCCGCTGCTCTGCCTTCCCGGCAGACCATCCCTGTCTCCACCCGCGCCTTTGCCCCTTGCAATGCCGTCTCTATCCTCGTTAAAAGCTCCCCCACTGGCCGCTGCAAGCTGCTGAAAACCACGTCTAGGATTACAGGAAGGTCCGTCAGGTGAGAGGAGGAGGCGTAGGAGAGGGGGAGGAAGAGCGGGTGGGAGGGGAGGGAGAGCAGAGGCATGTGCGTGCAGGTGGTGGTGCCGTCCACATTCCATGCCAGCACCACGCTCACCCGCGCCAGCACTGCTGGGTCGGGCTCTGGTTGGGGGGGGGGGGAGAGTGGGGGAAGGTAGTGGAGGGGGGGGGGAATATGAGCAGGTGGTGGTGCCGCCTAAATTCCACTCCAGTACCACGCTCACCCGCGCTAGCAGCGATGGGTCGGGATCTGAAGGAGACGTATAGGGAGGTGTGGAATGACGGGGATATGAATAGTGAGTGTGCAAAGAGGGCTTTATCAGGGTGTGGTGCCGTCCACATTCCACGCCAGAGCCACGCTCACCCGCGCTAGCAGTGCTGGGTTGGGATCTGGTGGGGATGTCGGGGAGAGGGGGGCGATAATTCGGGGGGGAGGTGGGCGATAATTCGGGGGGGAGGTGGGCGATAATTCGGGGGGGAGGTGGGCGATAATTCGGGGGGGAGGTGGGCGATAAGTGAAGGAGGGAGGAGCGGTGAGATGCGTTTCAAGTGAATAGATGGGGGTGGGAAATGGTGCTTACCAAATGAACAGGTGGGGGATATTATATAAGTGTGCAATAAGTGGGGTTGGGGGTGAGATGAGTGTGGAGTGTGGAGTGTGAAATGGGAAGAGTGAGCTGCTTTTGAGAATTCTCAAAAATGTGAGATGAGTGGGATGGGGTTGGGGATGAGACGAGTGTGCGACGAGTGGGGTTGTGGGGGTGAGATGAGCATGGCGTGTGGCGTGTGGAAGAGTGAGTGAAGAGAGTGGGTAGGCTGGCAGCATGCACCGAGCAGCAAAGCATGAGGCACGCGCTAGGCTCTAGTTAAGGCCGTATGTGATTGCGAGCTACCTTCCCCAGTGCTACCTTTCCCATACCTTCTCCAGTGCTACCTTCCCCAGCAGTACCTTCCCCAGTAACAGCCAGCAGAGCAGTGGCACTGAACTGAGCGACAAGCTCAGGGTCCATCCTCCCATCCGCGTACACATACAGCCCCTCCCCCTCTCCCTCCTCTCCCTCCTCTCCCTCCCCTCCCTCCTCGACCTCCTCGCCCTCCTCGCCCTCCTTCCCCTCCTTTCCCCTCTCCCCATGCTCCTCCCCACTGCCTCTCCCGCCACCTCTCTCACCCCCCTCTCCCCCTTCTTCATCTTCGCCCCCCTCTCTCCTCTCACTCTCCGCCGATGCTCTCTCCTTCATCTTCGCCAGCCTCTCAGCCAATCGCACGCGCATGCCTCGCCGCCTCTCCCAGAACAGCATTTGCTGCAGCACCCGCCCCATCCCCTCCAAATCCCACTCTCCATCTCCAGAACTATCTGCCATGTGTTCCCCAGCTTCCGACCTCTCTGCGCTGCTGTACTTTCCAGCGTGCAGCCTCTTTGCACTGCGGTATTCCCCGGTCCCTTTCTCACCACCACCGTCTCCCAAACCTCTCCCCGAGCCCTTCTGAGAAAGCCCTTGGGGGACCTTTTCCTTTTGATGCAACGGGTCGGGACCACCCCAACGGGTGTCTGCACCCGTGCGGGTGATAAGGCCTTTTTTCAGGGCGGTGGAGAAGAGATGGTCTTTCACTGCCCGCACTTGCTCCACTGCCTTCCTGCCTGCCGCTGCCGCCCGCGCTTCAAACAGTGCTCGAAAGGAAGGTTCCGAGAAGGCGGCCGTTGAGATGCTGCGAGTGACGCTGAAGAGGGTGGGGAAGATCTGTGAGGAGAGGGGAGGAGGGGAGTAAAGGGAAGAAGGGGAGGAGAGCGAGTCTGAACGTGAGGAAAGTTTAATCGGCACCAGACAAACCTCATGACAGAACTGATCTGCGTTTTTTGAATTCTCTCTAAAAATCCCATTCAGCCGGGTCTGCACTGCAGGCAAACGCTCAACTAGAGAGGCACTCCGCTCCGACTGACATGACGCGTGCTTCCACCTGCACGTGGTCTCGAGTTTTGAGACGTCTCAATAGTCGTCTACTTACACACGTGCTTCCACCTGCACGTGGTCTCGAGCGAGCAAAGCCACCTGAACCGCTCACAAATCACCTGCACCACTCACAGCCCATGTGCACTGCTCAGCACCGACCTGGACTGTTTGAGAACGGACCTGCACGCGGTCAAAGGCGGAGCAGGCGGAGATGATCCCGAGGGAGAGGAAGGCATCATCATTAGACAGCAGCGTGGTCGACGACACATGGCTGTCTGCTTCCCTCAGCCCTTCCAGCGATGTCAGTGGCACACCGCTGTCCCCCTCCTCCACCTCCCCCAGAGAAGACAAGTGCGCCCGCCCCTCCCCTTCCTCCCCTTCCGCAGTCTCCCACCCTGCTTCTTTCCCCAGCGAGTTGCGCTGTAGTGAGTCGTGCTGCAGCGGGTCGGGCAGGCCACTGTTGAGAGGCAACAGGAGAGCATCTTCAGCCGCGATCGCGGCTGACGCCCACAGGTGGAACCCCGAGTGGGTGAGCTGGAAGGGGGATGGGATTGGACAAACGATTCAGGAGAAAATCAGGGTGAAGCCTTCGTAAGGTTGCGGTAGAATAGAAGCAGCCGGGGTGGAATTCAAGAGGGGAAGAGGGAAAGGAAAGAAATGGGTGGAGGATTTTTTAACACCACGAAAGGAAGAGTGGAGGATTGTGAGTATTTTTGCTCTGGTAATATCATGATCTAGGTCCGGTCGACCCCGACCCACCTGCTACAGCACGTTGCCATCATCTCACCTGCCACCGCACGTTGCCGTGGTGCCTCTCATTGGAGCGCGCAACAGCATTCATAAGAGGCACCACCGTCAGCTCAAACCGCCGCTGCTTCTGCTTCTTCCGCCCCTTCCCTCCCCTCCTTCCGCCCTTCTTCCCGCCCTTCCTCCCCCTGCCCCCCTGCTCCGCCGCCTGCTCCTCCGCCTCCCGCTGCCCCTCCTGCAGGGGCGGCAGGCGCATGGGAAGAGCCAGCGTCCTCACGGCTGCCACCGTCGCCAGCAACTGCTGCAGCGACGGCAGCGACATGGCGCGGCTGTCGCTGCTAGTAGCGCCGCTGCTGCTGATGGTGGTGGTAATGCTGGCGGTCCAGTTGGCATACTCGTGCTCGTACTGCTGCCTCTCTTTCATGGCCTTGGTGGTGTGATAGCGTCCAGAAGATGGGGAAAAACGAAGGGGCAGACCCAAGAACAAGGAGAGTGAGGGTGGCGGTCCAGTTGGCGTACTCGTGCTCGTACTGCTGCCTCTCTTTCATGGCCTTGATGGGGTGAGAGCGCTCAAAAGAAGGGGACGGACCAAGAGGCAGGTGCAAGGACACGGAGAGTAAGGGTGGTTGGTGGTGAGTGTTGACAGATGGTTGGTGGTGAGTGTTGACAGATGGTTGGTGGTGAGTGTTGACAGATGGTTGGTGGTGAGTGTTGACAGATGGTAGTGAGAGTGGGGAGGCAACGAGTGGGAAGGGAGAGAAAGGGTTGGGTATAAGGAAGGAGAAGACGAATGGGAGCACCGGAACAACAGATCAAAGGGGAAGGGGGTTGGGAAGGGGTAGGGAAGGGGAGGGGGAGGGTGAGGGCGAGGGCGAGTGGGAGGGGGAGGGGGAGGGCGATTGGGAGGGCGAGGGGGAGAGGGGGGGGAGGGGGAGGGGGAGGGCGGACCTGGTGGAGGAGGGGCAGGTGGGGGAGGTCGTTTCTGAGCATGGGCAGCAGGTGGGCCGTGCGGGACCCCAGCAGTGCCGGCAGCAGAGAAGGCGCCATCCGCGCTCCCCCACTCTCCCCCTCCCTCCCCCCGTCCCCTTCCCCCTCCCCCTCCGCCACTCCCTCCCCCGGCTCGCTCCCCTCCTTCTGTTGCTGCAGCAGCAGCAGGCAGGCGGCAAGGGCGCCTTCGGGGGAGAGGGGAGACGCGGGGGGAGGGGGAGGAGGGGAGAGGGCGCGGAGCAGCGCGAGGCGTTGAGCAGCAGCGGCAGGGGCAGGCGCAGCAGCAGCTGCCCCGCGCCTATGGGCGCTGCTGCAAGCAGCTGCGGAAAGAACCTGGGAGGGGTTGGGGAGAGATGGGGAAGGGGGAGAGGGAGGAGTGAGGTGAGGAAGGGGAAGGAGAAGGGAGAGGGAGGTGTGAGACACTCATGCCAAAGGCCGCTGCGAGCAGCTGTGGAAAGGAGAGTGGGGAAAGAAGAGGGAGAAGCACCCGCCTTGCCACTTGCCTGTACTTCCTCTCCTTCTCCTTCCCATCTTCCTTCTCCTGCACCGCCCCGTTGTCCCTTTTCCCCTCCTCTTTCTCCTCCTCTTTCACCTTCTCCCCCTCCCCCTTCTTCCCCCTGGCATCGCCCTCTCCTCCCGCCAGCAGCGCTTGCCCGCCCTGCCAGTCCAAGCCAGTGCCATCTGGCTGTTCCGTTCGAAACACTCTCAACTGCACGGGCGGGTGCACAGACAGCAAAGGGGGTAGTGAATTAGCAACGAAAGAACCTCCCGTACAGAGAATTCTTAAAAATACCCTGCAATGGCAGCCAGATCAGCTTAGTACCCAGATCAGCCGAGTAGCCGGATCAGCCAGATCAGTCGCTTCAAAACTAGCACATTTCGCGCGCATTGCAGCAAACCCTGCCTGTCCCACTCACTCGAACGCTCTCCCCATCCATCACTTCTCCGCCCGCCCCATTGGCGCGCAGCCACGTCAGCAGCTCCGCGAACCCGGAACCTTCCAGAGGGATTTCCTCCCATCCCTCCGCGCCACCCTCCGCCTCCCCCTCATCGCCCTCCGCGGAGCTGTCTCCCCCTAGCTCCCGCAACAGCCACTCAAATCCCTCGTCTTCCGCCTCCTCCTGCGCAACTCGCGCATGCGCGGGCCCCCAGTCAGCTTCGGCTTCCGCTTGCGCTACTTGTGGTTGCGCGCAGACTGAAGCGGATGAGGGGAAGGTGGAGGGGAGAAGGAGAAGAAAGAAGCAGAGGAGAAACCGCCAAAGGAGGACGCCAGGCCGAAAATTACGAAGTTTGCTACGTTGCGCAGCATAATGAGCGCGTCGCGCTGCTGCTGCTGGTGGTGGTAACGCTGCTGGTAATGCTATTGGTAGTGCTGCTGCTGCTGTCGCTATCACTGCCATTGCAAGGAGCTCCTTTAGCGTCGTGACATTGACGTGAGATACAATAGCAACCTCACGCGACGCGTGAGTTAGACGTGTTCCGTGGTAGCTTTCCACCACCATGGCCCAGTTCGGCAGGCATTATGGGCATACCAGCCAATGCTAGCTTGCTTGCTTGGATTGGCGGCAGGTGTGGCAGGCCAAGAAACTGGCTAGATTATGGGAGTGATGGAAATAAGTTTATGCCCTGCATTGAGAGCGACTCGCTGTTTGTTACACTACTGGTTCTGCTGAAAAAGAAAACATAAATTCTACGCCTTGCGTTCGCGTTACTCTGTAGTGCGAACAGCAGATCAGACAACCAGAATCAAGTCAAATCGGTGTCATGTTGGTGTCAGGATTGCAAGCCCATGATACTCGGAACGTTACGGTTCAAGTTTCTCGTTCTACGCCCATCCAACAGCAAATTGCACTCGAGCTCGTTCCCCGTTCAATCAACACATTCCATTCCTCAGAAGTTGCCGAACAGGGATCGCACAAACTTGACAATTTCCAGCATTGTTTGTGACACCCTTTTGTACCGTCACACGCATTGTCATGTTCAGTTGTGAATTCACAGAACCCAGGTTCTTCTTTCCAGCCGGAATCTTATGTGCGTAGAGCAAATCTCCTCTCCCACACTCTCAGCATCCGGGGGGCGGCGAGGTGATATCCGAAAATTACTCATGGTGTTACTGATCCCCCATTGGACACCATGAGCAAACTCGAGTATCCGCGGAGAAATGCCAGAGTTTTCCGCGCATCGTATCTTCCCCTCGTCCTCTGCGTCCTCCTCGCGCTCATCCTCTGCGCCGCTCTTCTTCCGCGCGCCGGCGGCGATTCCCCCACGTCATGTTCCGCCAGACATTCGTCCTCCCCCACACGCGGAAGCTGTTCCGCCCCTGCTGATGCTGACGGCTTCCCCCGCTATGATGCTGCGCCAGGGGAACGTTGGGGGAGCAGCGGAGGGGGCAGCGGAAGGAGGATGGAGGAAGGATTCGATTGGCTGCTAGATGATGCTGACGTGGACGCGGATGGGGTAGAGGGAGGGGAGAACGATGAGGATGTGACGATAGGAACTGGTGAGGGTTACAGTAACGAGGAACAGGATGACAGTAACGAGGATGAGCAACTGGATGAATATCCAAATGCTGAACTCTTAAAAGAGTCGGGATTCATGGAGTATCTTGATTGGCTGCGAGAGAACGGAGTGGAAGGTGACGTGGCAGCTCCTGGTAGCCCTGTTCGCGTGAGTGAAAGAAATCCGCCACTGTAGTCCTTTCTGGATCTGATTTCCTTCTTCTAGACATTGCCATCCTTCCTTCGAGTTGACACTCGTCTTGAAAACTGAAGAATCTTAATTCGCTGAATTCTGGTTTGGCTGTGTTTCCTCTTGCAGCTCAAGATTCTGAGAATAGAAATGGCTGCACAGGAGGAGGAAGAGGAGGAAGGGGAAGACGGGGAAGACGAAGAGAGAGCAGATAACGACGACCCACCGGAGTACAGGTATTGGTAAAAAATTATCATCTAAGGAGGTGAGTTTTGAGTCGACTCAAAAGTCACCTTAGAGAAGACAACGACGACCCACGAGAGTACAGGTATTGGTCAATCATTATCATCTGCCGCACATTGCATTCTAGTGCTGGTCAGAGATTCATCGCCTCTCTCACTCCCCGGTCCCTCCCTCCCTCTTTACAATCACACAGGTACCACCCATCTTTACAATCAGCGCGCACCATTCCAAAGGGCCAGCGCCTCTTCTCCATTCCCCTCCGCCTCACCCTCTCCTCCTCTGCCTGCGCATCTTTTTCTTCGTCCTCTCCTCCTGAGCTTTCACCTGAGGGCCATCTGGCTGGCTGTATGCTGCTGCAAGCAGCTGCAAAAGGAGAACGGGCGGCAGAGAGTCCGTCCTGGGCGGCAGAGGGTTTGTCTTGGGCGGCACTGGCAGGAGTGCTGCTGCCGCCCGTGAGTCTGGCGAGGTCGCTGCCTCTCATGCTGGATGACGACCTGCGAATGGAGCTCAGCTACAAGCCATTGATCAACAGGGTAAGGCCAATCTGGACCGTTCATTGACCTGGTGAGACGAATTTGAGCCGTGGACCAGGTAGGTGACTCTTGGTTGACAGGGTCACGTAGCTAGACAAAGCTGAGTCATGCTGCAGGGTGTTTTTGAGAATTCTGAAAAACACTCTTGGTTGTCAGGGTGACCTAGCTAGACAAAGCTGAGTCGTTGCGCAGGCTGAATGTGGATCACTGTCTTGACGTGCTCAAAATAAAGAATCTGCCCCTTGACGTGCTCCATACTTTTCTTGTGCCCTGTCACTCTGTGGGCCTCATCCGTGCCAGCTGGACAAGCGGGTGGAGCAGTACCAAGACGAATACCACGCATGGGTGAACGCCACTGTAAGCCAGACCACTGCAGAGAACGCGGACATGTCTTTTGATAGCTTTCTTCAAGCTGTTGCTGCTGCTCTCTCCTTGTCCCTGCCGCTGCCCCAAGCTCCACCGCCATCAGCACCTGACAGTTCACCTGGCAACTTCGCATCAGCACCTGACAGCTCACCTGACAGTTCACCTGACAGCTCGCCTGACAGTTCACCTGACAGCTCACCTGACAGTTCACCTGACAGTTCACCTGACAGCTCGCCTGACAGTTCACCTGACAGCTCACCTGACAGTTCACCTGACAGTTCACCTGACAGTTCACCTGACAGTTCACCTGACAGTTCACCTGACAATCCACCTGCCGCTCTGGGGATAGTGCCCCTGCTGCACCTCATGAGCCGCCCTGCTCCTGTCCAGTCAACAACACTGGGAGCAGCAGCAGCACCAGCAGCACCGGCGGCAGCGGCAGCATCAGCAGCGGCAGGGATGGCAGCACAAGCAGCAGCAGTGATGGGTGCAGCTGAGGGAGGTGGAAGCAACGTGCAGTGGCAGGTGGGTGAAGGATGGATGGGGAAGGGGGGATGAAGGGAAAAGTGAGGGGGATGAGAGGGAGGGGCGACAAGGATGGGCGGATAGAGGGGCATAAGAGCCAATTGTTGATTCTGAAAGTAGCCAGCTTGATACGAGCTAGGTTTTGAGTCGACTCAAAAGCATTCTGATAGTAGTCAGTTTGATACGAGCTGGTTTTTTAGAATTCTCAAAAACCAGATAGAGGGACAAGAGCCGTATGTTGGTCCTGATAATAGTCAGTCGTGACATCTTGACACATGACTTGCCACTCCTTCATTCCCTTCCTTTCTGCCAACCACGCACACATCCTTCCTTCCATACAATGCAGGTGTCTAGAGATTAAATCCAGGTGTATGCCAGCGAGGACATTCCGGCACAATTGGAGTCACTTTTAAACTATGTAACTATTTCTCACATGTTCCTTTCTTCAAACATTCCCATCCTCCCTTCCACGCAAGGCAGGTGTTTAGAGATTCAATCAAGGTGTATGCCAGTGAGGATATCTCGGCACACTCTCCTCTCTTCCTCGCCCCAACGCCAACGCCAACGTCAACCGCTCCTACTCAACATACAGACACAGACATGAAATCTGCAGCACTCCTACCTTCATCTCCACCACCGCTGCTCTCTAACGATGATGTTTACTTAAGCACTGGTACTGTTCCGCAGGACACGGCTTTGGACCGGGTCCTTCTGTTCCCCTCTCTCGCCCACGCCCTCCGCTCCTCCCTCGCATTTCCCTCCACCGGCCTGCCCGCCAAACTGCCCGAGAAAGAGTTTCTGGAGCGGGCAGCGGCGCTGGAGGACTGTGTAATTCGGGCAGTTTTGGAGGTGAAAAAATTTGTTTTGAACACTGCCCGAGGGGCGGGAGCAGTCACTGAGGACTCTCAGAATTCAGGTGCATGGGAGCGGAAGGTCGAAACAGCAGCACGAGAGGGGGGGAGAGGGGAACGAGGAGAAGAGCGTAGCAAGTGGCGTGGAATGGAGCAGATGTGGTTTTGGGAGATGCGGCGACAGAAGCAACAGGGGAAGAAGAAGAAGAAGGAGGGAGAGAGACGCTTTATGTTGGGGGTGGAATACGAGGAGAACAGAAGGGAAGGAAAGGAGGAAGGAGTGGCAGGGCAGGTGGATGCAGAGGGGCTCTTTGCCTATCCTCAAGGGCGGATCGACCCCGAGCTTCTTGCTTTCCTCACTGCGCTTGCCTATCTGCGCTCCACTGGCACAGGTGAGACCCTGTACCGTTGAAACCACTGGACACATTTTTATTATAATTGAACCCAAAATCGAACCGATACCCTTGTCCGGTCGCCTTTGTTTGGACCTTAGTGGGAGCCTAGCTTGTGTCTCATGCTTTTCTGGTCTGTCATTACTTACACCTCATGTCTGCATACGGCCCATCTCTATATTCACCTGGTTCTCCACACTCCTCGCTCATCTCCCCCCCCCCCCCCCATCCCACCAGAGCCCGACCCAGCACTGCTAGCGCGGGTGAGCGTGGCACTGGCGTGGAATGTGGACGGCACCACCACCTGCACGCACATGCCTCTGCTCTCCCTCCCCTCCCACCCGCTCTTCCTCCCCTCCTCCTCCTCCTCCTCCTCCTCCTCTCCAGCCCCATCACCATCCCGTGCCTCCTCAACCAATCACATACCGCCACCTGTCGCCGACCTCTTACCAGCGCTGCGGGCGGCAGCAGGCATGCTGAGGCGGCTGGTTGAGAAGCTTCTGGGCGGCTTCTCCTCGTCTGTCAGCGAGGACGAGTTCATGCTGACGTCAGCAGCCATCTGCAGGCGGTACCGCGATGCTGGGCGGCTGGAAGAGGCTCCATCCGGGGTAGGTGCTATCTGACCCCAACTGGGGTAGGTGCTATCTGACCCCATCAAAGGGAGGTGCTATCTGGCCCCAATCGGGGTAGGTGCTATCTGACCCCATCTGGGGTAGGTGCTATCTGACCCCATCTGGGGTAGGTGCTATCTGACCCCATCTGGGGTAGGTGCTATCTGACCCCATCTGGGGTAGGTGCTATCTGACCCCATCTGGGGTAGGTGGTATTTGACCCCATCTGGAGTAGGTGCTATCTGCCCTACTTTACCTGGGAGAGAAAACGGGTACGATGATTGTGCATCTCAAAGGACATGCTTCGGCACGAGCCATGTGGCTGGTATTCTAGTCGGGCTATTTCCTGTTTTTTCCCCTCATCAGCTGTGCCTACCCTGGTTGATGGGAGCGTTGGAGGAGGTACAGCAGGTGTTTTGCACGTGCCATGTGGCTGGTATTCTAGTCGGGCTGTTTCCTGTTTTTTCCCCTCATCAGCTGTGCCTACCCTGGTTGATGGGAGCGTTGGAGGAGGTACAGCAGGTGTTTTGCACGTGCCATGTGGCTGGTATTCTAGTCGGGCTATTTCCTGTTTTTTCCCCTCATCAGCTGTGCCTACCCTGGTTGATGGGAGCGTTGGAGGAGGTACAGCAGGTGTTTTGCACGTGCCATGTGGCTGGTATTCTAGTCGGGCTATTTCCTGTTTTTTCCCCTCATCAGCTGTGCCTACCCTGGTTGATGGGAGCGTTGGAGGAGGTACAGCAGGTGTTTTGCACGTGCCATGTGGCTGGTATTCTAGTCGGGCTATTTCCTGTTTTTTCCCCTCATCAGCTGTGCCTACCCTGGTTGATGGGAGCGTTGGAGGAGGTACAGCAGGTGTTTTGCACGTGCCATGTGGCTGGTATTCTAGTCGGGCTATTTCCTGTTTTTTTCCCTCATCAGCTGTGCCTACCCTGGTTGATGGGAGCGTTGGAGGAGGTACAGCAGGTGTTTTGCACGTGCCATGTGGCCGGTATTCTAGTCGGGCTATTTCCTGTTTTTTCTAACTCCCCCGCTTTTTTTTCCTCACAACCACCCAAATTCAATCCCCTCAGCTGTGCCAACCCTGGTTCATGGGAGCGTTGGAGGAGGTACAGCAGGTGCTTCAGTTGCGGGCCAGCAAGAAGCCAGTCCCTCTGTTCCAGCCACACTCCCTTTGTCTCCTCTCCCCCCCTCATCAACTCTGCCTGCCCTGGTTCACGGGGGCGTTGAAGGAGGTACAGCAGGCGCTGCAGGTGCCGCAGGTGCGGGCCAATACGAAGCGTGCTCCTCTGTCCCAGTTACACTCTATTCCCCATGTCTTCCCCCTGCCGCGCCCTCCTCCCCTCATCAGCTCTGCCTGCCGTGGTTCATGGGAGCGTTGGAGGAGGTACAGCAGGTGCTGCAGGTACAAAAGGTCTACCCTCCCCCGCATATTGCTTCCCCCTTCCCCTCTCTCCCCCGCCCAGCTGTGCCTGCCGTGGTTCATGGGAGCGTTGGAGGAGGTACAGCAGGTGCTGCAGGTGCGGGCCAATAAGAAGCGTGTGCTGATTGACGCCTCTGATTGGCTGCTGCTTGCCTGCGACCCCAAATACGACCTGCGATTGGACGAGATAGCTACTGCGCGAGAGCAGCATCAGGAGGCGGAGGAGGAGCAGGAGGAGAGGAGCGACGAGGAGAAGCTGAGGGTGTTTTTGGAGTGGGTGCGGGCGAGGGGAATCCCTGACTTTGGCAAGCCACGGTCCACCTTCGAGGTACTCCTCACTCCTGAGTGATTACTACTTGCTTGCTACTAGCGACGTCATCACGCGATGACGGCATTCTTCTACCTGAGTTGAGAGGGCGCCTTTTGAGACGTCTCAAAAGTTGAGAGGCGCCTTTGTGGTTCTGGGTGGCTTTTAAGGCGTCTCAAAATACGACTCTCTATTCGCAAATTGAGATGCCATCACGTGATGAAGTCACTTTTCTACCTCACTTGAGAGGCGCCTTTAAGGTACTTGTGAAAGCTCTCAAAGGTAACTGAGAAAATGGGTTGTCAACTTGACCGAGTCGTTCTTTCATAATCGATTTCCGAGTCCCCGCAGCAAGCGCAAATGTTCCTTCCCTCCTGCCCCTTTTAATAGGCTGCAAACCTGTTCCTCCTGTTCCTCCTCCATCCCCTCCCCTGTCAGTCAGGTGCATTTTCGTCAAGAGCCTGACAACACTACCTTGCCTTGGATGGGGCCTAGTTTTGAGGCGCATCAAAACTAGGCCTGACAGCACTACCTTGGATGGGGCCGGATAGCCCTTGACATTCTCCTTCTCTCCAAGCAATTTTTGAGTCTAAAAGTCACCCTTCCTACTTGTTCCTCCTCCCTCCCCTCGCCTCCCCTGTCAGGTGCATTTCCGTCAAGAGCCCAACAGCTCTTATTCTCCTTCTCTAAAAGCTCACGGGGGGTTTACAGCCTCTTTGCTGCAGGCCAAAGCACGATCCAGGTGAGCCAGGCTAAAACGAATCACGGCTATGCATGGAAACTCGTCTTCTCTCCTGGCTGCCTCAAAATACTTCTGAGCGTACCTCCTCCCCTCCCCCTGTTTTGGAGGCACCTTCGAGAATTCTCAAGGGCTTTGAGACGGCGAGTTTTGAGACGTTTCAAATCGCAGGAGCGTACCTCCTCCTCCCACTGTTGTTTCCCGCCCGTCCTCATCCGCCGCTCCCTCTTTCTCTGCGGCCCCCCAACGCATCTTCCCCCCCTCAACACAACCCATCTCCTCTCTAGGAAGCAGCTGACAGTGGTGGCAGGGCAGCCAAAGAAGAAAGGCCAGCTGCTGCTCTCCATCCCTCGCGCCCTCTGGGTATCAACCGACCTTATGGCGGAGGAAGTCGCTCCCTACGCCAACCCTGTGTGGACGCTCGCTGCCGGAGCTGCATGGCTGCTTCGGGAGCAGTCTCGGGGGCGAGGCTCGGAGTGGTGGCCGTACCTGCAGATCCTGCCGGCCTACGTGCCTCTGCCGTACCTGTTTGATCCGGTCACGCTGGACGAGCTACAATCACCTTCGTTTGTGGAACGGGTAAGTAGGGAGTAAGCAAGAGTGGGGAGAGCAAGTGAGTGTCGAGAGAGTATGCGAGTGTGTGCAGGCAAAGCAACCAACCTTTTCACCCGATTCCTTCCCCGATTACATAGTCATTTTATTCCTCCGGCCTCCGCTCCTCTCTCGCCTCTGAAGAGCATAATAATTTGCCATGGAGGCACCTCAGCTCAGAAGTAGGCTTCTATTGATTGAGACGTCTCAAAAGTTTGCCATGGAGGCAGCTCAGCTCAGAAGTAGGCTTCTAGTTTATCGGAGGACTGCCTTCCTCCTCCCGGCTTTTCATTCCCCCCCTTCTCCCTCCTCCCATTCTGCTCCCCATGTCCCTTGGGATCCCTTTCACCCATTCGCAACACTTTCACCCCTTGATTTGTCATTCACGATCCTTTTTCCCGTCCCACACTCCACCAGATTCGCATGGTCCGTGACTACTACGAGCAACAGTACAAACTATGCCGCCCGCCAGCAATCGCCTTCGCGTCGCTCCACCAATTCCTCTGGGCGCTCGCCATCATGAACTCCCGAGCCTTCTCCACTCCCGCACCTGCCCGCCGAACCTCCGCCGAGCCTCACACTGACACCTCAAGCTTTCCCCAAGAGGAAGAGAGGGAGCAGGAGAGGGGGAGGGGGGGAATGTTGGAGCAGCTGTTAGCGCTGCCTGCGTCGGAGAGGCGGCGGTTTGTGGGCGAGCCCATGGCTCTGGTGCCCATTGCTGAGCTGATTGACCACCACCACCCGCACAACGCGCAGTACAAGGTATGTGTGCCGTTCATAAGGTGTGCTGCATTGAACAAGGCACCTCAATTATGGCTTGTGGGCGAGCCTGTGGCACTGGTGCCCATTGAAGAGCTGATTGATCATAACTGTCGGGTGCAAAAAAATATTTTTGCACATCAACCAGCCACCTGCGTCGCATTTTGCATTCTGTGTGTGTGCGCATTTTTTCATTCTCATTCTGTTCATGTTCTGTGCGCATTTGTCCTTGTGTTTTGTGTGTTTCATTTTCTTTCGTAATTGCATTTTGTGTTTGTGCATTTTCAGTTTCGTTTTCACTGTTCTCATGAAGCTCCCATGAAGCGCTCAAATGAGACCCTCATGAAGCGCTCAAATGAGCCTCTCATGAAGCGCTCAAATGAGCCCCTCATGAAGGGCACAAATGAGCCTCCAATATCGTGCTCAAATGAAGACCCTATGGAGCTCGAACGAAGTTCGCATGGGACTGTGTTTCATGCGAGGCTCATGTGAGCGACCCATGAAAGTCCCATGAGCCTCGAATTGTTCATGCGAGGATCATTGGGGTGTCATGCGAGCGAGTGGTGTCACTGGGGGGCCGAATGTTGGTCAAGGGGGGTGCTGTTTGATTGTTTCGCGCGAGCCAAAGGGTGCGAAAATCAGGACCACGTGTGGGTCCTGATACGCGCGTGTGGCCCCTCAGGGTTCGGGAGTGTGCCACGTTTTGTTGCGCGTGCACTGTACTGCACGATCGCAACAAGACAGGGCCAATTTCGGCCTTGTCCCGCACTGTACACGCGCATGATTTCGATCATGGCGGGCTGTACAGCACGACCGAGAAAAAATCTCGATCGTGCGTGTGGCACGAGGGGGTGCTCGGGATTACAGTTGAAAAACTGTATCCCGTGCTGACTCACGGGACGGGAAAATTCTCACGAATGTCACGTCGCCTTGCGGAATCATTTCGACGGAGGTACATTTCGGTTACTCCGTTTTTCAAATGGTAAAAACCGTTACATAACTATGAAGCCGTTAGAGCTACATTGGAGCCACATGCGAGCCTCATGAGTGTACACATTTGAGTCAGCAGGGGCGATTGTTACAAGTGCAATTTGAAGACAGTTTTTAACAACAGGAGGATATAGCCAAATGCTCAAGGAGTTGTGCAACCGTTTTCAAGATACAGCATGGCGAAATCTTGCGAGCTAGTTAAACAATTGTTTTATAGTTTCTCCTGTCTCTGCGTAGACTTTATATAAATGTGTGCTTGTACCTGTCGAAATCAATCCAATGCATTTGCGCTTTTCAAGCTTGAATTCTACTACTTCGTATTGACGAGAGTAGAAACATTACCTTGATGCTGCCGAAGCTCTGCTCGACCAGTTTACTTGTTCTACAAGCATAAGCAAGGCATAACTACTCACTTGCGTTTTTATAACGCCCTTGGCTGGAAGGTGACCAACTGACATACTCTAAGGGCTGTAAGTGATGTTAAGTGTTGCTAAGTTTTGGTTTGTAGTTCCAGTTTAATCGCTTCCGCATAGCGTTATAAGAGTCAACAATAACCACCTACATAATTCTCAATACAAGGTGCGTGCGCGTACTTCTAGTATCTGTAGTTGTTTAAAGTACGATGTAGCCTGATTTATAGCAACACATGAATTGCAAACTGCGGTGCGATTGACCACCACCACCCGCACAATGCACAGTACAATGTATGCACGCCGTTCTATAAGCTTATTTTTGCAGCGCCTCCCACACGGTTTGTGGGCGAGCCCATGGCTCTGGTGCACATTGCAGAGCTGATCGACCACCACCATCCGCACAACGCACACTACAAGGTGTGCTGTCCTACTCAATAAATCCCCAGTCTGTTCAAGGCCAAGACTTAGCAATTCCTATCTGCCATCTATGTGAATATCCCAACCACTAACCACTGGGATAAAAGGGCTTGTTTGTGTAGCGGGTGAGTGCGCCCATAACCCCCCAGGCCAACGTGCCTGTAACCCTTCCCTAGGATCAATCAGGGATCACCAGTGGACCTCTGACAATCTATCCATCTCTCCGTATGACACCAGGTGCATCAGAGCAGTTTTTATTTTTATGCCAGGGAGGAGATACAGCGTGGATCAGAGCTCTTCACAGTGTTCGGCTACAAGCCCAACCACCACCTGCTGCTGGGCTGCTCCGCACCTCCCCCCGTCAATCCCTATGTGTGACCCTTGTGTCCTATTGCTCCTTATCACCACACCAGGTGCAACAGAGCAGTTTTGACTTCTACGCCAGGGAAGAGGTTCAGCGCGGTGCAGAGCTCTTCACAGTGTATGGCTACAAGCCCAACCACCACCTGCTGCTGGGCTACGGCTTTGTTCTCGACGACAATCCCTATGACCACGTCCGGCTCTTCCCGAACCTCTCCCGAGCCTTCCGAACCGTAGCCTCGGTGGTGTATCACCTGGATCGGCAGGATGAGGGGAGAGAGATGGGGGAAGGGAGCCGTGGGGAGGTTCGTCCGGGGGAGGTGGATCTGAGGACGGGTTTGCTGCGTGTGTGGGGCACGGGGAACTCCTTGCTGCTTCCAGGAGACAAGGAATTGGGTGTGGGAGGAAAGGGTGGCATTAGAAGAAAAAGGGGTGCAGTGCGTGTGATGTGGCGGGCCGCAGCAGCAGCAGTGGGTGAAGTGGTGAAGGCTCGAGAGGCTGGGGGGACGTACGCTGAAGGGAATAGTCTGCCACAGCTCCAGCTGCGACAGCGGATAGAGCGGAGGAGTGCCAGATGGGAAGCAAGGAGAGCCCAAATGGATCGTGTTAGTGGCAAAGGCCGGGGGCTGGTAGACCAAGTGCTTGTAAAGGAGGTGCTTGTAAAGGAGGAGGACGAAAGCGTGGGGGTGTCTGTGTGGGCGGGCGGCATAGTGGAGCCAAATCTGCTCGCTGCCTTGGCTGCCAGCTGGCACGCAGTCCATGTGTCACAGGGTGAGAACGGGTATGGCGTGCCATAGTGCCATGCCATGGCAACAAGGATGTTGCATGGCCCATGCCACCACTTTCTCGAACTCGCCCCTCTAATCTCATACGCCCACCACCTTCCTGTTTTGCCAGATTTCAGTTGTCTCTGAAGCTGCTGGTCCCACCTGACCCACCATCTCCCCCTGCTGTTTTCCCCCACCCTCTCCCAAGATGGAGCCTCCCGTAACCCACACCCAGACTACACATCTCTGGCCAGTGCTGCCATTCACTACGGCTGGGCCCTCTCCACCTCCTCCTTCAGGCATCTCATAATGCACCATCTCTCCCTGCTATTCCCCTCCACTCTTTTCCCTGTGTACAGCAACTTCAGAACCAGACTACACATCTCTGGCCAGTGCTGCCATTCACTATGGCTGGGCCCTCTCCACCTCTGCCTGCCACCACCTCCTCCCGATTTCCTCTTCCTTCACACCCGCTTTGAAAGCTGCTGCTGAAACCGTCCGGCTGTTTGTCGAGGCTCGGTTGAAGCAGTTCCCGACGAGTCTGGAGGAAGATGAAGTGGTGCTGGAAGAGCTTCGCAAGTGTGAGTCGGCAGGGCGTGGGGGGAGGGTGGAGCGTTGGTGTGAGGAGGTGCAGCCGATGGTGGAGGAGAGAATTACAGCTGTTCAATTTAGGATGCACAGGAAGAAGGTTCTCAAGGATGTTGCGGCACGGTTGCAAGAAACTTGCGCTTGGGACGTCAGTAAGACCGATGTGGTTCGGTAGTAACATGGTCACGCAGCTTGTATTGCATCTACAAGCAATGTGTTTGTTGTGATACACATTGCATACCCAACATGAGAACGCTTTTTATACTCCAAATGGAAACATGTGGATTAGGTTTATGTTTAAAAGAGTAGCTGTTTGTTCCAGGGTCGAGTGTAGAGTTGTGGATCAATCTGGTTTTGTGTGGAAGGAAGGTCCAGTGTTGGCGAAGCAGTTCGCAAAACCCCCCCGAGTAGCCCTGCGATGCAGTTTCCTGTGGTCATCACCGAACCCAGGAGTCGCAAGAGGCAGCCAGTCCTATGAGGCGTGTACTGTCCTCGGTGCGTGTCAGATCCGCCGCTGGCGATAGAAGCAGGCTTCTGCGACTACACTCAAAGCTTCAATCAGTTCCCTCTCATCCTTCCCATCCTTCCCAGCTTTCCCTACAACGCTTCCCCCTGCAGCCCAAGCATCTGGTATCCCTAGCATCTGTGAACTTGTGTGCTTCGGCCTTCAGGCTTGAACTGTTCTCGTCACCTATTGCTTGGCAGACTCTTTGTCAACGCCTTATTACCGGTGTTAATATTAGTTTCGGCTTGGGGGAGGGCCCGCGATGGCCTCGAAAAGGATTCTTAAGGAGCTGAAAGATCTTCAGAGAGACCCTCCTACATCATGCAGTGCAGGTCCAGTTGCCGAAGACATGTTTCATTGGCAAGCGACAATCATGGGTCCTCCAGATAGTCCTTACGCTGGTGGTGTCTTCCTGGTTACCATACACTTTCCTCCCGACTACCCCTTTAAGCCTCCGAAGGTACGACCTGAATCTGTGAATCGAATCGCGATGTTGATCTGTATTGTCTGCCGATTAGTTACCATCCGGTTTTTCGTGGTTACCCTGAATCCTTGTGTTTTGAATCCCGACGTCTGATCTGTATTGTCTGCTGATTTCTACCATATGGTTCTTCGTAGTTACCCTATTGAGTCACTTTCGGCAGTCCTGGTCGACAATCAAGATCATCTGGACTTGTTGTCTGGAAAATCCGCAGTTTCAAAACTACCTTCTGTTGCTCCATTACACTCCAATATTGCAGGTCGCCTTCAGGACGAAGGTATTTCATCCCAACATCAACAGCAACGGGAGCATCTGCTTGGACATTCTGAAGGAGCAGTGGAGTCCGGCCTTGACCATTTCTAAGGTAGTTAAATGAGGCTTTTGCTCGATGTTGTCACTATCTGCTGTTCTCTTCTAATACTTATGCTTCCGTCCTCCGCAGGTTCTTTTGTCGATTTGCTCCATGTTGACGGATCCGAACCCGGATGATCCTCTGGTTCCTGAAATTGCGCACATGTATAAGACAGACAGGCAAAAGTATGAAGCAACCGCACGTACTTGGACAGCCAAGTATGCCATGGGCTAGCCACAAAATGAGGGGGACTTCCCTCTCTTTTGTACATCTAAGCCCCCTAGTTCCTGCATCAGTCATCCTACGAACAGAAGTTTTTCTCATGTGATCGCTCTCCCGTTGGACCATTGACAATCAAGCAGAATGGCCTGACGTCAGTGCCTCATCCCATCCTATCCCATCCCCTCGATGATGTAACTGGAAGCATGGTGTATGAGATGTGATGATTATGGAGGTAGATGAGCTAGTTTAGGTGGCATCCTCTTTGAGGCAGCTATGGAGAGCTTGTTGATTCAAACTATTTGCTGTGGAGGAATGCATGCAGAGCTTGGGATCATTTGGGTGTCTGAATATGTGTCATGAAAAACGTTGGTGCCGCAGTTATGTTGGAAATAGTGGCAAGTGATAAAACTGTGCACCTTCTTGACTGGATATGCTTGAAGAGAAGGGTTATTTGAGAAACGGATGTGTAGCTCTGTTCTGCTAAAGCAGCTAATGCAAGGATAAGGCAGTCTCTTCTAATGAAATAAACAATTTGCTATTCTTGTTCTTTTTTTCGCCCCGTTCCAACAAAGCGTATGATTTGTTCAAACGTGCCACGTCATACAAGAGATGTGGATGGTCACCATGAATTGTCCACCCCATGCCCCACGCTGGCGTCCCCCAATCAAGGACTTGTACATCACCGAGGCGCGCCAATAACCTCGGAATCTCCATGCCCATTGACTGGAAGGCCTGAGATCTCTTCGCGAACAACCGTCGCGAAACTCCTTCTTCCAGCAAATTGCGTGCCTTGTCAGCTGTCGCAAATCTCGCAGCACCGACGACATCCTTCGCAAAGGCTCTGGGCCAAGGCATTATGGCTGTGGAGAATCTTTCGTTGGACTTGACTATTCAGTACACGCATCCTCAGCACCACATTTGACTATGAGCTTCCAGGTTCCAGCTATTACATTTCGTGGTCAAGGTGTTGCCGGTTGTGCTTTATTTCTGTGCATCACGCGGGCATTCAAGATCTCAAGAGTTCCTTCACGAAGTCGAGAGGATTTGCAAATTCTTTTGCGTCTGGTCTCATTCCTAGGCACATGGCTGCCGCGAATTATGCCACGGGCTCCTGCCTTGTGAGAGCAAGCCAGCAGAACAAACAGCTCGCTTGTCAACATAGACTTACCTCTTCGTCGGGTGGGACCAAGATTTCTTGGAGCACTGCCGTCTCTCAACAACTTCCAGTCCAGCAGAAGAATGGCACCAGCAAATCTAAAGTTTTGATGAGGCCAGTGACAATCCGGGCTATTTCCGATTCGGAAGCGTTTACTGATGCCTGTCTTGATCCAGAGCCCAACAAGGTGCGTCCTTGGGGTTAAACTCACCCTCCGTGTCGTTTGTTTTCGTGAATGGTTTATATGAACCGTCTCATGCAATTTTGGTGCTTTGTTTCTGTCACGCAGAGTGTGCTCTCCGTGATTCTGGGTGGGGGAGCGAGCGCAAAGCTTTACCCGTTGACGAAGGAGCGAGCAACGCCTGCTGTGCCGTTGGCCGCGAATTACAGGCTGATCGACATCCCCGTTAGCAACTGCTTGAATAGTGACATAGATCGGATTTACGTTCTCACTCAGGTAACTTTTGCTGCTATTTTAACCCCACAGCGGCAGACAGACCTTAACTGGGTGAATGGTTTGTCTTTGCTCGCTGTTGTTCACGTGCTTTCGATCATGACGTTCGTTCGTTGCAACAGTAAATTCATGCTATTTCTTCAAAGTTAGCATCCTTCATGATTTTCTCTCAGCGTTAGCTCCTTTTCGCGTTTCGCAGGTCAATTCCGCCTCGCTCAACCGTCACTGCTTTACAGCATATGCGCCGTGCTTGAGTGGTTACCAGACCAAGGGCTTTGTGGAAGTGCTCGCCGCGGAGCAGAGCCCGGATAATCCAAACTGGTTCCAGGTAAGGACCCGTGGGTTTCGACTGGCACTTGAGTGTTAAGAAAATGAGCAATAATCATAGTCAATTTTATGTAAAATAGATAATCATACTACATGATGTAACGAAGCCCCGAGCGGAAACACATCAATTTCTTACCTTTATTCAATTCTCCCGATTCTGAGTGGTGACTTTATGACAGGGAACGGCGGATGCGGTGCGTCAGTACATATGGCTGCTGGAGGACCACAACCCGCAGGAGTATCTGATCCTCGCGGCCGACCAGCCGTACCATCAAGAGCAGAGGCTTTGTGATTCTAACCTTCCCGATTCTGTGTGTTCTGTGCACTGTTTTGTGTGCACTTCGTGCAGGGAACGGCGGATGCGGTGCGTCAGTACATATGGCTGCTGGAGGACCACAACCCGCAGGAGTATCTGATCCTCGCGGCGGACCAGCTGTACCGCTGCGACTACCGCAGAATAATCAAGTGCCACCGGAGTGCTGGTGCTGACATCACTGTCGCCGCGATCCCTGTTGACAGGTAGAGGGAATCAAATTTCAGGGATTTGATCTCACAAGACGATTCTCTTCTGCAAGTGCTTGCCTTTCGGGAGAGATGGTTATCTGACGCTTCTTGTTGGCTGGACTTGTTCAGAGAGCGGGCGACGTCCTTTGGAATCATGAAGGTTGATGAGGATGGGCGTGTGACTGAGTTTGCGGAGAAGCCTCAAGGAGCAGAGCTCGACAAGATGAAGGTACGAACAGTGGTCACCAACTGAAAGAATAATTTGGGCACTACCCAAATTCTTCCATCAGCACGAATAAATTCTGGTACCGTCTTTCATGAAAGCGTGATTGGCCTGTTCTTACTTACGAGAAGCTGACGCTGTCTCAAGCGTGGTTGGTATTGATTTTGTTCAAATTGTCAGGTGGACACAACGAGCGTGGGTTTGGATCCCCAGGAGGCAGCGAAGCGGCCGTTCATCGCGTCCATGGGGATTTACGTGATCAGCAGGGACGCCTTGCCTCGCCTGCTGCTCGAGCAGTTCCCAGATGCCAATGACTTCGGCCGGGAGGTCATCCCTGCGGCCTGTGCTAATGGATCCAAGGTGAGCTACGATTGAGTCAGGCTTCAAATCATGGTTAGCAGGGACGCCCTGCCCCGCCTGCTGCTGGAGCGGTTCGCAGACGCCAATGACTTCGGCCGGGAGGTCATCCCTGCAGCATGTGCCAACGGCTCCAAGGTGAGCTTTTGAGAATTCTTAGAAACCACTTGTCATGCTGCCTGTGCCAACGATTCGAAGGTGAGCTAGATTGAGCAAACTCTAAATCATGATCAGCCAGGAGCTCCTGCCTCAATACTGTTGCTGAAGCAGGTTCCTAGAAGCCAATGGCTTTGGTTGAGAGTTCGTTCTTGCTGCCTGTGCCAACGGCTCCAAGGTAGGCTGGCTGCACCGTACTGTACTTGATTGTACTTGTGGTGGCTGTAAAGTCTTCTCCTCCACACCCATCTCCCTCCCTCCCTCCGCTTGCCTCCCTTTCCCCCTCGTCAACTCCTCCCTATCTCACTCAACCACTCCCCTTCCCCCATTCTCCCCGGGTGTGTATTGACTGCATCAGGTGCAAGCGTACATATATGATGGGTACTGGGAGGACATTGGCTCCATTGATGCGTTCTACCATGCCAACCTCAGGCTTACCAAGCCTAACCCCCCCTTCACGTGAGTCAAGTCGCATCTTGTTTTTAGTGTTCGAGTGTAGGAGGTGCCAATTTGCATATATGATGGGTACTGGGAGGACATAGGGTCCATTGATGCTTTCTACTACGCCAACCTCAGACTCACCAAGCCTAACCCCCCCTTGACGTGAGGCACACTTCATAGCGATATTTTGGTCAGATTCATTGTAGACTCACCAATCCGTATTCTTCCTTCACGTCAGTAGAGTTGCCAACATGGACTCGTCAAGCCGAACCCTCTTCTTGCAATGAGAAATGCCTGCCACTGCGATTAAGTTGTTACTCCCACCTTCATCGTGTGTTATGTCTTTCTTTGTTCCTCGCATGTTGGTCGTACTCCTTGCACCGTCTCCTGGTCAATTTCTCATGTGTCTGTCTCTACCTTGGAAAAATTGGTCCGTGCAGGTTCTATGATCGGTCGGCTCCCATATTCACTCAGTCCCGCTCTCTGCCTCCTTCCAAGCTCAACAACGTTGACATTTCTGGCAGTGTTATCGGCGAGGGCTGCATTCTGCAGGTGTGCACTCCCTCCATGCCCTTTAAACATCTACTATCGTAGTTCAGATTGCAGGAGTCAATGTTTTCCCTATTTGCAGCCACCCTTCGATTTCGGGCTCCCCAAGACTCGGGCTATTGCCTCACTTCGTTTTTTGCAACGTCACTGTCTTTGTTACTGTCTCTAATCATTGCCACTGTCACCATCTCTAACTCCCAGGAGTGCGCCATTCACGACTCAATGGTGGGCCTGCGGTCAATAGTTGGTGCTGGGTCATCCATTCACGACAGCTTGCTGCTAGGAGCTGATTACTACGAGGTACTTACGTGATGATGGTTTCTCTTTTTTATCTCTTCTTTTCCAAGTGTATTTCTAATTTTACAGCTGCTCTCAGCCTGCCTTTTCACATCCGGCTCTCTTCATGGATGTTGCAATCGATTCCCCTGGTCCTGGATTTTTCCAGGATGAGGATGAGCTGCGGAGGGTTCTTGCATCGGGGCAGTTACCCATTGGTGTTGGGCGGAATTCGGTCATTAAGGGAGCTATCCTTGACAAGAACGCACGAGTCGGAGACAACGTGCACGTAAGTAGCCATCTGTGACTTTTTCCTTATCGCAGAAAAGGAGCAGTTTATTTCACATGAAACCATTCCTCGTCTGTGCATGCCCTCGCAGATTATCAATAAGGATGGAGTTCAAGAGTCGATACAGGAGGATTCTGGATTCGTCATCAACAAGGGGATTGTTACCGTATTGAGGAATGCAACCATTCCATCTGGTTTGGTCATCTAGTCAAGCTTGCTTTCTTAGTAGCTAAATGAATAAAGTTGCAATAAGGTACATTAGCTTGTAGATGTGTTGCGTTGTGGTGCTAGTGAGGGTGTCTATGGAAAAGGAAAGACTAGCCAGCTCAGCGCCCTTTCCCCTTTCAGAAACAAATGTTCTCTACGAGCTGTCGTGTTTCTCATCCAACAAACTGTGGCGCATTGCATCCAACCAATTAACCCTTTTTCGGATATACAATACGGAGTACTTGAAAACCATGCGTGAAAATGCGTGGCACACGAATGAAACACGAGATGAGCTCGTTCTGGTTGGACGCTTGCCCAATGATCTCGTGGCTTGCCAGATGCGCACGCATCATTGGGCGTTAAGCGTCACATGCTTCGAGACAGCTGCGCGGCAATGACTCAGATTGGCAGGCCACTTGTAAGCTGTGCTTCTCTGTTAGTAGACGTCCAGTAGATGTCCAGTGGGAGACGTCAGAGCATCTTGTCATCTTGTCATGCACTCACCCACAGCCTCACAGGCTTGCTGCTGCAGAAGAATTGCAGAAAATCTAAAAGAAAATCCGTGGTGATTCCTGCGCAACAGGTCCTCCAGGAACCGATGCAGCATCGTGGAATCTAGCACGCGTAGCCATGCTTGTAGCTTTTTTGTCATTCGTAGTTCGCATCTAGCAGGCGTTACGTAAAGGTATGTTCTTGAGCAATTCGTAAGGCGAACATTCTTGAACAATTCGTGAGGCGAATATGTCGTAGTTTAGCCACAGCAGAATATCTCCTCCTACTAATTAGTGGTCTCAGTAGACGCCTCGTGGCGACGCGAGTAGAAAAGCGGCGGTGAATCGCCTGGTTCACGGTTGGCGGACAACTCAGGCGCACTTTACTCCCTGGCCCATCCCCACCAACCAGAACAGTTTGCTGCTTTTGCATGTGGCAACAATCCCGAGGGTCAGTGCGCCGCTACGTTTCTCTGTAGCGTCAATCCCGAGGGTCTGATCGCCAAGTGACTTCTCCGCAACAGCATCAGGCGCCCAGCATCCCTTCGATGGAGGCAATCGGAAGGCATAACCATCAGGCGAGTTTCAGGATTTCGTTGTATCCTTCGTACCTAATAGTACTTATAAGTACCTATTCGTTTAGCCGGTATTACATATCTTCCTCGTTGACACCCATGATATGACAATGACACGCACGAATTTTGAGGCGCCTCAAAAATCCTCAAAAAGAGGCGCCTCAAAAATCCTCAAAAAGAGGCGCCTCAAAAATATCTCCCTCGTTGAAACCCATGATATGACAATGACACGCACGAATGCCTCTCTTTTACTCTTTCCCACCCTTACCCTTCCCGTCCCTTTTTCGTTGATGAAATGTTTCGCGTACTGTCCTTTCAATCAGGGCTCTCAGGGTTCACGGCAGGCAGCCGCGTCGGCACGAGAGGAAGAGTGGGACCTGTGCGAGGATTTTAGGGAAGATCTAGGGGCCGATCGCGGAGACGATCACACTGATAGTCGCAGAGATGATCGCAGAGCCGATCGCAGAGGTGACGATCGCAGTGGTGGCGACCAACATGCAGACGTGTGCGAATCCCTACGCGACGATTGGACCGCTGTGTGTGAACCGCCGATTCATCCTGACAAGCATCTCGATCGCTCCATGGGCGTCCCGTTGGAACAATCTGGAAGATCGCCACCGTTGATAGGAGGGGAAGCAGTGCGAATAGGTTCGCTTGCTGACACGTGTCAAGAGTCGGTGCGGATAGGACCGGCTCCTTCGGCGTCCGAGGTGGCTCACGCGGCGAGGCAACTGCATGCGAGCATTCAGTCGCTTCCCAGGTGCGATAGATTATCGTAAACGAAAGTAAGGAGCTGTCTGAGGTTCTCAAGAAAGCGAAGAGCTTCTGTTTGCTTTTTGGGTGAGATTCGTTATATGAGCGGAACGAAACAAGCATTTTGGTTTCGAGAATTTTCAAAATGTTCCCCAGGTGACATTTATGTTAGGAATGGAACCAAATAGGCTTATGAGATTTTTAAAATTTTCACTTGTCTTACAGCAGCGTTCAGCCGCATATCAGTTGAAATGATCTACAGAGCTGAAACCAAGTCGGGTATGAGCCTAGCAGATAATATGTGGCAGCTAGGCTAGGTACAGGCGTGCTCTGGTTGATGAACAGCTTCCTAGCAGCCACCTGTGGCTGCTAGCCGCATTGTGGTTCATGATCAGTAAGGCAGCTTGCAAATGAACAATGCTTTGTTTCGGTCTCAGTAGTTACTGAGTGAGCTTCAAGAAAGATGGCTCGTCCTCGTCCTGCACAATGTCCCATTCGGAACGCAGGAGTGCTAAAAGGCTAGGGTAGGGGGAAGTTTGTGAGGCGATTCGAATGAGGAAGTTTGCTCTGCACGGTGTGCTGTCTGGGATGCGGCTGTGCCGAAGTGCCAGGAGGGTCAAGGAGGGGTTTTAATGAGGGGGAAGGTGAGGGACTGAGAACGGCTCAGAGGGAGGTGGGGAAGTTAGAAGGGGGAACGGGGGTAAAGGCGCGTGGCCAAGGGATTGGGTGAAGCAAGGAGGCTGGTTCACGAATTGGGTGATTTGTCTCTGACAAGCAGTGCACCAATCGGACAATGTTACTAATGGCTTTCTCTGATTGGTGCATCCCTTGCCGAGCTTCACGCCGACACTGTTCCCTCCCCTCCCACTCCATCCCCCTCTGTCCTGCAGCCACTCCGTGTCAGCCAATCAGCTGGTGACAGATGTCCGCAGAAGGGCCGTGCAGGAGGGCGGGCGGGACAGGCGTGTGCTGGTGGTGTCACACGCCTTGGAGCTCTTCTCTCAAGATGCAGAGCTACAGGTAGGGGGATGCTATTTCTAAGCACCTTACAAACCGTTTTAAAGGCGAGTGCTGGTGGTGTCACACGCCTTGGAACTCTTCTCTCGGGATGCCGAGCTACAGGTAGGAAGAGCTTGTTTCGGGGCACCTTGTTTCTAGCCTGCTTCATCACAGGCCTGTGCTGGTGGTCTTGCAGGCCTTAGAGCTTTTCTCTGGGGATTCAGAGCTGCAGATAGGTCTGCTTCCAGAAGAACTCGGTTCTTTTCTTTTGTTGGCCATCTTCTTTCCACTCTTATTCGCGTTTCACATCATCTCTTCAGAGCAATCTACAAGCAGAGATGAAGGCGTTGTCGTGAAAGAGTCACTTTCATTCGAGTTTTTAGACGCCTTAAAACTTGTCGTCCTTCTCGCAAACTTCTTGAGATTCTGGGTTTTGCTTTCCCTCTCTCCCTCCGTGCAGAGCGCAGTGACGTCAGTAGCACGCGATCCAGCAGTGTGGGCGGCCATAGGCAGCAACCCCGACGTGCAGCGGCTGATTGGCCGCAGGAGAAGAAACAGACCGCCTGCTCCTACCCTCACCTTTGCTGCTGCTGCTGCTGATGTTGATGTTGATACGGTTTCTGATGCTGCTGATACTGCTGCAGTTTCTGCCGCTGCTGATGATTGTGGGGCCAGAGTGTTGCGCAGTGGCTGTGAAGAAGAGGAGTGGGAGACAGGCACAAGGTCCGGGAGGAGCAGAGGAACCAGGAGGACTGATGATTCACCAAGGAGGCTGCTAGGAAATCGGGAGACTGCCCTGCTTCCCTGTAGTACTGGTACGTCGGCTCTTCCTTTTGTGAGAAAGGTATGTTGACTCCTGTTTTGTGGTGAATGGTAGTGGGTGGATGCACGTTCTGGAATAATGGCACGTTCTGTTATGAGTGTGTGGTCGAGAGACAGTACAGTACCGGTGTCCATTGCTCTTGTTGAGTCACCTTAAATTTTTTTTTTTTTTTTTTTTTTTTTCCTAAACTGTTGCCAAGACGGGGGCCCTTGTTCTTTGTCGGAATGCCTCGTTGAGACACAGTACAAAGTCTGCATAGTTCTTGGGCCACCTGGCAAGTACCCTCTTTTTTGAAATAGAGAGCATCGGCAAGGGTTGGCATGCTTTCTTGATTTATGCCTCCGTGTTCTGCCTCGAGTTTTTGCCTCTGCCTCCGTGTTATGCTTTCTTCCTCTGCCCATTCGTTTTCTATGTCCACGTGTGTGGTTTCTTTGGATGAGCAGTGACCGAATCGGCAGCAGCAGGAGCAGAAACAGCAGTTGCAGCAAGGGAAGAAAATGCAACAGCACTAATATCTGCGGTGGCAACAGCAGCAGAAGCAGGAGCAACAGAAGGAGCAGTGGCCGGAGCAATAGCAGCAGGCAGCGGTGTGTCAATGCCGCAGGCTGCCAATGCAAAACTTGCCAACAGAGAAGCCGCTCTAAGCTCAGCGTCAACAGCACTGGCCAAAGCAACACCACCACCACCAGCAGCACCACCACCTTGGCCCGCACTGTCGCTACCACCAGCCATTGAAACCTCCAGCTCCTCCCAACTCCTCAGCTCCCACCCACCATCACCCCCGTCCCCCTCCTCCCCTCTGTCACCGTCAGTGGTATCAGTGGTGTCTCACTTGTTGGACCAGCTCTCCTCCTTGCCGGGTTCTGCGTGGGGCTCGCTGCTGCTCCTGCTGGGCGCGGATCACCATGATGCCTTGGAGCGAATGAGTGAGAGCACCGAGGAGGGGGCTGACGGGGAGGAGGAAGAGGAGAAAGAAGAGGAGGAAGAGGGGGAACGGGGAAGTTATCAGCAGCAGTTGTGTGGGAGTCTGCATAGTACCTACCGAGCTGCTCCCGCTGCTGCTCTTCAACATAATTACAGAGGTAAATTGGGCGAGGAGGGGGGCGAGGAGGAGGAGGAGGAAGAGGAGGAAGGAGATAGTGGGGGAGGTGGGGGCTGTGGGGAAGGGGAGCATGGAGGGCCGGAAGTGGTGCCAGCAGTGGCAGTTCTCGTGATTCTCCTGCTCGGGATCATCGTATTCAACAGACCGCTTTCCTGAAGAGTGGTGTATATGCTGAGAGGAGGTATATGCTGCTGCCTATCCCCTCCCCTGTCCAGCATGAATGCAGGGGTAGCAGGATGTAGCTTTTGAGGTGCCTCGAAAGGGGTACATGCTGAAAGGAGGTACTGCCGTACCGGTACATACTGCTGCCAATTCCCTCCCCTGTTCAGCGTGATCGCAGGGGTAGCAGGGGCTAGCCTTGAGTCGCCACATTAGTTCCTGCCCCTGAACTTAGCTGTAAATAGCTGTTGTACTATCGGTTGTTTGCATCAGCTGCATCAGACAGCAACAGCAGCGCTCCACAGGGACAGGATCCTTCAAGAATCGGGTCAGTCGGCCTCGTTGCGTTTACATATGCATGCTTGTGGATCAGTGTACTGTCAGAAGTCTAGGCAGGAATGAGAAACAGGAAAGAGAGGGTGTTCACTAGCAGGCAATTGGGTATATATAGCAAACCCTAATTTGGGCTATACTCGCTGTAGAGTACCCCACTGCAGGCTAGACAAACATCACATTCTAACACACCCCCATAGTCAAAGTGGGGTATAATCAGCACAACAAGCAGGCAGAGCAATAGTTCACAATGATAAGCAAAGCTAGAAGCTATCACAAAGGGCAAGTGAGGAGGAGGAGAAACTGTGGGGGCGAGAAGATGGGAGGCGACGGCTGAAGCTGCAGACACACGGGCAACAGGAGTGCGCAGCACTGTGGCTACCAGGCGCAGAGCCCCGGACTACACGGCGACAGGCGCAGCTGGCTCTCTGTGCTCCCAGGAGTGCGCAGCACTGTCGCTACCAGGCGCAGAGCCCCGGACTACACGGCGACAGGCGCAGCTGGCTCTCTGGACTACAGGCGCTGCGGACGACAAGACGGCTGCCTCCACTCAACTTCCCCCAGCTGTCCCACACCCCTTTCACACACCCCCTGCTGTACCTCTAGCACTGCTCACACGCCACCCCCCTAGTACCAATCCAATGGCCCCCACACATCCACCCCCCTCAGCGGCAGCTGCAGCAGTGGGAGACGGAGGAGGAGGAGGAGCAGGGGACGGCGCACACACCCGTCACCCCCACACTCGCCACCCCCAAACCCTAACACAGGCAGCACGGGGCAGGAGCGCGAGCAGCAGCGGGGGCGGTGCTCGTGCTGAAGCGGAACGGCGCGCGACTCCCCAAGGCGCCGCGGCAGGGCAGCGGGGGGCCGCGCGCGGCTCCCCAGGGCGCCGCGACGGGGCCGCGCGCGCCTCCCGAGGGCGCCGCGACGGGGCAGCGGGGGGCCGCGCGCGGCTCCCCAGGGCGTCGCGACGAGGCTGCGGGGGCCGGGCGCGGCTCCCCAGGGCGCCACGACGGGGCAGCGGGGGCGACGCGCAAGCGTGCGGGGCGACGCGACGGGCTCCCGAGGGGCGACGCGACAGTCGACGGGGGGCGATGCGCGGGTCGACGGGGCAGGAAACAGCCGCACGCCCCGAGCGCGCGGCGGGAAGAAAAAACGCCGCGCGTCCTGAGCGTGCGGCAGGCAGAAAACATCGCGCACGCAGGACGTGCGATAGGCAGGACAGTAGCGGAAGCATAAAGCTAACGGGTGGGACCACCCACAGGATCGACCCAGGAGGGTCGACCTGCTCTGATAGCATGTCAGAAGTCTAGGCAGGAATGAGAAACAGGAAAGAGGGGTTTCACTAGCAGGCAGTTGAGTACATATAGCAAACCCTAATTTGGGCTATACTCGCTATAGAGTAGTGTCAAATTATATGCATGTTATATACCGTATGTGTAGGCTGTAGTGGGGTAGCCAACATGGGGTACAACCCCATTAGGGTTTCATATTTGTACCAAACCCTGATCTAGTAAATTCATTCCTGCTGCTAGATTCTAACATGGTATCAGAGCACTAGGTCCGTAGGACCGTCCTTTTTGGGTTGCGAAGCAACCTATTACAATCGATCTGAGCAGTTTTTTTTTTTTTTTAATATTTTCTGAAAAATAAAACATGAAAAAAAAAACCCTATGCGTGTTGAGCAGTTTTGAATACCGTTCGTAGTCTAGAATGTGATGCGATTTATTCTTGTAGTAATTTACAACTAAAGCTGTATTGTTTATAGTGTATTTTTTTACGTTACCGATGCAGTGGTACCGTGTTTACATGACTTGGTAATGAATTGTGTGGTAATGCATGTTATGAACTCTGCACACATGCTTAGATGAATGCACAGTAATGTAAGGTATATAAATGCATTATGGATAAATGATAATGATGTGGTATGCATAATATTTGTCATGATATGATATGATGCATGCATACTTATACATGTAACATGATAATAATGCGTGAAAGTTAACAATCCAAAAGCTAAGCTACAGCATCCCCTGCCTTGCATGGGGGGGGAGTCAATAGTGTTACGAATAGTAATACTTGATTATTACTGTGCACTCCTCACCGCAGCAAGAGAAGCACGCAGTATCGAGAACGAACGCGAAGAGTCAGACAGTTAGGAATTGACTCGAAGCGTCAGACAGTTACAGCACATCTGGACCGTCGGAGCAGACGGCATCGGGCAGCTGCAGGCGCGATGGTTTTGGCGGGAACAGTTTCGTAACTGTGCGCACCGCAAGGTTGGGAATGAATTTGAGTAAGGGAATGTACCCCTTAGAGTACATGGCTAGCTAGGTCGTTTCGTATTCCCCTGTACTCTTATTTATATCGTTGTATTTGCATGTTTTCATCATCTCAAGCATTTTACATTCACTCTGCTATTGAGGTCAAGGGCCCACCAACACTACCTTACTGCGTGCGAACCTTCCTGAGTAGATCCTGGTGACGACCAACTTTTGATTCTAGCATGGTATGAGAGCGGCTCGGGAATCCTTCGCACTGCCACTCCCGAAAATTACGACATTCGGAAAGTGGCGTCCGGCACACGCTCGCGTGTGAGAATGGCCGGAGGATCTGGTGGTCAGACCAATCTGACGGCTGAAGCGCAACCCAATCCGGCTGCGACAAGCGAAAACACGACGACGATCGGCACCGAAGTCCTCGCACAACTTCTTCAGCGACTCACCAACCTGGAGCAAGGGCTCCAAACATTGCGGAACGGCGACGCGGGAACATCCTCGCAACCTTCTCAACCGGCCCCAACTGGCCAGAACGCCGCCCCGCACACATTCTCCCTCGACACCAATGGCTCAACCCCCAAGGCTCCCCGTCCCAGCGAAAAGGCAATTCTTTCTGCTCAATCAAGGTTTCTCAGCATATCAAAAATAAAGACAAGTACCTGTTTTGACGGCAGAGACTTCTATACCTGGAGCTTCGAACTGGAGCTCCTGCTGCAGAACGCCCAAATCTTCCATTACTTCGACGGGAGCTACGCGGAGCCAGCTGAGGACACCAACGACGCCAGGACTCGCTACTACAACGAGTCTCTGATGGCGTACGGAGTCCTCCTGCGCAACATGTCGCCGGCGGAGCAGCTCAACATTCGTTCGTACAAGACATCGGCTGCTCCAGCCCTCGACGCCTGGCGCCATCTCAACGGTGTGTATCAGCCGAAGGACTCAGTCTCTTCAAGCCGGCTGCTCCAGCAGTTACTGGAGACCAAGATGACCTCAGGGGAGAAGGTCAATAGCTACATCAATCGCTGCCGGAGCCTTCGCGACCAAATCGCGAAGTTGGGAAGCTCGATTTCGGAAGAAATCTTCGTCAACATCGTGCTTCAAGGGCTCGGCCCAGAGTGGCGGCCCTGCAAGGCGCTTCTCCGACAGCAGGGGGTCATCTCGGAGGCCGCCCTTTGCGCCGCCCTTCTCGTCGAACAGAGGGATATGGATCAGCAGCGACCAGCGCCACGACGAGAAAGAGAACGGCTCGCCTTCTACGCCGACAACAACGAAGAGCGAAGACCGCACCGCCTCTACTGCAAAATCTGCAGAACCTTCGGGCACTTGGCGGATCGATGTAAATACCGATCTCGCCCTCGCCAGACCAATCCGAGCAACTGGTCCGGCCGACAAGACGTACGAGGCGACGTGCGTCCAGCCCAGGGGTATCAACCCCCACCCGCGCGCAACCTGAACCCAACGGTTCAGCATCAGCAGCAGCAGCCGTCATCGACTGCCCCAGTTCGCAACGTCATGAGCAACATGGCCATGACAGGCGAGTCGCGTCGTCGCCGCGTGCGCTCACCTTCACCTGAGCCAGCACCGCACCCCATTGGCGCATTCAACAACAATAACCCATTCAGTCCGCGCCACGACTTCACCGACGACGACGACCAGGACTGGAATCTTCCAGTCCCGCTGCTTGAAAGTCCCCCGCACGTACCTGATATGCGGGTGGCGCCACTTGATTGGCTCTCGCGCGAGCAATTTCTAAAGTTCGACACTCCGCATATCGTCACGCCGCGACTGGCGCTGCTCGCACGTGACGACAACAAGCACTACAACACCTGGTACCTGGACAGTTGCTGCGGCCAGCACATGGTGGGCTCGGAGCGTTACATATCCAACGCCGTCGCCACCCCCACAGTCACCTACGTCACCGTGGCGAACAACACGCGCCTGCGCGCAAGCGCGCAAGGCATCGTCGTGCTCAAAGCACGTGGAAGCCGCACGCACATCACACTTAATGATGTGCTGATCGTTCAGAATCTGCGCTTCAACCTCCTTTCCGCCGCACAGCTCATGGACTGCGGCGTTGACCTCAGCACGGATCGCGCGACGCGCGACATTCTGCTGCACTACGAATCGCGCACCTTTCCCCGCAGGCAGATCGGACGAGCACACTCCGAAAATTGAGTGTATGTCCTGGATTTTGACATCCCCGACTGCAGCGGCGACCCGCATGAGTTAATTGATCTCGTGCCACTGCGCTTCGAGCACATCCACCGCAGGGATTGGAAACACCCTGACGGCAGGCCGTGGGTGCCGCATCATCCCCACCCACGCGAAACTGCGCTGCACGACCCCGACCCAGACGGCATCTGCAGGGACTGTCACACGCCGACGGCGTCAACCAGCGCCATTGCCGGCCGCGGACTCGCCGCCATCGCCGAAGCAGAACGTCATGCGCCGCCAGAGGAAGGAATGTCTCAGCTCGAGCTTGAGGTCACTACTCGCCGCGTGTTTGGCGCCGGACCACCCTCACAGCGGCTCGAAAGCATTCTGTGCGGACAACGCCACAAACCTTGGACTCACGCGGAGTCGCGCGCCCTTACACCCTCGAAGAATTCCTGCAGGTGTACCCCCACTAGCGCGACCCCGCGGCAAAGCTTACCGTGGACCAAGAGGAAGCACTGGCACGCCGCGAAGCAGAGGAGCTTCGCCAACAAAGTCTCGCCGAAGCGCGCGGGACATTCGCTTGCGGCGCATGGGGAGCCGAAGCGGAAGAAAGCGCCTCCAATGAAGGGGGGTGGGGAAGCGCTGGCGGCTGGGGGGCGAGAAATACCGGCGGATGGGGAGACAACGGCGGAACCTGGGCCAACGCAAGCGGCGGATGGGGCGCCGCAACTGGCGCCGACAACAGCGGCTGGGGCACTTCCCGCGAAGAACGAAGGGGGGGAGAGGATGAAACAGAGGATACTGATGCAACACCTGCAGTCGTTCCCCTTGGTCGTCCCCCGCGCCATATTCTACTCGCATTACCTCCTCCTGACAATCCCCCACGTCGCGACCCATGGGATGCCATCGTTTGGGGTAACGAGCCGTTAACCCCACGTCGCACCGTCTACGGACCTGCCCCTGAGCCACGCGAACCCACCTTCGTCCCTGGAACCATCCCTGGGACCAACATCCCGCTCTCTGAGATCCGCGACAGAGAGTCTCTGGCGCTGATGTTGACCACCGCGGCAGCAGGAGAAGATGCAGAGGAAGCAGCTGCAGAATCTGCTACCGTACCTGACGAAGACCCTGAGGAAGCTCGCGCGCGCTACATGCGCACTTCCGGCTTTCGCGCTGACGATGCACTTTGGCACCAGCGCCTCGGACATCCTTCACGCGCGACGCTGAAAAACTGCATCGACGCAGGCGTCTTCGCTCCTGGCGCACTCCTGCACCCTGACGGCACTGAAGTGAGAAGCGCGACACATCCGCGCAACTGCACCGTCTGCCCTGAAGCTGCGCTGAGCCACCAACCGTTCCCGCTGCTCGAGCCTGGGACAAATCGCTACCCCAAGCTGCACAAGGTGTACAGCGACTTCCTGAACGTGGGGCACTGCGGAGTCGACGACGAAATGTACACGCTCACCTTCATCGACGCTGGAACGCGCTACGTGTGGGTCGTGAACGTCGAATCACGCGACAGAGCCTACGAGGTGTTCCGCCTCTGGCTAGCACACGCGCAGCGGCAATCTGGGGAGAAGCTGAAAATCTGGCAATCTGACGGCGCGGCAGAATTCAGGAGCAACCAGATGCAGACCTACTTGGCGCAAAAGGGGATCGAGCATCACATTTCTCTCCCCTACGCGCACCAGCAGCAGGGCGTAGCTGAGCGGACAAACCGCACGCTGATGACGAAGGTGCGGGCGCTGATGAAGCAGTCGAAATTGCCGCCGATCTACTGGACCTATGCAATGCACCACGCCGTGCGGGTGCATAACCTGCTTTCAACCACCGCCATCACCGGCAATCTGTCGCCACATGTCAAGTGGACTGGGACAAAGGGGGACACATCGATGCTCCGCGTGTGGGGGTGCATGGTTCAATACCGACCGCCGACATCAACCATCGGCAAATTCGCCAGCCGCGCGCGCTGGGGAATTCACCTCGGCATCAGCCACGAGTACAAGGCATGGATCGTGCTGGACCTTCTCAGTCAGAAAACCGCCCACGCTCGCGACGTAATCTTCTACGAACGCCTCTTCCTCGAGCAATTCCGCCACGACGAGGAGACGAACGCGAACCGCGTCTACGCAAATGACGGGCACAGCTATGCAACGCCCGAAGACGAAGCCGCTGCAGCAATTCTGGAGCAGGACACTAGGGGCGAGTTCACATGGGAAGATCGGCGCAGCAGCGACGACGACGACGATTCCTCAGGAGGAGGAATGGGCGGAACAGGCGGAAGCGGCAGAGGCGCAGCACCACCAGCGCCACCTGAACCAGAGAGCGATGACGACGATGTGCAGGAAGTCATCCCGCAACGTCGCCACGACAGCACCGTCTCAGGACTACAGCTGCTCGGGCTTCACACCGCAACCTCAAAGGCACCACGTGTCGTTGAGCCTCGAAACCCGCGGGAAGCTCTTTCTGGACCACACAGCAAGGAATGGCGCGAGGCGATGGACGCGGAAATTAAGGCGCTCGAGTCCCGAGACACCTGGGTGTTAGTCGACCGTGCGGCAATCAAAGGCGCAAGGATCCTCTCGGGGAAGTGGGTCTTCCGCGTGAAGACCGCAGCGGACGGAACGATCGAGCGCTTCAAGGCGCGTTGGGTGGTTCGCGGCTACGACCAGAGGCATGGCATCGACTTCGACCAGACATTCGCTCCAGTCAGCCGCCACACCTCCGTTCGAATCTTGCTCGCCATCGCAGCTGCAAGGCACCTGCCACTCCGCCAGATCGACGTGAAGAACGCGTTCCTGTACGCGTTAGTGGACGCCGTGATCTACGTAGAACAGCCGCACACATACGGCGAAGGGGACTCGCGCGTGTGTCAACTGCGCAAGTCGCTCTACGGGATCAAGCAGGCACCGAGGCTGTGGCAGCAGTATCTGCACAACATTCTACTTGAAATCGGGTTCAAGCAGATGCCCCACGATCCAGGAATGTACCGTCGCGATTTCCGCGGCAAATACATCCTCCTCACAGTTTACGTCGACGACTTGCTCTACACAGGCTCAAACAACGAGCTACTCGAGCAGTTCGAGAAGGCCCTGGCGGGGCGCGTCGACATCACGTGCAACTACGAGGTGAAGCAGTTCTTAGGCCTCAACATTTCCTACGTGTTGGGTGCAAATTCACATTGCACGACATCCTGCCGTCTGTTTGTACGAGTATGCGTGTGCAAATGCATTTGCGTGTGAATGGTGTGTTCGTGTGTTTGTTTGCTTTCGCAATTTTCGCTTGAAGCATTTGCAGGTACTCGCGCAATGCGCGCTTCGGCACAACATTGTACGCGCTATGAACAGTGCAAGCAGAAAGGACGAGCTCGCAAAGGAACCCAAGATGGAAGCTTTGCAGTTCGGTTGAGTTGATTGCGCAGATTCAGTTCTATCCAACTCGAAATTGTACTGTTTTGTTTGGTTAACTATAGTGTAGCAGGGAAGGCACTATAGGGGTACAATTTAGGTGAAGGTTGGATGTTGTTTGTCTGTATCTGCATGCTACAAGGCCAGGGGAAACCAGCGGAACCAGCATTTGGCTGGTTGGGCAAAGACAAAACAGGTTCTGTTTTTAGAACCTGAACCTGGTTGTTGTTTTCCCAGGTTGGAAAAACAGAACCAGAGGTTGTTTACCAACCTACCACCTGCTGTTTTGTCCAGCCAGGTTGGTTCTGTTGCTTGGAATTATTTGGGATCATCCCTGGTTGTTCCCAGGTTGATTCCCAAGGTCTTTGCTAGCTAGAACTATATATTCCTTCTCTGTTTGTACCTGAATATAGTCAATTGATTCAAGCGAATTCCTTCCTCGCTGGAATTTCGTTTCTGCGCTATTCGACGGCGGAATGCTACCCGAGTCAACGCTAGTATGCTAGCACTCCAACGCTAGGCAAACGCTGTCCGAGCCATAACTTAGTAATGGCAGAACTTTTCGCGAGGCAACTTGGCTCATTTTAAAGCTCTTGGAGCGAGCTTCGATATAGCGAATTCTCAGCTTAATCCGATCAACGGTCTGCACGGCACGCTGCGCGACGTTCAAGGTACTCTTGCTGTTTTGACTAAGTCCTCCTTGATCCCTCTCTCTACAAACTCGGACCCGAGGATAGGGGCTGGTCTTGTACCAGGCACCCAGGGACCCTTGGAGGTGACCCCGAGGAGAGGTTTTAAGTTTGATTAAGTCCTAATAGCTTGAGTTTATTAGGCCCTTACACCAACAAGCTGGTATCAGAGCTGCGTTATAGTGATCCTCGTTATAGGTAGCTATGGCGGGCAACACCTCGGCGGGAGCTGGTGAATCTTCAGCCCAAGATCGTAGCGGCAGCCAAGATTCTGGTCTTTCAGCGCCAAGGGGAGCGCGAACCAACCAGAGCTCGCTGATCAAGGAGGTGCTGAAGAATTTCACCGTCGAGAAGTTCAATGGTGAGGGCTATGATGACTGGGCCTGGAAAATGCAATTGTATTTCCGTCAGATTGGTTTGCTGAAACTAATGATTGGGGAGGAGCCTAGACCGAGTGACCCCGCCCTTCAGGAAGATTGGGACGAGCGCTCCTCGGCTGGCTACTATCTGATGTCGCAGAGTTTGGAGCTGAACCAGCGTCACCACGTCATGCATCTGCTGCCGGAGGTTGAATGCGGTCCGAAGGCGTGGACCGTGTTGAAGGAGCTGCACGCCCCGACCTCCGTTGTCGCAACGTTGATGCTGGAGAGGGAGCTGTCCGCGTTGCGCTTGAGCGAGGGAGAGCCGGTGCAACCTGTCCTGGACAAGATGCGCGACCTGTACGCGAAGTTGGCGACCGCGGGAATCACCTACCCGGAGCAGACCAAGTGCTTGAAGATGCTCTCGCTGCTGCCTGAATCGTGGCTTCAATTCACGAGCGGATTGAGCCTGCTGCAGAACCAGAGCTCGTGGACACTCGAGTGGGTGCGGACAAAGATTCTGGAGGAGGACTTTCGTCGCCGCCAACTGAGGGGTGGGGACGACGGCAGCAGCGGCTACGGAATGCAAGGGAACCGACGTGGCAGAGGACGTGGCTTCGGTGGTGCTGGGCGCGGTGCAAAGAAGGACGACGACTCCAACGACCAACAAGGAGGTACCGGTTGGGGTCGCGGTGCGAAATCTGGACGTGGGGGCAAATCGGGTGCTGGTGGCAAAATGAAAGGGAGTTGCTGGTATTGTGAGAAGGAAGGGCACCCCTGGTTTTTGTGCTATAAGAAACCCGATGGATGGACCCCCCAGAATCGTCACCAGGATGGCGGCGCGCGGAGGAACCAGAAAAACGGCGCCAACATGGTCGCTGATTCGTCCGACAACAACCCGAAGGGCAACGGTGGTGCGGAGAAGAAGGAGCGCACCGCGGGCCAATTCTTCCATGTGGGAGACAAGGGGGAGCAAGGAGACGCATCTGCCAAGGTTGGAGCAGAGCTGCACCCCCTGGACTATTGGGTGTTGGACACGGGCGCTGCATGGACGATGACGCCGCGCAAGGACCTGCTGGATGACGTACGCGCTGCACCGATCAATGAGGTGTGCTCCGCCTCTGGACACGCGCTGAAGGTGGCTGGTGCGGGACGAGCTGCGTTCAAGGGAGCGGATGGCAAGCCGGTGGTGCTGCACGACGTTCTTCTCGTTCCTGAACTCAAGGCCAACCTCATCTCCCTCCGTAAGCTTGCCAAGGCTGGGGTGAGCACTAGCACGGATGGGGCACGCACGTACAAGGGGCAGCTAGGAAACCGGGTGCTTTGGGATCTGCACGAGAGCAAAGACGTGTACAGATCCATGTGGCAGCTGCCGGCGTTGGCGTGGCACGGCGGGAGGCAGGCTGGAGAGGGGTCTGCATCCCAGGGGGAGTGCAACGCCGTTGGAGGGGTAGGTGTGAAAGTGTCGGCCAGATCTGGGGAGACAGATTGGGCAACGGCACATCGACGCTTGGGGCATGTGGCAATGCCCTTGCTGAAGCAGCTGGAGAAGGATGGAGCCGTTAAGGGTCTGAAGCTGAACGGACAGCCACCCGATGATAACTGTGAAATCTGTTTGCTCTCAAAGTTTACCCGTTTTCCCTTCCATAGTGTGGCTGGCAGGAGCAAGAAGCCTTTGGAGCTGGTCCACATGGACTTGGTGGGGCCGCTGCCGGTTCAGGGGCACAAGGGGGAGCGGTACTTTCTGACCATAGTGGATGATTGGAGCAGACTCATGTGGGCGTATCCGCTGAAGCAGAAAGATCACGCCGCCTCCACGATTCGGGACGATTGGCTGCCGTTCGTGGAGAAGCAAGCGGAATGTGTGGTGAAGCGGATTAGGACAGACCGGGGTGGTGAGTTCCTTGGAGCTGAGATGACGGCCTGGCTCAAGAAGCAGGGCATCCAGAGGGAGCTGACCACGGCTTACACCCCACAGTCGAACGGTGTAGCAGAACGGGCGAACCGGACAATTCTGGAGACAGCTAGGGCGCTGCTCATAGAATCTGGGCTGAGCAACTCGATGTGGCCCCATGCTGTCCGGCACGCCACCGTCGCTAGGAACAGGGTGCTCACCAAGGTTGGGGATGACTCGTGGGTGCCGTTGGAGAGGTGGCTTGGGAGGAAGCCGCCGGTGGATATGCTGAGGGTGTTTGGCTGCATGGCAGTCGCCCACGTCCCCAAGACCTACCGCAGTAAGTTGGGGGCAAGTGCAATCTGGTGTGTGCATTTGGGGCTGGCTGCTGAGAGCAAGGGATGGCTGCTGTGGGAACCATCCAAGGGTGTGTTGTTTGACAGCAGGGATGTGAAATTCATTGAGGGCATGATGTATGGGAGCTGGGAGAAACAGCCGGAGGCAAGGGTGTCCCAGCAAATGGAGCAGATCACCATGCAGCTGGACCTGACTCCTAGTGTGTGGGAGGATGGAGAGGAGGCAGCTGCAGGGGGTGGTGATGGAGCGAGGGTACAGGAGGCACCTGCTGGTGGAGAAAATGGTGTGGAAACTGGCGGCAGCACTAGTGGAGCTGCTGGATCCGAGGGAGGAGAGCAGCAGCAGGGAAAAACTAAGAAGCCGAAGGGTGTCGTTATGAAGGGATGGGAGACACCCGTCTCCAGGCCAGGACGTACCCGTATGGCTACTAAGAAGCTGACTGCAGGAACTGATGCAGCAGAGCAGCAGCTAGGGACCGAAGAGGCATTGCTGATTCTACCGCACGGCTATGACCCGGATGAGGAGGATGAGCCTGCGTACTGTTTTCTTGCCCCTGCACCAGAGGAACCAGCTAGCATGGAGGAGGCATTAGCTGGACCAGATAGGGACAAGTGGCTGGCTTCTAGGGATGCTGAGTACCAGAGCCTGCTGGAGAATGGGACATGGGATCTGGTGGTGCTGCCTGATGGGAAGAAAGCGATACAATGCAAGTGGGTGCTGAGGATCAAGACCGATGACAAGGGGCAGGTAACCATCTACAAGAGTAGGCTGGTGGCGAAGGGGTTTATGCAGAAGGAGAAGCAGGACTTCAACGAGATCTTTGCTCCCACTGCCAAACCCCCTACCCTCCGTGTCTTGTTGGCAGATGCAGCTGTTAGTGGGAAATTCATCATTCAGATGGATATTTCAACGGCATTCCTGAATGGGATTTTAGAGGAGGATGTGTACATGATGCAGCCGCCTGGGTATGAGGATGGTACGGGCAGGGTGTGCAAGCTCAACAAGTCCATCTACAGCTTGAAGCAGGCGCCACGCTGCTGGTACCAGAAGTTGGCAGCTATTTTAGAGGAGATGGGATTCAGGACCAGCAGCTGTGATGAGAGCCTCTTTCTCAAGGGCGAGGGGGAGAAGCTGGTGCTGTTTCTGGTCTACGTGGACGACATTCTTCTCTTCAGCAGCAGCATGAAGGAGATCCAGAAAGTGCAGCAGCAACTGATGGAAAACTTCAAGTGCAAGAACCTTGGAGAGGTAAAGTACTACCTCGGGATGCACGTGGAGAGGGATCCTGATCACAGGTGGTTGAAGCTGCACCAGGAGAAGTTCATCAAGGAGCTGGGGGAGAAGTATGGGATTGAGAATGAGCGCAAGGTTGCAACTCCCCTGCCAGCAGAATTCAAGCTTGTGAAGGCTGCAGAGGATGAAGGGGTTGAAGCCGAGGAGCAGCAGCAATTTCAGTCCTTGGTGGGCAGCCTCTTGTACGCAGCAGTTCACACGAGGCCCGACATCTCTTTCTCGGTTGGGCAGCTGGCTAGGGTGGTGCAGAATCCATCAGAGGAGCAGGTGGATGCAGCTGAGCGTGTGGTGAAGTACCTGAACTCTCACCCAAGCATTGGAGTTCAATACTCCGCATCTGCACAGGTGAAGCAGAAAGGGGTGGAGGTGCTGAAAGAGAAGGGAGAGAGGCTTGGAGAAGGCAAGCTCTTTCTCACTTGCTTTACCGATGCTACATGGGCTTCTGAGAAGGAGGATTCCTCATCTGTGGGAGGATACATCTGCGTAGTTGGGGGAGGACCTGTTAGTTGGAGGTCCAAGAAGCAGACGGAGACGGCACTCTCTTCCATAGAATCAGAGTACATGGCGATGTTCCATGGGGTGAAGGAGGTGATTTGGCTGAGGAGGCTGTTAGAGGAGATTGGCCAGGAGCAGAAAGTTGCTACGCCGCTGTTTTGTGATAGCAAGGGGGCTCTTGGGATGGCCAGGAACGCTGTGCTTCATGGGCTGAACAAGCACATGCGTATCAAGCGGCACTGGCTGCGTAAGGTGGTGAAGAGGGGGACGCTGAACAAGATCTATATCAAGACTCACCAGCAGCCAGCAGACTTTCTCACCAAGAGGCTTGCGGATGAGCCTCATTGGCGTTGTGTGCGCATGAGTGGAATGAGCATGAACTAGCATGGAATGATGGGGATGCAGCCGGCAGGCTGAGGGGGAGTGTGTTGGGTGCAAATTCACATTGCACGACATCCTGCCGTCTGTTTGTACGAGTATGCGTGTGCAAATGCATTTGCGTGTGAATGGTGTGCTCGTGTGTTTGTTTGCTTTCGCAATTTTCGCTTGAAGCATTTGCAGGTACTCGCGCAATGCGCGCTTCGGCACAACATTGTACGCGCTATGAACAGTGCAAGCAGAAAGGACGAGCTCGCAAAGGAACCCAAGATGGAAGCTTTGCAGTTCGGTTGAGTTGATTGCGCAGATTCAGTTCTATCCAACTCGAAATTGTACTGTTTTGTTTGGTTAACTATAGTGTAGCAGGGAAGGCACTATAGGGGTACAATTTTGGTGAAGGTTGGATGTTGTTTGTCTGTATCTGCATGCTACAGGGCCAGGGGAAACCAGCGGAACCAGCATTTGGCTGGTTGGGCAAAGACAAAACAGGTTCTGTTTTTAGAACCTGAACCTGGTTGTTGTTTTCCCAGGTTGGAAAAACAGAACCAGAGGTTGTTTACCAACCTACCACCTGCTATTTTGTCCAGCCAGGTTGGTTCTGTTGCTTGGAATTATTTGGGATCATCCCTGGTTGTTCCCAGGTTGATTCCCAAGGTCTTTGCTAGCTAGAACTATATATTCCTTCTCTGTTTGTACCTGAATATAGTCAATTGATTCAAGCGAATTCCTTCCTCGCTGGAATTTCGTTTCTGCGCTGTTCGACGGCGGAATGCTACCCGAGTCAACGCTAGTATGCTAGCACTCCAACGCTAGGCAAACGTTGTCCGAGCCATAACTTAGTAATGGCAGAACTTTTCGCGAGGCAACTTGGCTCATTTTAAAGCTCTTGGAGCGAGCTTCAATATAGCGAATTCTCAGCTTAATCCGATCGACGGTCTGCACGGCACGCTGCGCGACGTTCAAGGTACTCTTGCTGTTTTGACTAAGTCCTCCTTGATCCCTCTCTCTACAAACTCGGACCCGAGGATAGGGGCTGGTCTTGTACCAGGCACCCAGGGACCCTTGGAGGTGACCCCGAGGAGAGGTTTTAAGTTTGATTAAGTCCTAATAGCTTGAGTTTATTAGGCCCTTACATCAACATCTCCTACGCTCCTGAGGCCATTCACCTCTCAGCGGCTAAGTACGCAGAGGAGTTAGGGAAGCGATTCAACATTTCACCTGCACCCCTCTCAACTCCCTACCGAACCCCTGGACCGAACCACAAACCTGACAACAAAGCCCTATCCCCTGCTGGAGTTCAGACTTACCAGCAGCAGCTGGGATGTCTGCTCTTCGCCTCTGTCACCTGCAGGCCAGACCTCTCCTACATCGCAAGTCAGCTGGCCCAGTACTCACGCAAACCAACGGCTGAGAATCTTCTGGATCTGCAGCGCGCCCTGCAGTACTTCGTCTCAACGCCCAAGATTGGGCTATGCTACTCAACTACACCAACCCCATCCTTCAATCTCATCGGCTATGTGGACGCCGATCATGCAGCAGATCCCGACAATCGACGGTCCAGGACTGGCTTCCTGTTCCGACTCGAACCGACGGGACCAATCTCCTGGAATTCGCAGAAGCAGGAGTTGGTTGCCCTGTCGTCAGCCGAAGCGGAATTCATCGCAGCAACCGCAGCAGTTCGCGAAGGGCTTTACTTACAGGAACTTCTACAGGAGGCGAAAATTCCGGCTTCGCCCACCTTTCGTCTTCACTGTGACAACCAGAGCGCGATTCGCATCGCGAACAAACCTGGTTTCGTCAACCGCACCAAGCACATTGCGCTGCGGTATTTCTTCGTGAAGGACGAAGTGGACAAGGGCAAGGTCAACTTGACCTATTGCCCGACCGGTGACATGGCAGCGGACTTCCTCACGAAGAGACTGCCACGCCAGCAGTATGAGCAGTGCTCCGAACTCAGCGGCGTGGTCAAGCAGGTCAAGTCGAGCTACGGCCAGGAGTGAAGGGGGGTGTTACGAATAGTAATACTTGATTATTACTGTGCACTCCTCACCGCAGCAAGAGAAGCACGCAGTATCAAGAATGAACGCGAAGAGTCAGACAGTTAGGAATTGACCCGAAGCGTCAGACAGCTACAACACATCTGGACCGTCGGAGCAGACGGCATCGGGCAGCTGCAGGCGCGATGGTTTTGGCGGGAACAGTTTCGTAACTGTACGCACCGCACGGTTGGGAATGAATTTGAATAAGGGAATGTACCCCTTAGAGTACATGGCTAGCTAGGACGTTTCGTATTCCCCTGTACTCTTATTTATATCGTTGTATTTGCATGTTTTCATCATCTCAAGCATTTTACATTCACTCTGCTATTGAGGTCAAGGGCCCACCAACACTACCTTACTGCGTGCGAACCTTCCTGAGTAGATCCTGGTGACGACCAACTTCTGATTCTAGCAAATAGCTTAGCTTTTGAATAATCAACTACCACATGAAACAACACAATCTGTCAGGTCTAAAAAAAAGATCAACACTATCAAATCCAGTTCACATAAGCGTACCCTTTTGAGTGTACTTAATGAACCTTTGGGAAATGATAAAATTGATTATCTTTTTATAGCCCACAGACATGCATCGTTGATGAATGCATTGTCAAACAAAATCATGCACATGAGAGAGAGAGAGAGAGAGAGAGAGAGAGAGAGAGAGAGAGAGAGAGAGAGAGAGAGAGAGAGAGAGAGAGAGAGAGAGAGAGAGAGAGAGAGAGAGAGAGAGAGAGAGAGAGAGAAAGAAAGAAAAAAATCCAAGGGGGCAATAAAGAAGAAACGAACATAGAAGATGCAAAATAACTTTAAACATCAGTCCAAATTAAAGCCAACTATCCAACATCTCCCTTTTTTCTAGCTCAATCTGATGCCTTGAAATACTATAAGGTAGTATGGACCGGTATACCTGCAACCTGTGAAGAAAAGCCAAGCAAGCAGAAGAAAACGAGAGAAGGGGTGGAAAGAAGGAACAGAAGAAACTAGACTGAACAAAGAAAGCAGAAGCAGCCAACAACATAGAAAAAGGAGGTGGCGCAGAATCTAAGAACGAAGAAACAATGCAGCTACAAAGAGAAGGAAGAGGGGAGAGGAGAAATCTAAGATGCAATGGTAGAGGAAATTGATAAGAAAGTAAGGTTAATAAGAAATATTTATAAAATTAATATAGAACACAAAATAGAAGGGAGCTAGAAGGAAAACCAGTAAATCATAACAAAAGAAGACAGTGAAGAAGCCTAATCAAAACCCTAAATACCACAGAAATGAGTACAGAGATGGCACGACCAAAACAAGGTAAAAAGCAAAGCAAAGGAGGAGTGAGAAGAGAGAAAATGAAGTCTGATGACACACACTTGCATGAAGTTTGACAATTACATGTACATCATGCACACTTATATAATGCGAACATCGTGCATATACCTTATTACTTTCATGCAAGTATTTAAGCTCAGGTTATCTTGATATCAGTTTCTCAAACAAAGGAAGTCCAGAGAAAGAGAGAAGACAGTAGCATGATCGAATATAAGCAAGGAAGAAGAGAAGAAATAGCCAAAGAAGAATATACCAAAAAGAAAGAGATTAAAATGTCACTAAACAAGAAATTGATCGGATGGATAGACGAAATAGAGAAATTACCGAGAAACAAGGGATAAGAAAAGAAACGAATCTGGGATTAGAAGGAATGAGCGGGGAAAATAGCAACGAGAGAGCCTACAAATAGTGAACGCGATTCATGGTAAGGTACTGTAAAAGGACGAAAGCTCATTAACAACCTTGGGAAAACAACGACAAGTTCACGCCTTAAAAAGGGAACCTAGAACCTAAGCTCGAATGGTCTAAGACAAAACTAAACGAGTAGGATAGTAGTAAATGGACACTACGATGAGGTAAGTCAAGATTAGAATATTCTGACAAGGTCTTACCTTGCACTAGTAGCTGGAGCGTGAGTAGGGAGCAGATGAAAGGAACCAGGCCCCACCAGCGAGAGGAAGCGAGGCAAGGAAAAAAAGAGACTTACAAACCCTAGGTAAGTGGACATTTTGTCGCGTTGCAATTCTATAATTTAATTTGAACGCGCAATTTCGAAAGCCAATTTAGCTCAGTTGGTCGAAATGTAACGTAGAGGTGAAGTTCAAAGGTTCCATACTTGCTTACTAACGTTTTACAGGTTTCCTAAATTTTCTACATATAGCAACAACTACAACCAAGTTTCATACTATTTGAAGTTGCACACAAATAACGCAGTTGTGCGAAGAGCTTCGCAACCCTACAACGATTTAGTCGTCTCTTGTTTTTTTTTTTTCTGGGCCCACCTACCATTGTCCTGCGCGCGCCTTCCCCTGCCTTGCCTTGTGACGTGCTGCGCTGCGTGTGCCGTCCTGCAGCTCTCGCGCTGCCTACTGTTGCTCTAGCTACGCGCGCACCGCCCTGCAGACCCGTAAGGCCAGCGCATCGCCCCTGCAGGCCCGTAAGGCCAGCACGCCGCCCCTGCAGGCCCGTAAGGCCCGCGCGCCGCCCCTGCAGGCCCGTAAGGCCCGCACGCCGCCCCTGCTGGCCCGTCAGGCCAGAGCGCCGCCCCGCCCTGCAGCTGATGCGGCCCCACCAGGCCGCTGTCGCGGCTCCGCCCTGCTGCTGACCCGGCCCCGCCCTGCCGCTGTCGCGGCCCCGCCCTGCCGCCGACGCGGCCCCGCCACTGTCGCGGCCCCGCCCTGCCGCCGACGCGGCCCCGCCAGGTCGCCGTCGCGGCCCCGACCTGCCGCTGACGCGGCCCCGCCCTGTCGCTGTCGCGGCCCCGCCCTGCCGCCGACGCGGCCCCGCCCTGCCGCTGTCGCGGCCCCGCCCTGCCGCCGACACGACCCCGCTCTGCAGCACCTGCCGTGGCCCTGCCCTGCCGCTGTCGTGGCCCCAGCCCTGCAGCTGACGCGGCCCTACTCTGCAGCCGCTTTTGCGGCCCCGCCGTCGCCGCCGTCGTGCGCCTACCCGGCCGCCGCCCGCCGAGCGCCGGCCCTGCTCGCCCGGCGAGCGCCTGCCCTTCCCGCCACTGGTGAGCACCTGCCCTACCCGCGCTTCCCGCGCGCCTGCCTTGTTAGCGCGCTGCCGCGCCATCTGCCTGCCTGCCTACCTGCCTGCCTGCCTGCCTGCCTGCCTGGCTGCCTGCCTGCCTGCCTGCCTGCCTGCCTGCCGCGCCTGCCCTGCCCGCGCTGCTACTGCTGCTACTGCTGCTAGGCTGCTGCTGCTGCTACTGCTGCTACTGCTACTACTACTACTACTACTACTACTACTACTACTACTACTACTACTACTACTACTACTACTACTACTACTACTACTACTACTACTACTACTACTACTACTACTACTACTACTACTACTACTACTACTACTACTACTACTACTACTGCTACTGCTACCAGCGACGTCCGCGCGAGTCTCTCACGCCCCAGCAGCTTCGTGAGTGGTACGCTAGTTGGGGTTGTGGCGGTAGCCGTCGTAGCTGTCGCCCTGGAGCTGGTCAGTCGGGAGCGTCTGGCAGTGGCCAGCTGCAGCTGCAGCGGCGTCCGCGCGAGACACTTACGCCCCAGCAGCTTCGTGAGTGGTACGCTCAGAGTAGAGAGTTTCGGAGTACCGTTCGCTGCCCGTACGTCATTCGCACAGGTGATCGGGCTGGTCAGGCTTGCGGGACGCTTGGTCACACACAGTCCCGCTGCTTCGCCCATCTGAGCGACGCCTGGCGTACCGAGTTTGGCGACGAGGCTGAGCTCCCCACCTGGCTGGAGCTGCTTAGTCAGAGAGTAGATATCTTTGCTCTTGACTATGATGCTATTCTCACTGCCATGTATGCGTTGCCTACTAGTGCTGACGGTGCCTGTTACCTGTGCGTACCGCCTGACCCAGGTATAGAGCCTGCTGCTCTAGGTGCTGGTGAGGCTGCTGCTCTAGGTGCTAGTGCGTCCCCTGCTCTAGGTGCTGGTGAGGCTGCTGCTCCAGGTGCTGGTGAGTCTGCTCTCTCTAGTACTGCGCCTGCTGAGGCCTTGTACACCTTCACGCTTGACTCAGGTGCTTCCCGCTCCTTCTTTTGCGACAGCACCACCCTCATGCTGCTCAGTCGGCCGGTTGCAGTCTCCCTGGCAGACCCCTCTGGGGGTCCAGTCCTTGCGCACTCCTCCACGGTCCTGCCGTGTCCGGCGGTCCCGTCTGGCTCCCTGTCAGGTCTTCACCTCCCCTCGTTCTCTACGAACTTGGTGAGTGGTGCTGACCTCCAGGACCAGTGGGTTGACCAGTTCACTCCTGGAGGTCAGCGCGTGACCCACTGAATGTGCTCCCGGACGGGGTGGCACCTGGCCACGTTTACCCGTGCGCCTGGCTCGAGTCTGTACACACTGACTACTGTGTCCCCTCAGGTCGCTGCGTCTGCGTCTGCGTCAGGTCAGCTAGCGGCCCCCTGCTCGTGTCGCGCTTTGTCGCACCAGACCCTCCTTTGGCACCACCGTCTTGGTCACCCCTCGGTGCAGCGCCTTCGTAGCATGCACCGCCGTGTCCTTGCCTCTAGTCTTCCCAGGGTTCTCCCTCCCCTCCCACCCTCGCCTGCTCCTTCCTGTCTTCCCTGTGTCGAGGGGCGGCAGCGCGCCGCTCCTCACTCCTCCTCGTTTCCCCCGACGACTGCTCCCCTGCAGACCCTGCACATGGACGTGTGGGGCCCAGCCCGCGTCACTGGACAGGGCCGCGAGCGGTACTTTCTGCTGGTTGTCGACGACTACTCGCGTTACACCACGGTCTTCCCCTTGCGCACCAAGGGTGAGGTCCCTGATGTTTTGATCCCTTGGATCCGCGCTGCCCGTCTCCAGCTCCGCGAGCGGTTCGGGACGGAGTTTCCCGTCCTGCGTCTGCACTCTGATAGAGGTGGGGAGTTTTCCTTGGACCTTCTGCAGAGCTTTTGTCGTGGGGTTGCTGAGCGCCGCATTGGCTTGGTCATGGAGGTCGCTCGTACCTCCATGGTCCATGCGGCTGCCCCCCATTTTCTGTGGCCGTTTGCGGTCCGCTACGCCGCCCATCAGCTCAACCTCTGGCCCCGTGTCTCCTTGCCGGAGACCTCGCCCACACTGCGGTGGACGGGGGAGGTTGGCAATGTGTCGGTGTTCCGGGTCTGGGGTTCTCGTGCCTTTGTCCGCGATACCACCGCGGACAAGCTCTCCGCCCGCGCTGTTCCCTGTGTCTTCCTTGGCTTTGTCCCTGACGCGCCTGGCTAGCAGTTTTACCACCCCACCTCGCGCCGTGTCTTCCCCTCTCAGGACGTCACGTTCGACGAGTCGGTTCCCTTTTACCGTCTCTTCCCCTACCGCACTGCCCCTCTCCCCCCCCCGCCGCTCTTCCTCGCTCCAGGTGCTCCCCAGGTAGACCCCCTCCCCGCTCCCGGTCCTGCTCCTTCAAGTGTGTCTCAGGTAGACCCTCCTCCCTTGACTGCGCCAGTTGAGGTCACTGGTGACTCAGGTCCTGCTGAGGGTGGTCCTGCTCGGGGTGCTGCCTTAGGGGGTGCTGAGCCTGGGGGTGCGGAGCCTGGGGGTGCTGAGCCTGGGGGTGCGGAGTCTGGGGGTGCTGAGCCTGGGGGTACTGAGTCTGGGGGTGCTGCACCTGGGGGCGCTGAGGCGTCTGGTGAGCAGTCTCCCTGGAGCGGCCGTCTCCGTAGTCGCTCCGCTGGTGCCTCGCCACTGCACTCTCGTCGTCGTCTCCCTCTCTCCCCACAGCAGCTGCGTGAGTGGTACGTTAGCCGTCAGGGTCGAGCTGCTGGAGCTGGGGGCCCTGCTGCGGGAGGCGCTGGTGTTGGAGGCACTGGAGCCGCCGCTGTCCCTGGGGGTGCGGAGCCTGGGGGTTCAGAGCCTGAGCGTGAGGAGTGTGGGAGTGCTGAGTCTAGGGGTGCTGAGCCTGAGCGTGAGGAGACTGGAGGTACTACGTCTGGGGGTGCTGAGCCTGTGCGTGAGGAGTCTGGGGGTGCTGAGTCTGGGGGTCCGGCGCCTGCGGGTGCTGAGCCTGCTGGTGCGCAATCTCCTTGGAGTGGCCGCCTTCGTCCGCGTGTGCCTCTCACCTCACAGCAGCTGCGCGACAAGTACCGTCGCCATCAGGGTCGCGCTGCTGGCGTATGGGGCTCTGCCGCTGGAGGTGCGTCTGCTAACGTCACTTGAGCTGGGAGTGGTACTGGTACTTTGTCTAGGTGCTGGAGACGCTGGTCCCAGAGGTGCTCGTACTGGAGGTACTGGAGCTGCTGGGACTGGAGGTGCTGTGTCTGGGGGTGCTGCTGCTGGAGACACTGAGGCTAAAGACCCAGGGACTGGGGGTGCCGGTTCTGGGGGTGCTGCTGCTGGAGACACTGAGGCTGGAGACCCTGGGACTGGAGGTGCCGGTTCTGGGGGTGCTGCTGCTGGAGCTGCTGGAGGTGCTGGAGCTGGAGGTTCTGGAGCTGCTGGGGGTGCTGGAGCTGCTGGAGGTACTGGAGCTGCTGGTGCTGTTGCGACTGTTCTTCGCTCCGCCGTCTCCGTCGTCTCAGCCACCGCCTGACTCTGTGCTTCGCCAGGTTCTTAGCCTCCCATCTTCTACTGGTCTTCCGTTACCGCCTGGCTCACCGCTGCTTGCTCCTTCTCCTTACACTGAGCAGACCGGCGGCCTTGCTGAGCGTCGTGAGCCTGCGTCGCGTCCTGTCTCGCCTATTCGTTTTGGTCGTACCGGTCGTCGTGTTCCTCGTCCGCGTCAGCCGGCTGTCCCCGGTGCCCACCTCGTAGCCCTGCGTCCTTCCTCTGCTCCGCAGCCTGTTCCTCTGCCGTCCCCCCCTGCGTCCTCTCTGCCCGACCTTGCGGACCCTGAGTCTGACCAGTTTCGTGCTGCCCACCCTACTGTCACGCGTCTGTTAGCCACTGTTGTCACTGACCCGTCGTTTGAGTCTGCTGCTGCATCTGCCTTAGTCGCTGAGCTTGTTGACTTTGCTGCTGCCTGTCGTCTAGACTACGCCGCTAGTCTTGTTGCTGAGTCTGAGTCTGTCTGTCCTCCGTCCGTCGAGGGTGAGTGTGCTCTTGGCACGGACGTCCTTGAGGACAGGCAGGAGGACCTTGAGTGTCTTGCAGCCACTGCGCCTCATCTCGTGGCCATGCTGCTTGTCCCTGAGGGAGACCCGGATGCACCAGACATCCCGACTCCGCGTTCTTACGCTGAGGCGATCGCGGGTCCCTACTCCTCTAAGTGGCAGACAGCCATGGACGCAGAGATGGCATCTTGGAAGTCCACAGGCACTTACGTTGACGAGGTTCCCCCTCCTGGGGTGAACATCGTCGATGGCATGTGGATTTTCAGGGTGAAGCGGCCGCCAGGTTCTCCGCCTGTCTTCAAGGCTCGTTACGTTGCTCGAGGCTTCTTCCAGACCTTCTCCCCCACCCCGAAGATGACCACTCTTCGGGTGCTGCTGCACGTTGCCGCTCACCGTGACTACGAGCTTCACTCTCTTGACTTCAGCACAGCCTTCTTACAGGGCAGCCTGCACGAGGAGATCTGGCTGCGCCGCCCACCTGGCTTCACTGGGTCGTTCCCTCCTGGTACCCAGTGGAGCCTCCGGCGGCCAGTCTATGGTCTCCGCCAGGCGTCGCGTGAGTGGCACGACACACTGAGGACGATGCTTGCGGCTCTTGGGTTTGCTCCGTCGACTGCTGACCCGTCGCTGTTTCTGCGCACCGACACTTCGCTGCCGCCGTTCTACATCCTCGTGTACGTCGACGACTTGGTCTTTGCCACTGCTGACACTGAGGCTCTCGCCCTGGTGAAGTCGGAGCTGCAGAAGAGACACACGTGCACAGACCTGGGTGAGGTGTGCAGCTACTTTGGCTTGCAGATCACCCGGGACAGAGCACGCCGCACCATCACACTGACTCAGTCACACATGGTGCAGCAGGTCCTTCAGCGCTTCGGCTTCACCTGGTCCTCGGCACAGGCCACTCCTCTGGCTACAAGTCACTCGCTCTCAGCTCCACCTTCGAACGAGTCCGTAGAGCTGAGTGGTCCTTACCCAGAGCTAGTGGGCTGCCTCATGTACCTGATGACCTACACTCGTCCTGACCTTGCGTACCCTCTTGGTCTTCTGGCTCGCTACGTGGCTCCTGGTCGGCACCGAAAGGTGCACATGGATGCTGCTAAGAGGGTACTACGCTACTTGTGCAGTACATCGGGCATGGGGCTCGTGCTTGGAGGACGGGGTGACGTTGTCCTCACTGGTCACTTAGACGCGTCTTGGGTTGACGACTTGGCTACGCAGCGGTCGTCACAGAGTTACACCTTCAGCCTTGCTCTGGCTCTGGTTCTTGGCGGTTCACACGCTCTTCCTCTGTTCTCAGCTCCAGTTGCGAGGCTGAGATCTACGCCACAGCCATGGCTGCACAGGAGTTACGCTGGCTTACCTACCTGCTGACATCACGTTTCTGCCGCTGCGTGTTAGTGCGTTGCTGGTAGCTGCTGGTGGCACCACGTGATACAGCGGGCGGCACTAACAGGTGGCTAAGGCCTCGTGCGGGAGGGTAGGCACTAAGGGTTGTCAGCACGGGCGGCACAGGCAGCTAAGGCAGGCCGGGAAGTAGTGCAGGGGGAAGGGGGGGTGGGGGGCACTAGCGGCTGGTGTTGCAACTATAGTAGGCACAAGGGATTAGGTTTGGATTTTGCCTACTTACGATTGGCAGTGCAACTGTTTCAATAACCCTTCTGAGCAGTGTATATGTTTTTATTACACTGATGGATTAGTGTAACTTTGAGTTTTGAAAAATTTACCCTGCAATAGCAGTGTGAGTTTTCGAGCGTTCGTCAACATTCGCCTCGTGAAAAAAAAGGGATTATAAATAATTGTTACGGGTGCAATGGATCGAGGTAGCGAAGATTGTACTAAGGTGTTCAACGAGTACAAAATGTGAGCGAAGGCATGAGCGAACATTTATACGCGAAACATGCAAAAGGGAACGCGGTGCGTGCGAGCTTAGCTAGTGCTAGGCTGGCGTCGAGGCTCGGGCTAGTCCCGAAGCGTAGGCCGAAACGACCGGGCCAGCGGTGCATGGTTTGGGAAAACAGTGCGCGCAAATTGGCGAAGTCCCGTTAGTGGTAACGGGCGAACAACGGCTGCTGCTGTACGCGATGTTGCAGGTCGCGGTAAGGAATGCCGAGAAAATTCCATTCCCTCCCCCCCCCCTCAAGAAGCCCCCTCCGCTACGCGAGTGCGTGTATATCGCAGAATCCTCGGCTCCTCAGGTATACATGCAGGGCAGGGTGGTTTTCGATGTTGGCCAAGGGCACCCAGCTGTCCTCAGTTGGCGTGTGGTCCTTCAAGCGAACGAGGAACTCGGTTCTCTTGGTGCCTGTAGGGTGCCGGACCCGATGGCTGAGAATCTTGTCGGGTTCAATGATCGGCTCCGATGCAGGACGAGTCATGGATGGCGGGCGGTGATGTGGCAGTTGGCTGGTGGTTGGGATGTATGGGCGGAGTAGGCTGACGTGGAATGATGGGCTGATGTACCAGTCGGTTGGCAACAGTAGGTGGGCGGTCACGGTCGTGATCATGTGGCTGATTTGGAATGGTCCACAGTAGCTGGGTCGGAGTTTTGGTACGTCGGGCAATCGTAAGTTCTGTGTGTCGAGCAGCACGTAATCGCCTGACTGGTACGTGACTGGGCGGCGGTGGCGGTCAGCGTTGCGCTTAGCGATGACGTTGGCTTTCTTGATGGCTTCTGCTACTCTGGTTCGGGCAGCTAGCAGAATTTCGACGAACTGTTGGGCACGTGGCGTGGGGTTGTCTGGGCTCGACGTCATGGGCACTGTTGGGTGGTGCCCGTAGTTCAGGTTAAACGAGGACTGCTGCGTTGTCGCTGACGTGGCATTGTTGTATGCGAACTCGATCAGCGGCAGCTACTGCTCCCAGGTTGTTGGGTCGTCGCACGTGGCACGAATCAACTGCTCCATCGTCTGATTCGTCCGCTCCGTTTGTCCGTCAGTCTCGGGGTGGTACGGCAAGCTGAACTGTAGCCGTGTCCCAAACTGCTCCCAAAGGCTCCGCCAGAAGTTGCTGGTAAACTTCGTGTCGCGGTCGCTGACTATCGCAGCTGGTATCCCGTGCAGTCGAACGACGGTTGCGATGAACAGGCGAGCGGTCTCCTCGGCTGAGATCGATTTTTTGCACGCAGCGAAGTGCCCCATTTTCGTCAGTCTGTTAACGACGACCATTACCACGTCGTTATCCCCAGGGTTCGAAGGTAACCCCGTGACGAAATCCATGGTAACCTGCTGCCAGGCGCACTCGGGTGGTGGGATCGGCTGCAACTGACCCGCCTTTCGCTTCCGCGAGCTCTTCATCACCTGACACGTAGGACACGGGCCCACGTGGTGCTGCCCGTCGGTCAACAGCTCCGGCCAGTAGTAATACCGCTGCAGTTGCTGTCGCGTGTTTTCTACCCCGGAATGTCCCGAGGTAATTCCGTCGTGCGCCTCCTGCAGTAGCAGTTCCCTTAGTAGTGAGTATGCGAGTACCCAGATGCGGTTGGTGCCTGTTTTTATGTAATAGACTCCCCTTGCTTCTGCCAGTTGTTGTGAATTTCTAGTCGTTGAAAATGGGTTAGTGCGGTATCCGTGGGTAAATATTCCTATCAGCAGTGGGTTGGTTTGGGCGAGTAGGATTGCGTGGAGTTGGGCGGGTAGGATTGCGTGGAGTTGGGCGGTAGGGCGGGTGAGTGCGTCAGCGATGTTGGATGCACCTTTCTTGTACGTGACGGTGCAGTGGAAGGTTGGACTCAAGATAGTCCAACCAGCGGATCTGTCGCGGATTGAGGTGCGGTTGGGCGCGAAGGTATTGTAGTGATCGGTGGTCTGTCCGTACTCTCACGTCTACTCCCGTGAGGTAACATCGCCATACCTTGAACGCGTGCACGATCGCTAGCATCTCGCGGTCGTGTATTCGGTAGTTGCGTTCGGGCGGGTGAAGCTTGCGGGACTCGTACGCGATTGGCTGGAGGCTGTTCCCGAAGTCCTGCAACAGTACTGCCCCCAAAGCGATGTCGCTAGCGTCGGTGACAAGCTCGAACGGTCGGTGCGGATCAGCGATGTGAAGCACGAGCGGCGAGCACAAAATTTGCTTGAGGGACGAGAAGGCAGCTTGCTTTTTCTCCCCCCATTTTTACTCAATCCCCTTCCTCAGCAGGTCAGTCAACGGAGCCGTCAACTGCGCCATGTCGGGGACGAACCGGCGCACGTAGTTGACGAACCCCAAAAAGCTCTGTAACTCGGTCAGATTTGTCGGCGCGTGCCAAGCCTGAATCGTCGCGATCTTCTTCGTGTCTAGTTCGACGCCGTCAGCTGAAATGATGTGACCTAAAAACTCCAGTCTGTCCTGTAGAAACTCACACTTAGAGGCTTTTGTCAGTAGGGGGTTCTCACTCAGTATTTTGAAGACTGCTTCAATGTCCTGTAGGTGCTGTGCTCTGTCGGGGCTGTAAATCAGTATGTCATCTAAGTAGACAATGACGCACTTATCCAAAAGCAGGCAGAAGGCCTCGTTCATGGTCATTTGGAAAGTGGCGGGGGCGTTGGTCAGTCCGAAGGGCATTACCGTATATTCAAAGGATCCGTAGCGTGTTCGGAAAGCGGTTTTCGGACAGTCGGGTGGATTGACGCGGATTTGGTGGTAGCCTCCTCGAAGGTCTATTTTCGAGAAAACCCGGGCGATGCGTAGTTGGTCGATCAGTTCGTCGGCTCGTGGGATGGGGTAGCAGGACTTGATGGTAACCCTGTTCAGTGCTCGGTAATTGATGCACATGCGAAACCCCCCGTCCTTCTTCGGTGTGAACAGGATTGGTGCCACGAAGGGAGACGAACTTGGCCGAATAAACTCTTTCTCGAGCAGGTAATCCAGCTGCTTTCTAAGTTCGTCCAGTTCTGGTTTGGTCAATCAGAAATGTCGCTGTACTATCGCCTGTACCCCCGGTTCTAACTCTATTGTGTGGTCGTGCGGTCGCTAAGGTGGCAATCCCGTTGGTAGATCGTCCGGAAAGATCCCAGTGTACTGTTTCAGGAGTGCTGCCAAGTCATCCGGTACGTCGGCAAGCAATTTCTGTAAATCGCTCCCCTGGTCTGCTGCCTCGGCTTCCCGAATGTCAACCGCATACGCCTCAGCTCCTGCCGCTACGGCGCGTTTCATCGTGATCGCATTGACACGCACCGACGAAGACTCAAGCGAGCCCCAGCGAGGTAGGGCGATGTTGTTACCGTTCACTCGCACGGTGCAGTCACCCGTCGTCCAGTCGATTCGCGGATTGTGCCGTCGCAACCAATCACGGCCGATTAAAATGTCGGTTCCGTCGAGGTTAGTCGCGAGCATTTCCTGGCTAAACGTGAAGTTACCCCCGCATCGAATCCGAACCCGGTCTACGCGTTCCCGTATCGCCAGTGGCGTGCCGTCAACCAGTCTTGCATCGATCTCAGGTTAACATCTGTTTAGTGGCAGTTTCAGTTTTCGTGCTGTGGCAGTGTTGATGAGGCTGTGGCTGGCTCCCTCGTCGACAAATATTTTAACTAAGTCCATCCCAATTTTCCCACTAAGCAGTATGGGGCTGTCTACCGCGGTACCCTCCTTATTCGGCCGAGTGTGGTCGATTGCGTGAACCGGCACAATCACTCGGTGAGGGTCGGTTGGGTCGGGCGAGCGGCGTGACCTGTCAGTAGAGGGCCCGTCTGCTACTGACTCCCAGCGTTTCCCTGATGCTTGGTCTGTCTTTGCTGCTCGGCTTCCCCCTTTCCCTTAGCGTTTTCCGGGCATTCGCTTTTGCGGTGTCCCGGCCGATTGCACGCGAAGCAGCGCCCTTTGAACGGTGCGGCAGCGGCATTCGCGGCGACGGCACGTATCGTAGCGCCCTCGTTCGTCCCACGAGACCGATGTCCCCAGCTGCTGCTATTTCCGTAGGACCCCAGCCTCGGTCGGCGGAAGAAATCGAGTTTCTCCGCCATAGCGAGAATCTCCTGAAAGTCGGTGATGTCGCGGAGCTGGATTTCCTGAGCGATGTCGTGCTTCAGGCCGCCGATGAAGCGGTCGATGCGCTCGCCCTTGTGCATATATCCCATCTGCTCCACAGCGCCAGAAACCCGCGGGTGTAATCCTGGACGGAACCGAGTTGGCGCCAAGTGCGGAGCTTCTGACGCGCCGCGATCGAAGCCGCAATTGGCTCAAATCGAGCGCGCAGACCTGCGCACCACGCGTCCCACGTGCGATATTGGGGCACCTCCACGAAATACGCCGGCGCCCAGGGTCCGGTTTATCCCGTGTCGGTAGTGTCGCGTAGTCAGTTGGCTTCGTGACGATGACACGCCACCAATCTATGGCGGGTCCTCGCAGCAACGACACGGCATAGCGGATTTTCGCCGTATCCTCCGAGACGTAGTTGGCGTCGAAAAACACGTTCATCGTGAACAACCACGCCTGAACGGTAGGACCACCGCGTTGACTCGGGTCGAAGCATGGCGGACGTTGCGGCTTCAGCGGCATCGGCGACGGTAGCGTAGATTCGCCGGTCTGCACCGAAATTGTGACTCGAAGCTGGCTTCTGGCCGCATTCGTCGCTTCGGGGTGTGTCGTGCCGTGGTCGTCGTCTCCATCATGGCGGATGACGCCATCACTGGCTGCGCTTGCGGGTCGCCCCACAATTCCGTGTTGCGATGTCTGTGGTGCAGGTTTCCCCGGAGTGCTAGGTGCTTGCGATTGTGCTTGCTGTGCTCGTGCGACGTCGTTCTGCAGGGAGTGCCATTCTGCCGTCAGCGCCGCAATTTCTTCGGAACTTTCGTGCAGCTGCTGCAAAAGTTTGTTTTAACGCATCTGCGTGAGAGTGGTGACGTCGATGTGTTCGGCCATGGCGAAGGGCGTCGGCTCGGCTTAGTCTAGGCGCAGTCGTGGCTGCACGGGTTTACGAGAGAAATGCGAACCGCCTGTTTTGTTCCACGCGTCGCCAGTTTGACGAACCGCCTTGTCTTTGCAAGTGGCTCGGCGGGTCTCTTAACCGCAGGCAAATGCCTGGTACAAAATGATCATGGGTTTGGGCACCGAAAGAGCAAATGCGCGTGCAACAGTTGAGCATCAGATGTACAAGCATGATCAACTCAAAACCCCTCATCCTCGGCTGGCTTGTGGTACAGTTGGTGGCGCTCAGTTGGTGGTTCTAGAGCAACCTGTTGAGCTGGCACTGACCCTGCGCAGATGGTCGTCGCGCTCTGCAGGGAGGAAAATCTGCCGAAGCGAATTCTGCAGAGGTCAACGCGGAACTCTACGCTGCAGCAGAGTCACCTCGTAGAAGTAGAAACAGGTTCCACTGCAGAGGAGTCACACCTGCAGAACGTGGCGCTGCAGAGGAGGGCGCATCTGCAGAAGCGGATTTCTGCAGAGGACCAGGTCTTCTACCGGCGAACCCCTCCGACGCAAAAGTGCGATCGTTTCGGAACTTTTGCGTAGGAAAGTTGGAACACTTCGGGACATTGAGAAATTGACCCCGGGGAACAGTGCGCGGAATTGGGGTGTTCAATCTGCGGGCGAATTGAACCACCTGAGCAAACTGAACCTGGCGCACGTTTTCGTAACTACGAAAACGTGCGTTACAGAAATTGGTTAAACAACCTGAACAGTTAAAATAACTACTTCTAAGTAGGTAAAAATTACCAACTAAGCATGTGTTGTAATTTTCACCTGCCGATGCTGACTTGGCAAAGCGCAGCTAAGTGGTAGTTATCTAAACGTTTTTGTGAGAACGTTCTATTGCTAGGTTCAGTGGTTGGGTAGTTCTTCACCCCTTGTATTCTATCTTTCATTCCATTCTAGTGGATTTTCTTTGTGTGCCAACTCTATGTCTTTTCAAGACTTAACCAAAATTTCTCCTTAGTGAACAACAAAGTTTGCGTGGCTGCAGAGACAGCATTCCGTAGAGCTCGACCGTTGAAGTAGAAATCTCTGCATGGTGCGGTGAGCGTGGATCGAACACGCATAGAGCCCGTTCTTCTACGTGAGGTCTCATTGAACTTAGCTCGTTGACATGGGGGATTCTGAGGATATCCTCGAGGGAATCGACAGTCTAAGTGAGCGGGAGGCTGCGGTGCTTGCTCGTCATGAAGGTGGAAACCTCACCGAGCAGGAGCTCAACTTCATGTTGTTGGGAGTACGAGCTCAATGGAAGATGGAACATCCACCGACTCGTGCAGAGGGCTGAAGGCGGGATGCAGGAGCCACGGGGTGTTCTAGGACAAGGAGAACCGATGAGCCTTGGTGAAGGCTCGTAGCAGAAGGCGGATGCAAGTCCGAAGAAGGCGACTGGCAAAGGACGCGTGAGCGGTCGAGGATCTGTAGTGAAGACTGGTGGGAGCTCGGCGGTTTCTCATCCGACAGCATCGAAAGACGGCAGAATTGCTCCTGACTACGGATGCTTCAAAATTTCTCCCGACAAGATCATGGTGCCGAAGCTTCTGGAAGGACGTCATGACTTACCCGTGTGGAGGGAGTCCATCGAGCCTCAACTTGAAATCGCGCAGCTGAAGCAGTTCATCGACGACTCGATCAAGATTCCACGGCTGAGTCACATTTCGCAATACACGCAATTCCGCTCGGCGCAGCTGCTGACCTTTATGGTGATATCGCGCTGCTGCTCTCCATCCGTGAAGATCGCCTTGAAGTCATGTCGTCTTCGAGTGGACGCGGGTTACCAAGCGTGGCGCTTCATCATGGAGACCTACAAAGCAACGGATTATCTCTACATCGGCCAGCTGGAGGAGAGCTTGACGACGTTAGAGATGGCGAAGCACAAGACGTCGACGACCTACTGCAATCGTGCGCAGATGATTCTTGCTAATCTCCGGATGGCTAGGGTTAACTATTTGATGGCCTCGTATGTGACTCATGTCCTCAAAGGCCTTCCGGCGAAGTACAAGTACCTTTGACGAATGCTCCAATCTTCGGAAAACTGCAAGGCCCTCGACGAAAACATTATGACGAGCAAAATTATCGCAGAGGAGTGCACGCTCGAGCTTGAGAAGCGGAAGGAATCACCTCTGCCACAGGTCAACTGGGCGTTGACGGGGCAACAGCAGCAGCAGCAGCAGTAGCAGAAGCGGTGGTCTTCGTCGACATCTGGCGGTTCTACGGAGCACAAGTCGTCGAACAAAGAGCAGCAGAAGAAAGATGGTCGACAGCCGAACAACAAGCGGAGCTCGAAGAAACCTTGCTGGGTCTGCGGAGAAATCGGACATTTTGCGTTTCAGTGCGAGCAACGCACCGACAAGAAGGACAATTCTCCTGCGCAGAAGGAGAGTTCTTCAAAGGCGGGAACGCAGAACGAAAACTCCAACTCAACCAACAAAAAGGGACCTTCTTGCTCAATGGTGGGACCAGTCGTCGACCAGCTGCAGACGACCGATCTACTCATTTCGTTGAACGCAGAAGATGGTGAGAATTTTCAGGCGATTGCTGCAGCCGTTTAGGCCGACCCTGCAGTTGTTCTTCTCGACAGCGGCTGCTCACATCATCTAATGAGCGACGATGCAGCCTTTGTCGAAATGCATGAAGGTGGCGACGTTAAACACGTCCGAGGCTTCAACGGTGCCTTTCAAGCAGTTCGCGGTCGCGGAACAATCGCTCTACGCGATGAAGCTGGGAAGAAGATTCTTATCCCTGATGTACTCTACGTACCTGGAATCCATGCGAATTTGTTGTCTGCTGGGCAGCTGAAGGATTGTCGGGTAAAGCTGAAGGATGAAGGCGAAGAGACCCTCCTTCTCTCTACCGACGGAACGGTCCTTGGACGCGCTCGTTATCGAGGATGAGTGCTCAGTACGGATCTCCAGGTATGGCCACCGCAGAAATTGGCAGGGGAGGCGATTGCTCTGCGAACCTTGGCGACGGATACACGGGCGAAGATGGATGTGTGGCATCCTCGACTTGCCCATGCGGGAGTCGAAACAATCAAGCAGACGGCGACGCATGGGGCTGCGACAGGCTTGGATATCGACAAGTCAGCCAACCCTGATCTACCGTGTGTTTCTTGTGTGGGGGGGAAACTTATTCGGCATAGTTTCCCTCAAGAGGGGAGTGAAGAGCAGAAGGTGCTGGGAGTAGTGCACATCGATCTCTGCGGGCTCTACCGAGTTCCTGCGAAAGATGGCAGCCGCTACTTTCTTCTGCTCAAGGATCGCAAATCTCGCTACGTTTGGATCTACCCGAGTGCGCCGAAAAGCGATGCTCTGCGCGTTTTCCAGAAATGGCTTCCGCGTGCAGAGAGACAATGTGAGGCTTCGCTGAAGGCTCTCCACTCCGATTGAGGTGGCGAATTTTTGGGAAGTAAATTCACCGAGTTTCTTGAAGAGAAAGGGATTGAGCACGACCTCACTTGCCCCTATACGCCGCAGCAGAACCGGATGGCGGAGCGTGAAATGCGGACTGTCGTCGAAGCAGTTAGGACGATGCTTGTGCATATGGGAGCTCCCCACCATTGGTGGCACCTTGCAGCTCTGCAAGCTGTTTGGGTGAGGAATCGTCTGGAACATTCTCTGCCATTAGGGGTAACTCCTTATGAGGTGCTCTTCGAAGAGAAGCCTGACCTTGGCATGGCACGGGTTTCGGGGTGTATGGTGCAATACCTCATTCCAGAGTGTCAGCGGGGAGGGAAGTTGGAGCCGAAAGCTCGTTGGGGTCTCCACTTGGGTGTCTCGCAGCAGAGTAAGGGGTGGTTGGTTCTCGACTTGTCGAGCAACCGTTTAATCACCACGGTCGAAGCCATCTTCTACGAGACAATGTCTCTTGAAGAGTGGAAGGCGACGACGCAGAGTCTCATCGTTGACCGTGCTGCGCTCGACAATGTGTCATCGTTCCCGACAGATCCTGTGGATGATGAGGACGATGATGACGAAATAGCTAAGGCACCAGCACCTCTGCCCGTGCCCACGTCGATTCCTCGACCGCAACCTCCCTCAGACAACCCTCAAGTGCAACTCTCGCCGTTGCCAGAGACTCCTCCTGCAGAAGACACTCCTCCTGCAGTTATCACTCCTCTTGCAGGTTCGTTCTGTCGAAGATATTCGCTCTGACTCCTCTTCGACAGGGGAGCAGCTGTCGACTGCCTCTTCTTCGACGTTCTTTCCTTCTACTGAAAAATTGGTGCCATTGTCGACACTCCTTGGCTAAGAGGGGAGCAAAGTGCCGATGAATGTCGTCACCAATGAGCGTCGAGAAGTTGAGCAGCCTGCAGATGAAACATCAGCAGAAGAGAAATCTGCAGAAGAGCGATCGGCAGAAGAGCGATCTGCAGACGAGCTACCTGCAGAAGAAAATGTCGAAGAAGAGCTGCCTGCATTAGAAGAAATTGTCGTAGATGAGCAACCTGCAGAAGGACCTGAAGACGAAACATTTCAGGTTTCTCGTTATGGTCGAAAGATTCAGAAGCCGCTCCGCTTCCGCGAAGCTCTAACGATGTTCACGACGACTTCGCTCGACGACATGCATGAGGATGTCATACAGAAAGAGCTCGACTCTGCTGACGAGTGCGTCGTCGACACGGATCATCGTTGGGACATTTCGACCATGACAGTTGCAGAAGCTCTACGAAGCTGGAAGGGTGAAGCAGTCAAAGCAGCAATGGATGCAGAGATGCAGACTCTCTACGACCAAGAGACTTGGGAGCTGGTACCTCGTCCGCCTGGGGTCAATGTGATGAAGAATCGATGGGTTTTAACGACGAAGTACAACCCAGACGATACGGTCGACCGAGAGAAGGGTCGACTTGTCGTCAAAGGATACACGCAGACCCCTGACGACTTCGACGCAATATTTGCCCCCGTCGGAAGCTACGGAACTGCTCGGATGTATCTGTCGAACACAGCTGACGGAAATTTGGAGTTGATGCAACTCGACATGACGAATGCATTTCTAAATGCGAAACTTGATCGTCCTCTTTTCATGGAGTAGCCCGAGTTCTACAACGACGGGACGGGTCGAGTCTGAATGCTGAAGAAAAGCCTATACGGACTGAAGCTGAGTCCGCTGTTGTGGTACGAGGCCCTCGACGAAGTGCTAGAAGACGCAGGATGGTCGAAGAGCCAGGTCGACGAAGCTTTCTACTTCCACGAGGACGAGAACCACGACATGTGCTGGGTGCTCGTCTACGTCGACGATTTGCTCGCCGCGAGCCGCAGCAAGGAGCATCTGGCAGAGCTTAAGGCACTGCTCGAAAGTGTCTTCAAGCTGCGGGAGATCAACCCTGTCAACAAGTACCTGGGACTGGAGCTGATCAGAGACAGGGAAGCGGGGAAAATTTGGCTGCATCAGAGAGGCTACGTCGACAGGGTGCAGAGGCGTTTTCTGTCGGAAGGGCCTCCTCAGCGAGTTCTGAAGACGCCAATTTCGGTCGACGCCTTCAAGGTGCTGACATTTGAGGACGAGAAGTTGCAGGCACGCTCAGAAGAAGAGCACCGGCAGAGGGTCGGATCTCTGCAATTCGCTGCCTGCACTACTCGCCCCGACATCTCCTTCGCCTGCAGCAAACTTGCATCTGGTCAGATGGTTCGGAGCGATCAGCATTGGAGGGAGCTCGATCGCTGCATTGCGTACCTTGTTGGAACGCGCGATGTTGCCCTCGAATTCGGCGGAGGAAATGGAGAGATGCGTCTCGTCGGCTTCGCAGATGCAGACGATGCAGGAGACAAGCAGAATCGCAGCAGCACGGGTGGCTACATTTTCACTCTTGGCGGAGCTGCTATTTCATGGGCAAGTCAGAGGATCAGGTGCATCACTCTCTCTTCTACAGCGTCGGAATATATCGCTGTAGTAGAGGCTGGGAAGGAAGCTCGAAAGCTTCGTTACGTGATGGCAGAATTTCGCATGCTCGACGAGACGTCACCAACGATTATCCACGTCGACAACCAATCTGCGATTTCTGTGTCAGAAGGAATGGGGCTGAAGGGGATGCTGAAACACATGGAGCGGCGCTACATGTGGCTGCAGAGCATGGTGAAACGTCGCAAGCTGAAGTTGCAGTACATACCGACGACTGAACATTCGGCAAATTACTTGACGAAAGCACTTCATTTTCCTGCGTTCGACAAGCGCTTTGCGACAGTTGGTCAAGTGAGGCTTTTGGTGAAGGGGAGCAGCGCAGAGAGTACTCTCGACGAGGAATAGGTGCCATGACCTTTTCATGGGTGGTGCGGTGATGGTGTGTGAATTGCAGATTTCTGCAATTCTTGTGTGTTTCTATTTCTGCATGTTTTCTTTCTTTCTTTCGTTTCTGTTCTGTTCTAATGTGTGGTGTAGACGGGTCAATTTTCTCTGCGACGACCAAGCATGATCAGTGCAGGGGAGTGTTGAGCTGGTACTGACCCTGCGGAGATGGTCGTCGCGCTCTGCAGGGAGGAAAATCCGCCGAAGCGAATTCTGCAGAGGTCAACGCGGAACTCTACGCTGCAGCAGAGTCACCTCGCAGAAGTAGAAACTGTCAGAATCCCAGCCACTAACCACTTGGATAAAAGGGCTTGTTTGTGTAGCGGGTGAGTGCGCCCATAACCCCCCAGGCCAACGTGCATGTAACCTGTTACGATACGAAGTTCAATGAGAAGGCATTCCTGTACGCTGCAGGAGCCGACTCTACCGAGTACGAAGACGAGGAGTCAGAAGAATCGAAGCGACACAGCAACCGCCTGATCGAGACCGATGCAGGCAGAGACATTTGAAATGAAAAGAGCGGGAACAGGTTTGAAACTGACTCCCGCGCCGCACGGTTTTCGCTGCAATAAGGGAATGTACCCCTTAGAGTACATGGCTAGTCTAGGTCGTTTCGCATTCCTTTGTATTCCTATATAAACCCTATGTATGCATGCTATTATCATCTCAGTCATTTTACATTCACTCTGACCTGAGTTCACTACTTCCGCTGCAACACTACCTGCGATCAACCCTGAACGATCCTTGTTTCGCTAAGTCCTACTTCGGATTGTAACATGGTATGAGAGCTGCTCAGGGATTCTTCGCAACGTCACTCCCGTAAAATTCGCCGAACCCAAATCTGGCGAGCGGCACACGCTCCAAGACCAAGATGGCCGGAGGATCCGGAGGTCAAACAAATCTAACGGCCGAAGGACAAACCAACCCGGCTGCGACAAATGAGGCGACAACTACGATCGGCACAGCCGCACTCGAGCAGTTATTCGCTCGACTGTCAACTATGGAGAAAGAACTCCAAGAACTGCGCAAAGGCGATGCGGGAACCACTTCCCAACCAGTGCAACCTGGACAACCGGCTGCGAAAAGCCGCGATACCGCCGCGCATGGCTTCTCCCTCGACTCAGACAAATCTGCAACAACTGCCCCCCGTCCAAGCGACGAGACAATCAACTCTGCGCAAGCACGCTTCCTCAGTGTGTCAAAAATTAAGACTACCTCCGCATTTGACGGCAAGGATTTTTATACATGGAGTTTTGAGCTGGAGCTCCTCCTACAAACAGCGCAGATCTATCACTACTTCGACGGCTCCTATCCTAAACCGGTGGAAAACACCGAAGACGCCCGGGCTCAATACTACAGTGAGTCACTTATGGCGTATAGCGTCCTGCTGCGCAACATGTCGCCTGCAGAACAGCTCGGCATCCGCTCCTACAAAGAGAGCGCCGCTCTAGCCGTAGAAGCCTGGAAGCACCTCGTTGAGGTATATCAGCCGAAGGATTCCGTCACTGCAAGTCGTCTCCTGCAACAACTCATGGAGACCAAGATGGGGCACGGGGAGAAAGCAAACAGCTACATCAACCGTTGTCGGAACATTCGTGATCAAATTATCAAGAACGGAAGTTCCATCACGGAGGAGATATTCGTCAACATCGTCCTCCAGGGACTTGGGCCCGAGTGGAAGCCCTGCAAGGCGCTACTCCGACAACGAGGACAGCTCTCTGAAGCCGCGCTATGCGCCGCACTGCTGACTGAACAGCAGGACATGGACTCGAGCAGAACGAGTTCCGCGCCACGCCGAGAGCGACTCGCCTTCTACACAGACAACCGAGAAGAGCGACGACAACCAAGGCGCCATTATTGCAAAAACTGCAAAGTCTTCGGACACTCAACGGATCGATGCAAGTCTCGATTCAACAATCGCCACCCAAATTCCACTCACCACAACAACTGGGTCGGCCGACAAGACACTCGTCATCCTCAGCCTCAACAATCAGCTCCCCGTACTCCTGCTCAACAGCAACCACAACAAGTACAGGGAAGTCAGGTTGGAGCTCCCAGAAACGTGACTGCAAACATGGTGACACGGCGCCGCCGCACCACCGAACCAGACGAAGAAGACGAACTCCGAGGAGAACTACTCGAGCCAGAAGAAGGATGGAACAACCCCTTCACCGAAAACCACTATTACGGATACGACGAAGACGAACAAGATTGGAACCTGCCAATCACTTTGCGGGAAAGCCCGCCGCACGACAATCAACACTACGTACCTGTAGGATGGAAGGAGGACGAAGACCCATCTTTCCACAGGCGCTACAAGGCAACACTGGTGACTCCGCGACTCGCATTGCTACTACGCAACAACAACACCGATAACCTTAACACCTGGTACCTGGATAGCTGCTGCGGACAGCACATGGTGGGATCAGTTCGATACGTCTCGAACCTCAGCCGCGCCCCCGCAACCTACGTCACCGTCGCCAACAACCATCAGCTGCGCGCCAACGCACAAGGCATCGTCGTCCTGCAATCACGAGACAGCAACACACACATCTCTTTCAATGACGTGCTCTACGTTCCGGACCTTCGCTTCAATCTCCTCTCGACAGGACACCTTCACGACTGCGGTGTCATCCTCACCACGGATCTGGCCACGCGCGACCTCATCCTCACCTACGCTCCCCCCAACACACCGCCCGAGTCATTCAAATACCTCGGACGAGCTCGGTCAATCAACGGGATCTACGTTCTGGACTTTGACATACCAAACTGCCAAGCTTCATCCGACGAACTCGTGGATCTTGTCCCTCTCGACTTCGCCCTCATGAACCAAGAATCGTGGCAGCATCCGGATGGACGCCCATGGATCCGGCGAAGTCCACATCCCCGCGAAATCAATCTGCACGAGCCCGACATCAACGGCCTCTGCACCACCTGCCACACGCCCACGGCGAGCCGCACGGAGCAAGTCGAAAGAGAGTACGCGGCGATCCAGGAGGCAGAAAGCGCTGAGGAGGAACCAACTGGCATGACCGAAGAACAACTCGCTGTAGCAACTTACCGCATCTTCGGAGAAGAAAACAAGCAGTTCGGTCAACAACCGGTGCCACGCCCAACGCCGCGCTCCGACACCCTCCGCTTCATGCTCGAAGCCAACACCAGCACCTTCGATGAAGAAAATCGACCGCGCCCGCACACTCGCGAAGTTTATCGCCGCCAAAATTGACCCGGCGTGGAAAGACCCTGACGCAGAAGAAGAACTAAGTATCAAGGAAGAACGGGAGAAGGCCAGGGCAGAAAAGAAACAGAAGCTGTACGAGGAACGCGTTGCGGCAGGATGGAGCGAGGAAACCGCACGACGAGGGGCATGGGGAGATGAAGATTACGAACCAGAGGAAGGCGCCACTTGGGGATCCGCTACTGGCGCCTGGGGTACTGCACCCAGCGGCATGGTTACCACAGGCGGATGGGGCACGGCAGCACCAGAAGAGGCAGAACTAACACAGGAAGAACTGGAGAAAGCAGAACGAGAGATGCGAGCTGAGCGCGGAGAAGAATCTCCCCGCGTCACCATACCCCTCGGGCGACCGCCACCCGCACACTCGCCTCCACGTTCACCCCACCGATGGGAAAGCACCTGGACAGAGCTTGAGGAGGGGAACATACCTCCAACACCAGCACGAGACTCTCTCGGTCCAATCTCTCGTCCAGATCCATTTGCGCGCCTCATCGAAGGCACGAAGACGCCGCTAAATACCATCCCCGACCGCGAATTTCTCGCCCTCTATCTCACAACGGCACCTGCAGAAGGAGAGACAATGACAGAGGCAGAAGAAGAGGGGCCCGAAGCAGAACCAGGAGAGGAAGAAGAACCACCACTACAGATTCCGCAACTTACGGAAGCAGAAGAAGCGGAACAGCACGCCCGTTACAGGCGCACCTCCGGCATACGTGCCGAAAATGACCTCTGGCATCAGCGGCTGGGCCACCCCTCACGCCAGACACTCGCTAACTGCCTCCGCGCGAAAGTTTTTCCGCCTGGCGCATTGCTGCGTCCTGATGGAACAGAACTACAGAGCACCACGCCACACCCGTCCACCTGCACTGTCTGTCCCACAGCTGCACTCTCCCACACCGCCTACCCCTCACGAGAGCCGAGCACTAACCGCTAGCAAAAACTTGAGAAGGTGTACAGTGACTTCATCGTACTCACCTGCGACGGACTCAACGGCGAAAAATACACGCTGACCTTCATCGACGCCTACTCGCGCTATGTGTGGATCGCCAACGTCGATGCTCGCTCAAAAGCTCCGGACGTGTTCCGCATCTTCCTCGCGCACGCGCAACGACAGTCAGGGAGGAAACTGAAGATTTGGCAGAGTGATGGGGCAAAAGAATTTCGCAGCCACGAGCTGGAGAGTGTCCTCACTGAGAAGGGGATCAAGCATGAAATTTCTCTCCCCTACGCTCATCAGCAGCAAGGCGTCGCTGAGAGGGTCAATCGCACCCTCATGACCAAAGTCCGCGCCATCATGAACCAGTCTGGCCTGCCCAAGAAGTTTTGGCCTTACGCCATGAACCACGCGGTGCGCCTGCACAACCTCCTCTCCACCACCGCTAACAGGGATAACCTATCCCCTCACATGAAGTGGACCGGCTCAAGGGGAGACCCCTCCATGCTGCGGGTTTGGGGGTGTATGGTGCAATATCGGCCGACCTCGGCCACAATTGGCAAGTTCGTTCACCGTGCGCGCTGGGGAATTCATCTGGGGCTCAGTTACGAGCACAAAGGTTGGCTTATCCTTGACATTGACAGTAAGGAGATCGTTCCCGCGCGCGACATTCTCTTCTACGAACGACTCACCCTGTCGCAGTGGATCGAGGACGAACGCCGAAACCAGGCACGCGGCTATGTCAACAGCGGCCGCAGCTTTGCGACTCCGGAAGATGAAGCAGCCGCAGCAGTTCTGGACCGTGACGATACCCACGAACATCCCAGCGTCCCGCCTCGCCCGCGCGACGACGACGACGATGACAGTGACGACGACCCCGCGCCAGGACCATCACGGCGCCAAGCAGAGCCACGCGCCGCAACACCCGGCTACGAAAGCGGAGACGACGATGTGGTGGAAGTTCCCACCACCACAGGCACCACCACCGTGTCAGGCCTCCAGCTTCTCGGCCTGCACGCATCCGTCTCTACTCTTGCCCGGGCCGCAGAACCCAAAAACCCTCGCCAGGCCCTCACCGGCCCCCACGCCAAGGAGTGGCGTGCTGCGATGGATGCGGAGCTAAAGGCGCTGGAATCCCGTGACACCTGGGTTCTGGTCGTTCGTGCAGCAGTGAAGGGGAGAAAGATACTGAGCGGCAAGTGGGTTTTTCGTCTGAAAACTAACGCTGACGGCACTATCGAGCGTTTTAAGGCCGCCACGATGGGTCGTACGAGGATACGACCAGCGCCACGGCATTGACTTCGATCAAACCTTTGCTCCCGTCAGCCGTCACACCTCAGTCCGAATTCTACTCGCCATTGCCGCCGCTAAGCATCTGCCACTGCGACAGATCGACGTGAAGAACGCGTTTTTATACGCGTTGGTGGACGCCACCATCTTTGTGGAACAGCCACACACCTACGGAGAAGGTGATCCCAGGGTCTGTCAACTGAAGAAGTCCCTCTATGGGATCAAGCAAGCGCCTCGTCTCTGGCAGCAGCATCTGCACAAGATCCTGATCGAGATCGGTTTCAGACAGCTGCCGCACGACCCGGGAATGTACCGCCTTCACTTCAACGGCGACTACATCCTTCTCGCCGTCTATGTCGACGACCTGCTGTACACTGGCACCTGCAACCTGCTCCTTAATCAGTTCGAAGAAAATCTGGCAAAGCGCGTGGACATCACCATCAACCACAAAGTCACTCAGTTTTTGGGTCTGAACATCACCTACGCGCCAGAAGCAATTCACCTGTCAGCTTCAAAATACGCAGAGCAGCTGGGGGAGCACTTCAACATCCCACGCGCACCACTCTCAACCCCCTACCGCAACCCCGGCACCAACTACAAACCGGACAACAAGCCTCTGTCCCCTGCCGGACTCCAACTGTACCAGCAGCAACTGGGTTGCCTGCTGTTCGCATCTGTCACATGCCGACCCGACCTCTCGTACATCGCCAGCCAACTGGCACAGTACTCACGCAAGCCAATAGCCGAGAACCAGCTGGACTTGGAGCGCGCCCTGCAGTACTTCATTTCCACACCTGACATCGGGCTCTCCTACTCCACGCTGTCAACGACATCCTTCAACCTCAACGGCTATGTGGATGCCGACCACGCCGCTGACCCAGCGAATCGACGGTCCCGAACCGGCTTTGTCTTCCGCTTGGAGCCAACTGGCCCCATCTCCTGGAATTCGCAGAAGCAGGAACTGGTTGCTCTGTCATCGGCCGAAGCTGAATACATCGCCGCGACAGCAGCAGTTCGCGAAGGCCTGTACCTGCAGGAGCTGCTACAGGAAGCGAAAATCCCAACTTCGCCCACCTTTCGCCTACACTGCGACAACCAGAGCGCGATCAAGATCGCGAACAAGCCTGGGTTCGTGAACCGCACAAAGCACATCGCACTGCGGTACTTCTTCGTCAAAGACGAAATCGACCAAGGCAAGGTTGACCTCGCATACTGCCCGACCACTGAAATGGCAGCCGACTTCCTCACCAAGCGTCTGCCACGTCAGCAGTTCAAACACTGCTCTGATCTCACTGGAGTGGTCAAGCAAGTCAGCACCCTTCGCGTTCAGGAATGAAGGGGAGTGTTACGATACGAAGTTCAATGAGAAGGCATTCCTGTACGCTGCAGGAGCCGACTCTACCGAGTACGAAGACGAGGAGTCAGAAGAATCGAAGCGACACAGCAACCGCCTGATCGAGACCGATGCAGGCAGAGACATTTGAAATGAAAAGAGCGGGAACAGGTTTGAAACTGACTCCCGCGCCGCACGGTTTTCGCTGCAATAAGGGAATGTACCCCTTAGAGTACATGGCTAGTCTAGGTCGTTTCGCATTCCTTTGTATTTCTATATAAACCCTATGTATGCATGCTATTATCATCTCAGTCATTTTACATTCACTCTGACCTGAGTTCACTACTTCCGCTGCAACACTACCTGCGATCAACCCTGAACGATCCTTGTTTCGCTAAGTCCTACTTCGGATTGTAACATAACCCTTCCCTAGGATCAATCGGGGATCACCAGCGGACCTCTGACAGAAACAGGTTCCGCTGAAGAGGAGTCACGCCTGCAGAAAGTGGCGTTGCAGAGGAGGGCACATCTGCAGAAATTCTGATCTGCAGAGGAGGGCGCATCTGCAGAAGCGGATTTCTGCAGAGGACCAGGTCTTCTACCAGCGAACCCCTCCGACGCAAAAGTGCGATCGTTTCGGAACTTTTGCGCAGGAAAGTTGGAACATTTCGGAACATTGAGAAATTGACCCCGGGGAACAGTGCGCGGAACTGGGGTGTTCAATCTGCGGGCGAATTGAACCACCTGAGCAAACTGAACCTGGCGCACGTTTTCGTAACTACGAAAACGTGCGTTACAGAAATTGGTTAAACAACCTGAACAGTTAAAATAACTACTTCTAAGTAGGTAAAAATTACCAACTAAGCATGTGTTGTAATTTTCACCTGCCGATGCTGACTTGGCAAAGCGCAGCTAAGTGGTAGTTATCTAAACGTTCTTGTGAGAACGTTCTATTGCTAGGTTCAGTGGTTGGGTAGTTCTTCACCCCTTGTATTCTATCTTTCATTCCATTCTAGTGGATCTTCTTTGTGTGCCAACTCTATGCCTTGTCAAGACAACCAAATTTTCTCCTTAGTGAACAACAAGGTTTGCGTGGCTGCAGAGACAGCATTCCGTAGAGCTCGACCGTTGAAGTAGAAATCTCTGCACAACCCTCACACGTGTTTTTCCTGCAGGCCTGACAATTGGTTCACTTTGCCTAAGTTACACGATAGACCTGCGATGCGACTGCTTCACTGCCGCATGACTGCTTGACAGCAGATACGTGCACGACATCGATGGGTGGTGAGCAGGAAGGACCGACCTTCACCCTACCACGGCAGAGCGGTAGGCGAAGCTTCTCAACGTTTGCGGCTGGGTGATCACATTTTTTTTTTGGTAGACTTTTCGCCTTGTCTGATTTTTTTTTTTCTTTTTTTTCGAGTTGGCAGGGAAGCAGACAAGCTGGGATTGGTTTCGAGGGGGTGGGTGGGTGGGTGGTTGTGGGTGAAGAGGCGGAAAGGTGTGGGTGGGGGGAGATGTTCGAAGCAATGAAGTGCCCACCACAACACCAACCACGCGACTATTTCCACAGCCACGCAAGTTCAATTTGGGGTTTCCTGCCCCGCGCGACGAAAGAAGTTCTTCCCATGCCTCGCAGATAGCTCAGGAAATCCTTAGCCCGCGCGGCGCGGGTTCTCGTCCGCCTCCTCGTCTTCCGCCCTCCCCCCTCCTAGCCCATTCTCCCCGCCATGTCACTGATACTACGAAAAGGCATGGCATGGGATGGGGCCATTTTCAGGTGCGATCCACACTTGCCAGGAAATCTACTCATGTGCGATCCACATTATTTTGCAGGTACGAACAACCGATTCAGTTTTAAATTTTACTGTTTAAAATTACGATTTATCCGAGATCCGATTCAAAATTACACAAACAGTCGGAATCAGAAGCGATTTCGAATCACGCCAAGAAAAATTCGAATGGTCACATCATTTTGGCACAATTTCGACGACTAATTCTGCTTCGCGCTAAGAAATTTTGTAAAATATTTCTTATGCCGGATCAACTGTACTGTTGACACAGGTGACGGATACTGCGCAGGCCATTTCAGCATTCCCTTCTTGGGCGTGCACCCCAAAATTCGAGAAACTGTCTGGGTGATAATGAAGTTTACCCTCTTTTTAAAATAACCAGCTGGATTTTTTTTCGCAATAGACGCGCTGCCCTAAAAATATATATCTAGGTATATTTAACCCCTAAAGAACCTGAAAATGTTTTAGGGCAGCGTCGTCTATTGCGAAAAAAAACCCAGCTGGTTATTTTAAAATGAGGGTAAACTTCATTATCACCCAGACAGTTTCTCGAATTTTGGGGTGCACGCCCAAGAAGGGAATGCTGAAATGGCCTGCGCAGTATCCGTCACCTGTGTCAACAGTACAGTTGATCCGGCATAATAATCTTTTACAAAATTTCTTAGCGCGGAGCAGAATTAGTCGTCGAAATTGTGCCAAAATGATGTGACCATTCGAATTTTTCTTGGCGTGATTCGAAATCGCTTCTGATTCCGACTGTTTGTGTAATTTTGAATCGGATCTCGGATAAATCGTAATTTTAAACAGTAAGATTTAAAACTGAATCGGTTGTTCGTACCTGCAAAATAACATGGATCGCACATGAGTAGATTTCCTGGTAAGTGTGGATTGCACCTGAAAATGGCCCCATGGGATGGGATGGGACCATCTGAGGTCGCACCTTCTCGCTCCTCGGATGAACGAGCACCTGCCCTGCCAGTCACTCGGTTCAGCCCCCCCGACCCGAGCAAAACTCACCAGCAGCAGCATCATCGCCACGATCACGACTGTCACTGATACGGTAGTGTAAGACACGAACCTCCTGAATTGACTTTTGAGTCGACTCAAAAGTCATCGCCACGATCACGACTATCACTGATACGGTAGTGTAATACACGAACCTCCTGAATTGACTTTTGAGTGGACTCAAAAGTCATCGCCACGTTCACGACTGTCACTGATACGGTAGTGTAAGACACGAACCTCCTGAATCTCATCTCATCTCGCTCATTCATCCCCCTCATGCCTCACATCCCTCTCACCACGTCCTGCCCCGCCTACAAGTAGTAACCTCCACTTTCGCCTTAGCAGGCTGCTGTTACTCTCCCTCCTCGCCGTGGGCTAGTGTTAAGGGCAATCCGCTGCGCCAAATAACACCCTCGTTTTGACCCAGTAGGTAGTGAGCGAGCGAGGCGTTATACTGGAATCAGAACCTAGGGCTCAGAACCCGGCTGGTCCACGTTTTCCGCCTGTGGCGAGAACTGAAATGTGGTTACCAGACTTGAACCCAGCGAACGATCCTCCGCTGGCCACCTAAAGCCACGGGCGAAGTCGCTGAGTCGTGTTTTGAGTCGACTCATTTTCCAGGCTTGAACCCAGCGAATGAACCTCCTCTGGCCGCCTGAAGCCACCAGCGAAGTCGCTGCCGCTAGCAGCACAGCGAAATCGAGGTCCCTGCAGGAGGGGGCCGAGACTCCCTCAAGTTCAGAGCCACTCGGGACGTTGACACCAGGGGGGGACGAGTGTAACGCCTATGATGGGGCTGTGTTAAGGGCAATCCGCTGCGCCAAATAACGCCCTCGTTTTGACCCAGTAGATAGCGAGCGAGCGAGGCATTATACCTCGTGCTGTTCCTCTCCCTCCTCGCCTCGCCTGCTGTCTCAAGCCAAGGATGGCATCGAAAAGCTGGTTGGGATACCTCGTGCTGTTCCTCTCCCTTCTCCTCCTCCTCCCCCTCCTCATCATCTCTCTCGCTCCCTCCTCTCTGCCCCCCCCACCCGCTGCTGCGGCTCAGCTGGCAGAGGAGTCTGGGGCGGAGGCTTGGAGGGGGAAGGGGGATGATGGGGCGAGTGGGAGGGGAGAGGACGAAGGGGTGTTGGCAGATAGATCAGAGTACTGGACGCATGCTTCGTGTTCTAGATCGAGGTACGCACGCACGCACGCACACATTTACAGAGGCTGACTTTGGTGACTTTTGAGTCGGCTCAAAAGTTACCTCAGCAGCAGATGGATCAGAGTACTGGACGCATTCCTCGAGTTCTAGATCGAGGTACGCACGCATGCATCATTCACAGAGGCATGTACATGCCTCTACTCCGACTCAAAAGCTTTTCGACTCATTTCGTATGGTCTGAAGAGTAGTAGAGAGAGGCATGTAAGCAGGTCTTCCTTCTTTCTCTCCCCGCCCCTCTCTTACCCCCTCTCCTGTCCTGTTCTCTCTCCCACTCACTTTCGAGGCTCCTCAAAACTAGCCCTCTCCTGTCCTGTTCTCTCTCCCACTCATTTTCTCTAACGGTCCATGTATTGATACATTCCTAGTATAGCTTTCTATGTCGGTCTCTTGGCCTCCTCTTTTTGCGGTCAAACGTGGCAGGAGCCTACAGGAGGTACTCACAGACCTGGCCGCGTCAGCAGGAATGCCTCCAATGACAAGCAAGCAGCCAGCATCTGACGTGGCACCACAAGGTTCGCGCGCAACAGAAACCGCTGCTGACGCACACAGCGCCGGCAGCACAGACAGCAGCACAGACAGCAGCACAGACAACAACACTGGAAACAGCACCCGAGGCAATGGTGGCAGTAGTGATGGCGATGCAGGGAGGATCAGCACAGCCGGTGGTACCATGAGTAACACGAGTGAAACGGTGAGTGGCGAGGGCAGTAGTGGCAGCAACAGTGGAAGGGCGGGTGAGGGGGACTCCGTTCATGGCGTGGTGGTGATCGCGACAGTTCTGTCAGAGGCATGGATACCCATGATGAAGATGTTCTTAGCGAGGATGAGACTGGTGGATGACAGAGAGGAGCAGGAGGAGCTTAGCCAGCAGCAGCAGCAGCAGCAGCAGCAGCAGCAGCAGCAGCAGCAGCAGCAGCAGCAGCAGCAGCAGCAGCAGCAGCAGCAGCAGCAGGCACAGCAGGAGGAGTACTTAGGAGGTGCAGCTGTTGAGTTCCCGCGGGCAGATGCTCATATGCCGCCCAGCACGGGACCCATGCCTCTGATGCCACGCACAGGGCATGGCCCTCGCCGGGCATCAGGCACGCTTGTGTCTCTTGAGACGTCTCAAAAGACCCCAGGCTCGCTGGTGTCTCGCCTGCTGGTGATCTGCTATGACCATCGCAGCCTCGCCTTCTGCTGCTCGCTCCGCCTGCACTGCTTCCTTGACACTCAGGTGCGTGTGTCCACACCGCACTGCTTCCTTGACACTCAGGTGCGTGTGGTGTCCCCACCGCACCGCACTGCTGAATTCCACACACAGGTGCGCTCGCCCGCACTGCTTCCTTGGCTAGAGACCAACTTGACTGGCAGCAGCACCGCAGGCATCAAGGGGTACTAGAAGTGCTATTTTGAGACGGGGTAGAAGGGGTCTCACAATAACAGACAGTTCTATCGCTGGGCTAGTGACCAATTGGACTGGCAGCAGTGTAGGCTTCACGGGTGCAGAGCATGTGAAGGGAGGGAGCATGCGAAGGGAGGGAGCATGCGTGCCATTTTTGGGAATTCTCAGAAGGGAGGGAGCACGGTATGTAGATTAGGGAACCAACGTCACCTCTCACATCATAAGCTGTCAGTTCGAGGTATGTTCTTCATTCCAACCCCCCTCCCCCCCCCCCCCCCCCCCCCCCCCGCCCCCCCCCCCTCCAACCTACATCCCCCTCCTATGTCCACCTGGTAAAAAAACTCCTCGCCCCTTTCTGTCTTCTTTTTTTTGCGGGCAGGAGGATGCACCAGAGGGCGAGAGGGACGATTTCAGTGGCGGGCAGAAGAAATACATGACCCCGGCCTTTGTGCACCTGGTATTAGTGCACCTGGTATTAGTGCACCTGGTATTAGTGCACCTGGTATTAGTGCACCTGGTATTAATGCCTTTCTGGGTGGGCCGTATGCTGAGAGATCTGGATGGACGTCCCTGCTGTTTTTCCCCTTTTCGTCCTGGTCGATTATCGTATCATCTCTGCCCACTCCCCCGCTGTTGCTCTAGACTCTATCTTCATCCTCATCTCCTCATCTCCTCATCTCCTCATCTCCTCATCTCCTCATCCCTCCTCATCTCTCCTCATCTCCCCGCATCTCTCATCTCTCATCTCCCCTCTATCTCACCTCATTTCTTGTATTTGCTTTCGTCCTCTCCTCTCTGCTCAGGTCTGGAGGCGTCTGCATATCATCAGGCGAATCATATCTTTAGGATTTGATGTGATCTTCACAGACAATGATGTCATGTGGCTGCAGGTGGGTGGTACTGACGTCATGTGGCTGCAGGTGGGTGGCACTGACGTCATGTGGCTGCAGGTGGGTGGCAATGACGTCTTGTGGATGCATTCATGCATGCAGCAACGCCATGTTGCTATGTGCAATCTGACTCGCTTTGAGACATCTTCCAAAATCATTCTCTTAGAGAACACAGGGAAAAGCAACTGTACACAACCTGTTGTAACAACCTTCTTATTTTGCTGTCTCCAACCACTTCATCTGCTGACTTTCTTCACGGATCCCTCTTCTTCTCCCTCCTTCATTCTCCCCTCTCCCTCCCCCCCCCCCCTCGCCCCTCCCAACGCACCTTCTTTTCCTCTATACCAGAACCCCCTTCCCCACCTGCTCCCCATATCATCCGACATCTTGGTAGCCTGCGATCACTGGTCGGCAGACGTCAAGGCGGCGAGAGCCAATACGGGGCTCTACATGGCTCGGAGCAACGACCGTGTTCTGCAATTCTTCGACTACTGGATCGCTTCCCATACCCGGTGAGCCTCCCTTCCCCTCTTCTTTTCCCACACCCGGTAAGCCTCCCTTACCCTCTTCTTTTCCCACACCCGGTAAGCCTCCCTTCCCCTCTTCTTTTCTCGCACCACTCTTTCACACCCCAAGGCAAGGCGGCAGCAGCGGCCAATCGGGGGCTCTTCATGGCTCGCAGTGACAGCTGTGTGCTGCGATTCTTTGACGACTGGATCAATGCCCATACCTGGTGAGCGTCTCGACTTCACTTTTGAGTCGACTCAAAAGTCAAGTCAACTGAAAAGTCGATTCTTTGATTGACTACTGGATCAACGCCCATACCCGGTGAGCGTCTCGACTTCCAACCGCTCTGCCCACGCCACCGCCCTCAGCATGTTGAAGAGTAGAGGATGGTCGGCCTGGCCTGGTTTTTGGGAGCGTGCATGCCCGCAATGTAGAGGCAAGCATACGTCCTCATCCGACTTTTCAGTCGACTCTTGAGTGACTTTTGAGTCGACTCTTGAGTGACCTTTGAGTCGACTCAAGAGGCATACGGCCTCGTCCGTCGCGCTCTTCGCACCACTCCCTTCGTTCTCTTTCAACATGTGATCCCTCTTTTTCCCAATCGCGTCGCTCCCTGTACCGCTCACTGCACGACCTTTGAGGCGCCTCAAAAGTTTTTCCAATCACGTCGCTCCCCTGTACCGCTCCCTGACATCTGCTTTTTTCTTTCTGCTCTCACTGCACATTTTTTTCCTCCATGTTGCCAAAGCCATCCCCTACGTCCTTCGGGGCTTTAGTGCATATCAAGATTGGCCAACGGGGTTGTGTTTTTCCAAATCGCAAGATTAGCGGTGCAGCGAATATGGTCGGTGGCAACTTTGTGCTTGCAGTAGCGGCACTTTGCTATGTTTCATTTATTGGGGGCCTTGGCATAGAAGAATGTATTGCTTGTACACAAAGTAGTTGGATTCGGTTTTTTTTTTTTTTTTTTTTTTTTTTTTTTTCTTGAGGTTCTTGTTTCTACTCCATCTGGTTGAGATGCGGAAACTCGATCACTATATGCAGGATACATGACGATACATGTATCTGACACCCATCCCCGCCCACACACCTCTTCTTGCCTACCCATACCCTCTTTATGACCCCCCACACCTCGTCATTCCCCTGCACACCTCGTTATTCCCCCGCACACCTCGTCATTCACCTACACCGTTTTGCACATCCCTCACCCCAACCTCCCACCAACCACCCTCCCTTTTTCCAGCCCTACGGGATTTAACACTTACGGTAAGCTGCCTTCATTCAATTCTGAAGCCGACTATTGCATGCGCTATTATATACCACAGGTCTCCATGTTACCAGACGCCATCCTTTTCAAGCCTCTCCACCTCCCTCCTCCACCCCTCCCTCCTCCCCCCCCCCCCCCCCCCCCCCGTGAAAAGCAGCTTCCCTGGTATTAAGGAGCAGGATGCATTCATGAAAGTGCGACCCGAGGCAGACCCATACACCCGCGACACTCTCCATCTCTCCATCCACTACCTGCCGACAAACCGCTTTGGCGGATTCTGCGAGATCGGGCGGCAGCTGGGGCGGCTGGTCACTGTTCATTCCAACTGCTGTATTGGACTCGAGGAAAAGATGCAAGTGCTGCAGCAGGTGAGTATGATATGATATTTCCCTCACACTATCTTCATATTGTTCCTGCAATTGCTTCCCCCACATTCCCTTCTCTTCCTCCTTTCTCCCCATCTCCTGTCAACATACTGACTGTGGGTTTAGGTTACCGTTTCCATGACTTCTTCTCTTGAGTGTCAATGGCATGGCACGGTGAAATGTTTTTGTAGCCTATGTAACCAACATTTGAATATCAACAATTTTGTAGTGTGGATGGCATTGTCATGGAATGGCATGGCATGGCATGGCATGGTATGGTATGGCATGGCATGGCATGGCATGGCAGGTTCTGGGTGATGTGGATTTGTTTCGGCAGCTACCATTGGTGGACAGGGAGGGAGTGGGGCGGCGTGGAAAGGAATGGACAGGGAGGAACTGCTCTTTGAAGAAGGGCAGGTTGGTAGATTAGCTGGTCTGGTCACTAAATTAAATGCTCTCTGAACAGCTATTAGGATGTGTTTTGTGACGGAGAAACTGTTTGAAAGTATGTACCATAGCTTCTTTCTGCAAAGTAAGTTGATTAAAGCAGAGAGATACAAGATTATATAAGAAAACAAGGAATATGAAAGGATACAGCTATAACTGTTTTATTGTTGCTGTTGCGGTTCGATACAGTGACGGCTCTGGCAACTGCTCTGTAACGAGTCAGTTGTGTGTCCTTGCTGTCGCACTGTACTAGTCAGGTCAAAGGTCGCTGACCTTTGACTTTCGCGTAACCTCCAGCGGTTACTTCAACCTCCGAGGGTTGACTCGCCGGTGCTTCGATATGCTTTGCTTCGCTTGTGACTTGGTGTTTCGCCACGACAGAAGCGCTTTAAATCAATTGTTTCCAACACTCCCCTTCGCTTCTGGAGTGTCACTGTTGATGACGTGGTCTTGTCCAGTCAGCACCATGCAATACTCGAATTTCTGCTTTCCGAGCTTTTTGGTCAAGTAGTCAGCTGCCATCTCGGACGTGGGGCAGTATGACAGCTCGAGTCTCCCCTTCTCGATCTCGTCCTTCACGAAGAAGTATCGCAGGGCGATGTGCTTCGTTCTATTCGCGAAGCCATTCTTGTTGGCTATGCGAATTGCCGATTGATTGTCGCAGAACAGGGTGAAGCTGGGTAACTGAGCCAGCTTTGCCTCCTCCAGAAGTTCGCGAAGGTACAATCCTTCCTTGGTGGCTGAGCAGAGTGCGATATATTCTGCTTCAGCTGAGGAGAGGGCGATTAGCTCCTGCTTGCTCGACTGCCAGGAGATAGGTCCGATAGGCTCGAGGCGGTAGACGTAGCCGGTGCGTGAGCGCCTGTTGTCGGAGTCGCCGGCGTGATCGGCGTCGACGTAGCCGATTAGCTTGGGTGTTGTCGTTCCGTTCTTATGGTAGGTCAGACCGATTGTCGGAGTGCTGACGAGGTAGTGAAGAGCACGTCGAGTTCTGCCAGATGTTCCGCTTCAGGTTTCTTGAGGTAGGTGGCGAGCTGACTTGCAGAGTACGATAGATCCGGACGGCAGGTGACAGCTGCGAAGAGGAGACATCCTAGTTTCCTCTGGTAATCGCGTATGCCGGCGGCTTTGAGTAGGGCGGAGCCTTCCTTGTGATTTCCTGCCGTGTAGCGGTATGGTGTGGAGATGGTAGTTGGTGTAAGTGCGAATCGTTTGGCGATGGTGTCGGCGTATTTTGCGGCGCTGAGGTAGATTGCGTCCTCTTCTTCCTGGATGTTGAGCCCGAGATACTGCGCGACGGTGGATGAGACTGTGAGAGTGAGGTCCTTCTGCGGTTCCCCTTCGAACCAGGTTGTGACACTGTCGGTCGAGCCGATATAGAGAAGGTCGTCTACGTAGACGATTAGCAGGATGTAGTCGGTGCCTTTCGTGAGCCGGTACATGCCCTGATCGTGCGGTAGCTGCTTGAAGCCGATGCGGATGAGGCGAGCGTGCATGTATTGTTGCCATAACCGCGGGGCTTGCTTAATGCCGTATAAGGACTTGAGTAGCTGGCAGACGTGGTTGGAGTCTGTGCTGGAGCCATGCGGTAACTCGACGAAGATTTCTGCGTCGACAGGTGCGTAGAGAAATGCGTTGGCGACGTCAATTTGCCGCAGCTTCTTCTTCTTCATGGCGGCGACCTCGAGGAGAATTCGTAATGACGTGTGTCGGCTCACTGGAGCGAATGTTTCGGTGAAGTCGCGTCCGTGTTCTTGGTCGAAGCCGCGTACGACCCAGCGCGCCTTAAATTTGTCGATGGTGCCGTCTGCCTTTGTCTTCACACGGAAGACCCATTTCCCGGTGAGTATTGTCTTGTTTTGTGCCGTGCTGACGGGAACACTTTTCCAAGTGTTGCGCTCCTCCAGTGCTTTCAGTTCCCTGTCCATGGCTTCGCGCCATTTTTCTCTATGCCCCCCCCCCAGAGCCTGCTGAACTGTGGCAGGCTCCTTAGGAATCGCCGTGCCGTGAACCGCGGTGACGAGGCCGAGTATCTGGAGTCCACTCTGTGTGTAGCGGGGGAGTGTTGTGTCCTCGGGATAGACTGCTTCGTCTCCCGTTTCTGGATCGGGTATGAAGTTTGGTCCTATGCGTTCTGCTTCGTCGGTGTTGACTTGTGCAGGTGTAACGTAACCTTCGTCGGCGAGGTCGTAGAAGACTTCGGCGTTGATGCTTTCGCGAGGATTGTTGTCATCCATCGGTATGTCCATCCAGCAGTATGGGAGTGGTCCGGCTTCTTCCGAGGCTCCATCCACATTTTGCTCGTCCAAGTCAGCTTCGTCGGCTGCCGAAGCGAAGGCTCGGTCTCCTCGAAAACCACTGGTGAGGTCTCGCTGTTCTGCCAAGTTGGCTTGGTAGGAGTCGAGGGTGAGTCGTTAGTAGAAAATGACATCACGTGCTGTGTGAGAGTACGACGGCTTATGCTGGCTTTGCTAGCTTGCCTGGACTTTATTATGTTATTACTAGCTTAGCTTTATTTTATCTTGCATGCTTTTGCTTGATTTCCTAGATTCGTTGCCTTTACTATAGTTATTATAGTTATAGGCACCAAACTAGGTTGAGTGCACCGAATTCTAGGCTTTTCGGTTGCCACCGAATTGCCTTCTACCGAATTCGGGAAGGACCCGTTCGGGACGCTTCGCGACCCGCGGAACCTTCTAGTAACACCCGGGTTACTGCCTTTGTGTCGAGCCTATATATAGCCTCGCCTTGTACCCAGGTGAATCATTCAATAGAATCATCTTTCCTGAACCAGATCCTCACACTTGGTATCAGAGCGGGTTTACACGCGAGGTCTTCAACCGCGTAGTTCCGGCCTTTAAAAACCGCGGGGGCGACGACGAAGGCGCCGATACGGGTATGTAAAACCAGTTCCGCGCAATTTTTCTAAGTCTCCCTCGATTCGGTTTTTTAACACCCCTCAGATTTACTGGTGGAAAGGTTGGAGTTTCGACCGTTCGATCGAGTTTCATCTCAACGGCCCAGAGAATTTCGCCCCAAAAAGTTGGAATTTGGAGCGTCGGATCGAGTTTCTTCTCAACGGCCGAGATCGAACGCGAATTTCGACTAAGGAAGATTTACGCGACTTACAGAATTTGTGCTCGTCGATTCTACAGTCAACTCGACTCGCAATACGTGCGGCGCTCCCACGACTCGAGAAACTCCTTGCGAACCAGTCGGCAACCGCCACAGCAGCAGCGAATGCAGCAGCGACAGCAGCAGCAGTAGCGGCAACACCGACAATTCTACCTGCGACAACGGCAGCAGCTACAGTTAACCTCGAAGCAGTGAAGCTGAGGCTACCGGAGGCGTTCGATCCTATAGTTAAAGGGAACGACGTTCGTCGATTTGTAGCTGAACTCGAAATTTACTTCGAAGCCGTTGGGTGCACGACCCCGACAGAAGACGCAATGCGCATACGGCTCGCAGCAACACTGTTACAAGGCCCAGCTCTAGAGTGGATCAACAACAGAATAGTCCAAGGCGAAGGGACGTGGGCGCAGTTTCGGGCAGCACTGATCGAACAGTTCGACACGTTGAACAGTAGCTACTACGGAACACGACGCAACAAGCCAACTAGTGGCATGGGGCGATTGGCACCACCCACGACTGCTGAACCGATGGAGAACGACGAGGGCGATGTGGAGCAGCGGCTAGCAAAAACTGAGACGTACAAATTTTGCGGCGCTACAGGACATCGTATCTTGGCGTGTTGGGAAATGAAGGGAAGGCGTGCGGAGCTGAGATACAAGAACAGTGCGGCACCCCCGAAGCAGAAAACGGACAACGTGGCAACTTCGGAGAGGGCGAAAAAAGGAGAATATGATGGCGCGAGTTTAAAACGTCACGACCAGCCGGCACCAGGGGAAATCGCCGAGACAAATGGAGACTCCGCGAAACAAGACTCTGCACCGACTGGGAAACTCCAGCCGTACACCCCGACAAGTAAGAATATTACTTCTCGTGGGTTTCAAGCCTTTATTAAGGGAGAGTCAGAAATTAAACCGGTACCGGGTAATATGGGGACCCTACTCCGGAGCGCTAACAAGGGTCGAGCGTTCCGAGGAGTTAATATTCTCTCCCAGCAGCTCTGTTTAAAGGCTCCAAGTTCCCCACAGATGAAGCCTACACAGCTGCAAAGGCCTAGGGGAAGGTTCCAAGCTCGAGAGAAGCTGTACCAGCCTCGGATAAATCCTTCTAACCCTACTCAGGTGATACCTGATATTGAAGCTGCATCTTCGAGCGCAGGACCTAGGGATGACATATTCGACGTACCCTACGATCCTATAAGCGATACCATCTACGGCTACTCGGAGCAGCAACAGCCACTAGTACTCGAGGTGATCTGCAACGGGCGACGCCTCCAGACACTGGTGGACAGTGGTGCGTCCCACTCGGTGTGCGACCGCGGGACGTTGGAGAAAATTGAAGAATCCTCAGAAGAGACCCAGTTTACAGCAATGATGGTGGACGGTACGAAGCTTCCCATCCACGGCGAGTCAACACTGCAGCTACAGATAGGAGCGTTAAGGTTGAAGCCGACGTTGCCGATCACGAACATCAAGGGATTATATTTCATCTTGGGGCGTGATTTTCTGAAGCGGTTCAACCCCGAGATCGACTGGGTCAACCGGAAGGCGTGTATCTACAACAACGGGAAACGTGTGAAGCTGCGAAGGTGGACGGATACAGGGGATACTCCTCATCAGCAAGCCATGGAGCAGCTACAGACAACACTGACTACAGCGCCAGTACTCATCCTACCGAATCCAGACAGAGACTACGTGGTGGAAGCAGACGCTAGTGACCAAGCAGTCGGAGCAATGTTGATGCAGAATCACGGACGCGGTTTGCAGCCCATCGCCTATCTGAGTAAGAAGCTACACGGAGCAGAACTGAACTACCCTATCCATGACAAGGAAGCCTTAGCGATAGTCATAGCCTTCAAGGCGTGGAGGTGTTACCTAGAGGGAGCCAAGACTACAGTTTACACTGACCACTGCAGCCTCAAATACCTGAAGTCGCAGCCGACGCTCTCACGACGACAGGTGCGGTGGGTGGACTTCTTGGAGACCCACTTCCACTACGACATCGTCTACAAACCCGGGCTACACAACAAAGCTGACGCGTTGAGCCGCCCCGGTCATGTAGCAGACATACAACTCGACGGGATGAACCCTCTGCTCAAGGGTCTATTCCAGCATGGATACTCCGTGGACGCAGAGATCGCTACAGCAGAGAAACAGAAGTTGTTACAGTGGGAGAAGGACCTAGCTGTAAGAAAGGGATCAGGAAAGATTTCGGTACCGAACTATGTGTCAGAGGTCCACTGGTGATCCCCGATTGATCCTAGGGAAGGGTTACAGGCACGGCGGCCTGGGGGGTTATGGGCGCACTCACCCGCTACACAAACAAGCCCTTTTATCCCAGTGGTTAGTGGCTGGGATTCTGACATGGTATCAGAGCGAAGGTCTCGGGTTCGAATCCCGGTGTGTGCACCTCGGGCATCCCAGTGCGGGGGGGTGTCAGAGGTCCACTGGTGATCCCCGATTGATCCTAGGGAAGGGTTACAGGCACGGCGGCCTGGGGGGTTATGGGCGCACTCACCCGCTACACAAACAAGCCCTTTTATCCCAGTGGTTAGTGGCTGGGATTCTGACACTATGCCCCGCTCCGACAGATCGTACAGGAGGAGTTTCACGATGTGGCATACGCGGGACATTTCGGGAGCAACAAGACGTTAGCGGGAATAGCAAAGTATTATTACTGGCCCCGGATGGCAACAGACGTGCAGCAGTTCGTCACTTCATGCGACACGTGCCAGCGGATGAAGAGTAGCAAGCAGAAAAAAGTAGGGTTACTTCAGCCTTTACCCGTACCGGAGCAGCCATGGCAAGTTGTCAGCCTAGACTTCATTACTGGGCTTTCTTCGACCTCACGAGGGCATGACGCTATACTCGTGGTGATCGATAAGTTCTCTAAAATGGGACACTTCATCCCGACCAACGCCACGGCTACTGCTGAAGCAACTGCTCGCCTCTTCTTCGACCGCATCATCACCATCCACGGCATCCCCGCTACACTTATCTCGGACAGAGACCCTAAGTTCACTAGTAAGTTCTGGAGGGAACTCATGGGATTGTTGGGGACAAAGCTTGCGATGTCTTCAGCGTACCACCCCCAGACTGACAGACAGACAGAGCGACTCAATCAGGTGGTTGAACAATTACTGCGCACAGCTTGCAAAGACGACGTCAGCCACTGGGATTTACAGTTACCGACACTTGAGTTCGCTTACAATAACGCGTCGCATGCGGCCACAGGGAAATCTCCATTCTTCCTGTGCTACGGACGGGAACCACTTACACCACAGCAGCCAACCACACCAGCACACGTCCAAGCCGCACACGACTTCGTCACCACCATGCAGCAGCTATGGGAGAAGACTCAGCGACGTCTCACCACGATGCAGAACTCCCAGAAGCAGTATGCCGATCGCCAGCGACGTGATCACTCAGTAGTAGTCGGAGATCAGGTGCTTCTTGACACGCACAACTTGAACCTGTCTCACCTACCGTCCAAACTCCGGCCTCGCTTCTGTGGTCCTTTTCGCATTGAGGCACAGGTGACACCAGTAACATTCCGCTTGCGCTTACCTACTACGTGGAAGCTTCACAACGCTTTCCATGTTCAGCTACAAAAGCCCTACAAGGACCCCAACCAACAGTTCCAGGGACGCCAGCTACCGCCACCATCACCTGTTCTCATACAGGATGAACCAGAGACCGAGGTGGAAAAAGTTCTCGCTCATCGACGCAGACGCGGCAACACGCTCGAGTTCCTGATACGCTGGAAGGGATATGACCCATCGGAGGACAGTTGGGTTGCAGAAGCTGATATGGGCAACGCACGCCGTGCTCTCAAGGACTATCTTGTGGCTTTGCTAGCTTGCCTGGACTTTATTATGTTATTACTATCTTGCATGCTTTTGCTTGATTTCCTAGATTCGTTGCCTTTACTATAGTTATTATAGTTGTAGGCACCGAACTAGGTTGAGTGCACCGAATTCTAGGCTTTTCGGTTGCCACCGAATTGCCTTCTACCGAATTCGGGAAGGACCCGTTCGGGACGCTTCGCGACCCGCGGAACCTTCTAGTAACACCCGGGTTACTGCCTTTGTGTCGAGCCTATATATAGCCTCGCCTTGTACCCAGGTGAATCATTCAATAGAATCATCTTCCCTGAACCAGATCCTCACATGCTGCTACTGTTTCTTTTGAGTGAACGTCGAAAATCTTCCATGCGTTGTAATTCTTTTCGATGCCCAGGTGTAGTCCCCACTGTGCGCGTTGAGAGAATCGGCCGGCTCGTGCAGCTGGGGGTCGGTACTGTACCATGCAGCCGAAGACGCGCAACATTTTTGTGCTGCCCAGTTTTCCTGTCCACAGCAGATGCGGTGATGCGTTGTTCGGGAGCGATGATGACGAGAGCAAGTTGTGCAGCATCACAGCATGGTCCATTGCTTCGGGCCACTGGTGGTTGGGTAGGTGCATGCCACGTAGCAGCTTGCGCATGGTGTTCTGGAGAGTCCTGTTCATCCTTTCTGCTACACCCTGCTGTTGATGGGCGTAAGGAAGGGAGATGAGCCTCTTGATTCCCTTCTCTGCCAGGTAGTCCTTGAAGCGTTGTGAGGTGTATTCTCCGCCTCCATCTGACTGAAAGCTCTTTAGTTTCACTCCTGATTCTCGTTCTGCTGCTGGAAGCCAGGCGACAAAGGCTTCGAAAGCCATGTCGCGGCTCGGGAGATTCAGGTGCCAGACGTATCGTGTGGCGGCGTCGATGAAGGTGATGGTGTAATTGTAGGCTCCTTGTCCTGGTACGCGATTGTACAGGATGTCGCTGTACACCTTTTCGAGTGGTGCGTAAGCGGGTGCACTTGGGTTGTGGTGAGGGACGAACGGCTGATGCGGTAAGTCGGCTTCAGGACAGGTGAAGCATGTTCCTCTGACTCATTGGAGTTCTCTCCCGTCGTGCAGTAGTAGTGAATCTTTGTCGAGCACTCCTGCTCTTATCGTGTTGTTTAACGTTGTGTTGCTTGGGTGTCCCATCCGTGCATGCCAGATGTCTTCGCTGGCGCGATGTCCGGGTGAGCGTCGGTACATGTCGGAGTTGGAGTAGAAGCCGGTGGTGAAGTTGGCGCTTCGGTGGACTTCTCGTTGAGTTGGAGCTAGCTGCTGCGCGGGTGTTGGTGGCGAATCGTTGATAAGGATTGGTGTCTTTGAAGGACCAACGATTGGCGTCGTTGTTGTTTCTGTTGCCGGTGTTGTTCCTACTGCTGCCGATGTTGTCTCTGCTGCTGCCGATGTTGTCTCTGCTGCTGCTGATTGTTGAATTGTTGCTAACGCTCTTGTTCGTTCTGCCTCAGGTATCGTGTGAGAGTGCCAGAAACCGCCGGGGCTGAAGTCTGGGTCAAGATCTGGAGGGTGTGTCCAAGGAGCAAAGCTGACGATGCCGTCGCTGTCGGCGGTGCCAAGATCTGGGACGAAGTCGAGGACGAAGACGTTGTTCTTTAATACTGCCTTGCAGATGTAAAGTCCGCCCTTCCCGTGGTACAGTTTGAATTCTTGAGTGGAGCTGTCTGCCTCGAGGTGGATCCCTTTCGCCATTGATTGACTGACGCTTAGTAAGTTGTAGCCGAGTCCTTCTGCTATTAAGACCTTCGTCATTTGCAGTATGACGTTTGTCTCCCGTGACTGAAGTTGAACCACGCCTTGTCGTCGTGTGCGCAGGTTTTGGTTGTTGGCGACGGTGATGCCTACTTCGCGTTGGAGCTGGTACTCTCGCTGCACGAAGCGTCCTGAAGAGCACATATGCTGCCCGTAGCAACTGTCCAAGAACCAAGTATCTTTTCCGGACGTCTCACTTTTGGCGATAGCTGCATACGTCGGTTTTGGTTGGAGTGACTCGCGGCGAGGAGTGCTGTTGTCGAGTTGTTCTTCCGGTGAGTAATGTGGCGGTGACTCGCTGATGCAGGAGTCGGTCATTTTTGCCATGCAGCTGACGATGTTTCTTGCTCCTTGTGCAGGTTGTCCTGTCGATGTCGTTGAGACTTGTACTTGAGTGGTGGGATTCGCTTGTGTTGAGGCGACTTGACTGCTCGAAGGTCGAAGTTGCCGCTGCGTCGATGTCGACTGCTGTCGGTTGGGGCAGTGTGTGCGGGGGTGCCCTGACGTCATGCAGATATGACAGAACGGAGGTACGGGCTTTGGTTGATGTCGATTGTTGTTGTTGTTGTTGTTGTAATGCCGTTGAGTGTGAAAGGCGAATTCCGGTGCTGACGTCTTCTTCTTGAGTCGTTCTTCTTGCAGGTCCATGTCTTGCTGCTCGGCGTGAATTTCAACGCAAGGGAGTGCTGCTTCGGAGATTTTTCCGTGAGCTCGGAGGATGGCTCGGGTGGAGCGCCATTGAGGACCGAGGCCACCGATGACGACTGTCACGAAGGCTTCTTCGGCTATTGTTCCTCCGCATCGAAGGAGTTCGTCGCGTAGTTCGCGACAGCGACTGATATACGCCATCCCTTTTTCGCCTGGTTTCATTTCCACTGTTGTCAATTGCGCCATCAACCGACTTTGATTGACGCTGTCCGTTGCTTGATACAGGTTCTTCAGGTGGTTGTACGCGAGCTCGGCAGAGTTGCCGTATCCCCGGTAAGATCGAATGTTCTGCTGCTGACTCGGAGTGATGTTTCTCAGCAGGATTGTATATGCCATCATTGACTGATAAGTGTACTGCTGCTTGTCGTACTGCGTGCCGTTTGTTGGGTATGGCAGGGACCCGTCGAAGAAGCCAAGAATCTGCGCGCCTTCCATCATCAGTTTAAACTCGAATGACCAGGTGAAGAAGTCTTTCCCGTCGAACGGTCTTGATGTTTGTAACTTCAAAACGTGTGCGAACTGCGATTGAGCTTGAAGTGCGTCTAAGTTCTTCTCTTGTCTAGGTGAAGGTTGCTGATACGGCATGAAGCTAACGGAGCCACGCTGGGGCTCGTACGGAGCAAAGGTAGGCTGCTGTTGCTGATTTCCGCGTGCGTAGGAAGAACCGTCGAGACTCATCGGTGTGCCGTTGTTGCTGTTGTTTGATTGCGCAGGTCCCGCTTGCTGGTGCTGCTCGTAGAAGGACATAAAGGAGAAAAATTTCTCCATCATACTTGGGTCGAAGCCTGAAGCTTGGTTCGCGGGAGTTTCGGTAGACCCCGCTGCTGGTCTTGTTGCCGGGTTCTCCTCCGTTTGCAGGCCAGAGGCAGGCGGTGGTGTAGGGGTAGTTCCGTGGGAGCCGTTAGAAGAGCTCCTTTGTTTCTGGGTAGCCATGTCTAGCGCTGTTGTAGTAGATTGATTGTAGTTGAGTTTTGCCCTGACTAGCTCTGATACCATGTTGGGCTGAGAAAAGCCCTTAGAGGATCTTTGCAGGACTAAACTCTGGTAGGAACAATGTAATAGCGGAAGCGTTTCTTAGTGAGAATTGTTGAACCACCTTGCGCTGGTATGTGAGGGCAAAGTAAGTTGATTAAAGCAAAGAGATACAAGATTATATAAGAGTACAAGGAATATGAAAGGATACAGCTATAACTGTTTTATTGTTGCTGTTGCGGTTCGATACAGTGACGACTCGGGCAACTGCTCTGTAACGAGTCAGTTGTGTGTCCTTGCTGTCGCACTGTACTAGTCAGGTCAAAGGTCGCTGACCTTTGACTTTCGCATAACCTCCAGCGGTTACTTCAACCTCCGAGGGTTGACTCGCCGGTGCTTCGATATGCTTTGCTTCGCTTGTGACTTGGTGTTTCGCCACGACAGAAGCGCTTTAAATCAATTGTTTCCAACAGTCACAAGCGCGGATCGCACTAATGCGACTTACACTGTATTTTACATTGGTGGCAGGCCTCTCGTTATCAGGGTAAAATACCCTTTTTGCACTGACTGGCGGCCGCTTTTTTTCAGTTACCCTTTCACAGGCAGGGTAGTGGATTTTTTACCCTAGGCCAGAAAGTGTAAGTTTTTTTGTACCCTTTGAAAAACAGCGTAAGGGACTTATTTCTCTGACTGTACAGTGTACAATCTCAGTAACACTGATACCGAACGCTTCGTAGCGAGGCGAAGCCCTATACAGGGCCCCTGCAAAATCCTCGCGACTACAAGATACGAACCTCCGACCTTCCAAATCTCTCTTATACCTGAACTAACTGAGCCACTAGCGTTGTGCCGACTAATTTTAGCATTATTTATTTTAGTTTGTTTTTAAAAATACCCTGGCCAAACAGACTTTCATTTTTTTTACCCTGCATTTGTCAGGGGGAATAAAAAATTACCCTACGCATCAGGGTTGACTATACCTAGAACCCTGATTACTAAGGGTGGCTCAAAACGAATCCGAAGCCCTGATTGGTTGGCGTGAATTGCACTAGTGTCGCGAACGACTTGGACGAGGCCCCGTCACATCCCAAAAATCGCGCGCGTGTTGAAATTTCAAGCTATTGGCTGGGCCGCCCGCATGCACCTGGACTCCCGAAGTGGTGGCAGATTCGAGCGGAAAATGAAACCGCCCTACCCGGGCAGACCAACGACTGGTGCTCACGGCCCACTTTCGTTCTTCCCTGCCCGCTCATGTGCTCCTTTCCAACCCGATACAGTGACCCGCCTCGAGGGTATTGCTTCATGCACAATGTTTCAGCACTCTGCCCGGCTCGAAAACGCCAAGGCCCAGTCACTTAGATTGCAGCCAATGGAAAGTATCCAAGTATACCTGGCAATCTGTCGCCCAACGTCGCGGTACATTTGCTCTTTATGACGCGACATTTGGCAAATTTGCAGGCGTGACTCGGGAAATGGGGATTGAGACACTTGTGTCCCCACAGAAATGGGCCCTTACTCGACAATTGTCGTGATCCGGTACTACTAGTTTGGGAGCGTACGTGATCGTAAGCGAGCACTAGATCGGGGATGCATTGGTGTGGCGGCGACTAAACCAGGAGATGTGGCCTCTCTTTTTGGGGTGAAATGGCCTGACACACGACCCTTCTGACATATTCTAGGGCCTCCATTCTAGCCGTTTCCATTCAAAGCTATTACTTCTAGTGAGCACTCACGCTAGCTGGGTTCCTCATGTGCACATTGCAGCTGATAAAAATTTCGCGTTTCCCATAACGAGAATGCAACCTCAGCAAACCTGACAGAATCACCAACCCCAAGGCCCCAAACCGCCCAAGTCAAATACACATGACGCTCAACCCATGCATGCAAATTCGCTCTGCACCTGATGGAAAGTCTGCACCCGTGTTTTTTGCGCCAGCCAGTTGCACCCACATTTCAAGTCCCCCGAGCAAGTTGGAGTGATTATGAACCAACACTAACAACAGAAACCAAAGTCAAACTGAAGAGATCGAGGTCAAACTGTCAACAGAGAGTTACATTTTTTTTATAAGCCCTTTTTGGCTAGGTGCGGGTGGACAAAACTTTTGCGAAATAAAAGAATCACTTAAACGCCAATATAGTAAGGCAACAGTGGTCTTCTCAAACGAGCATCACGTGTACACGATTCAAGTTCCAGCCAAAAGCCGTAAGTGTCCAGTTACCGCCAAACCTCGAGCAGGTATCACGCACGCGACCGCACTGCATATTAATTGCCACGTGGTGGAAATGCAAGCGCTCGTTAATCTCCGCGACGCTCGGCGTTCCCACGCGATGCCGCCGATATACATCTGTCACGCGAGATTCGGGACGTCCCAAAACTCTGTCAGGCAGAGCACATATGTCACCATCGCCGCTATCACCATCGCCGTCGGGACCCGTTGTCCAAGGTCGCGCAGAGCAACTCCTTACCTCGGCGACGGCTAATGGCACTACCAAAACAGCCTTGAGTTGGTCCAACCATGAATTCGTTCAACCATGAGCTATTATCGCTCACTAGCACCTCACCGCCAGCACCGCCACCACCACCTTCATTCCATGACCACTCATGCGGAACGGTTGCGGCTTGTCGCCGCATGTGCACCGGCGCGTCGCTGCCGTGGCCGCCTCGCCAACCCGCAGGAGCCGCAATTGCTGCGGCCTCGATTCGAACCGCCCAGAGCCTCTCAACCAGCGCGAGCGAGACCCCACTGTGCGGTTCGTATCTGAGAATCATGATGTGCGGCCAGCTACCAGCGTGACCAGGTCGAGAGACCCAGGTGCGGTTCGTATCTGCGAATCATGATGCAGAGCAAGGCCTGCTCGTCACGACTCAAGCGCCACGTCCCGAGTCCCCACCAGCTACTATGTGGTATTCCGTGTTTGAGAGAGCTTTTCAGGCCATTTGGGCATTCGCTCTCTCCTGGGTTTTACTTGCATTGAGAGCCTTTTGAAACGTCTTACGGCTCGAGAGGCTCATTGCGCCTGTGAGAATTACTGCGTGAGATGCGTTAGAGTTGCTGCGCATGTAGAATCGGCGGCTACGCATTTGCGGATTTCGCAGATTTTGAATTACTACTACCTGGGTGGTGGTGGCTGCGCCCTTCTTTCAAGAAATCTTCAGAGTCTTGAAGGAACCGGGTTTGAAACCGGGCTTAGAAATTGGGTCTCGTGATGCCGTTTCCGTTGTCAAGTGAAGACATCGACCCCAACCATGGCGTTTCGGTTGCCGCCTCAAGAGATGATGACATGGTGGCGGCTCTTGAGACGTCTCAAGAGTCGCCAAGCAAAGCTTCCAATGGCAACTCCCATGGCGGCAACAATAGCGCACTAGATGTACAGGATGGAGATTCCGAAGACATTGCTAACAGGATGAATTCTCTGGACGTTGCTGCTCGTGACGGATCCTTCCCCACCCCTCCCGCCTGATGGATCCTGTCCCGCCTCGCCTCCCGCCTCGCCTTCTGCCTCCTCTTCCTCCTCCTCACGCCCCTCCTCCTTCCCGTTCCTTCCTGCACTAGGGGACCGCCTCATATCTTGCTTTCTTGTTCCACCGAACAACGAGCACCTGCCTGTCACTCTGAACCAACCTCATCCCTCTCATCCCTCTCATCCCTCCCATCCCTCCCATCCCTCTCATCACGCCCTGTCCCGCCTACGGATAACCCCTACTTTCCTCAACAGCATGCTGCTGCTGCTGCTCTCCCTGCTCATACTCCTCCCCCTCCTCGCCTCCCCCTTCCTCGGCCCCCCCTCTCCGCTCCCCCCACCCGCTGCTGCCACACAGCCAGATGTGGAGGGGTCTGGGGCACAGGGAGTGGGGGAGAAGGGGGAATATTGGGAGGTTGATTGGGGGAACGAGGTGGGGGGTGGCGATGGCAGTGGAGGTGGAGAGAGGGATGACAGTGAGAAGGGATGGGACGAAGGGGTAATGATGGCAGCAGCAGATGCATCAGGTGACTCGACGCATCACGCGTGCTTTGAATCAAGGTACGCAGGCAAGTGTTTTTCAGGGCGACCCAAAGCAATACTAAACTCTTCAGGTGTATTCTGAACCGAGGTACGGAGGCAGAGACAGCTGATAAGCCATCTGCAGCAGCAGATGGTTCAGAGTATTCAACTCATCGCTTGTGGTGAGTTGAGGCAGTTATGAGATGTGTTCTGAATCGAGGTATGCAGGCAAGTGGTGATTCCACTAAAAAAAAACCAATTGACTCATTCTGTGTGTCCTGAATCAAGATACGTAGGCAAGTAACTTCATCCCTTCCCGCTCCTCTCTCAGTCCCTCACCTTTCCCTATCCCACACAACTTCTCGTTTTCTACCTCCCTTGCCTTCCTCTTCCTGGGGTCTTTCGCTGGTCCCACGTGGCAGGAGCCTAGAGGATGTTCTCACCGACCTTGCCACGCCAGCGGGAATGCCGCCTCCAATGACAAGCAAGCAATCAGCGTCTGACGTGGCGCCACAGAGTTTTCGCGCAGCAGAAGCTGCTGCTGACGCAAACAGCGTCAGCAAAAAAAGTAGCACAGGCAGCACAACAGGCAGCACTGCTGGCAGCAGCAACGCTGGAACTGATGGAAGGGTGGATGAAAAGGACGAGACGGAGGAGGCACGAGTGGTAGCAGAGGAAGGGGCGTCAGAACGTGGCGTGGTGATAGTGACGGTTTTGTCAGAGGCGTGGATACCCATGATTAAGATGTTCTTAACGATGATGAGACTGGTTGATGACAGAGACGAGGAGACGAATACGCAGGAGAAGCAACAGCGGGAGCAGACCCCCTGGGAGCAGCAACAGAAGCAGCAACAGCAGCAGGAGGAGTACTTGAGGGAAGGTGCAGCAGCTGAGTCCGGACCGTCAGATTCAGATATGCCAGGCACGGGGCACATGTCCCAGATGCAAAGCACGCTGGTGTCTCGCCTGCTGGTGATCTGCTACGACCATCACAGCCTGGAGTTCTGCTGCTCGCTCCGCCTGCACTGCTTCCTCGACACACAGGTGCGTGCGTGTGGCTGAATCGCCACCGCTTGGTGCTGATAGGCTCGGCCGCACGGGGCGCAGGCCTCAAATCAAATGGCACGCACATTGGTGCCTCGCCTGCTCGTGATCTGCTACGACCATCACAGCCTGGAGTTCTGCTGCTCGCTGCGTCTGCACTGCTTCCTCGCCTTGACTCACAGGTGACTTTTGTGTCGACTCAAAAGTCCGCCTGCACTGCTTCCTCGCCTCGACTCACAGGTGGATCTGGCCGGAGGGCATTTGGACAGCAGCAGTTTAGGCGTCAAGGGTAGGGAGGAAAGAAAGGAGCAGTGCAGTATATTTGACTGATGACTTTACCTCTCACTTCACAAGGTGTCAGTTCGCGGAATCTTCCTGTTCCCAATCCACCCCACCCACCCCACCTCTGCACTCTTGACCGCACCTGGAATGGCTTCTCGTCGCTGTTTCCCTCTCTCTTTTTTTTTTTTTGTGGGCAGGAGGATGTTCCGAAGAGTGAGAGGGACGACTTCAGTGGCGGGCAGAAGAAATTCATGACCCCCTCCTATCTGCACCTGGTACTGTTCCTTTCCTGGGCGGGCAGTGTGCTAAGAGTTACATCTGGTCGTACACATGATGCTTTTCCCTCTTAGATAACAGACATGTCATTGCCTTGCCTTGCCCTCTTGAATTCTCATCATCTCATCTCTGCCCACTCCCCACTGTTCCTGTAATTTCTCTCTTTGTCTCTGTTCATCACTCCTCATCTCTGTTCATCACTCCTCATCTCTGTTCATCACTCCTCATCTCTGTTCATCACTCCTCATCTCTGTTCATCACTCCTCATCTCTGTTCATCACTCCTCATCTCTGTTCATCACTCCTCATCTCTGTTCATCACTCCTCATCTCTGTTCATCACTCCTCATCTCTGTTCATCACTCCTCATCTCTGTTCATCACTCCTCATCTCTGTTCATCACTCCTCATCTCTGTTCATCACTCCTCATCTCTGTTCATCACTCCTCATCTCTGTTCATCACTCCTCATCTCTGTTCATCACTCCTCATCTCTGTTCATCACTCCTCATCTCTGTTCATCACTCCTCATCCATCCCCATCACCCCCCATCCCTCCTCATCTCTTCTTCTCACTCTGCCCAGATGTGGAGGCGGCTGCATGTCATCAGGCAAATCCTATCTTTGAGATTTGATGTGATCTTCACAGACAATGACGTGATGTGGCTACAGGTGGGTGGCAGTGACGTCATGTGGGTGCAGGTGGGTGACAGTGACATCAATGTGGGTGTAGCTGTGTATGTATGTGGCAGCGCCTTGTGCAATAAGACTTGTTCTGAAATGTCCCTCGACATAGCATTGAAATTAAAGAATGAACAAAAAGGGTTACGGTAGATCGTAGCAGTCTGTCCACTTATCTGCTGACCTCTTCGTGCCTGCTTCCCTCCTCCCCTCCCCTCCCCTCCCCTCCCCTCCACCAGAACCCCCTTCCTCACCTGCTCAACGTCTCATCAGACATGCTCATAGCATGCGATCGCTGGTCGGCAGATCCCAAGGCGGCAGCAGCCAATGGGGGGTTCTACATGGCTCGCAGCAACGACCGTGTGTTGCGATTCTTTGACTACTGGCTCAATGCACACACCCGGTAAGCCTTCCTCCACCTTCCCCGGGATTCACGACCAGGAGCGCGTTCATACAGGTGCGGTCTGAAGAAGTGAATTTCTGAGGCACTCTCACAAATTCACTTGTTAAACGCATTCATTCGGGTGTGGCCTGGAGCAGACCCTCACTTTTGAGGCGAACCACAACTCTGCATACATACACTATCCATTCCTCTCCTCCACCCCTCTCCCCCCACCATCAGCTTCCCCAGTCTTCATGATCAGGATGCATTCATGCGAGTGCGACCCGAAGAAGACCCATACACCCGCGCTGCCCTCCATCTCTCCATTCACTATACCCTTTCACCCTTCCCCATTTCCCCCCTTCCCCCTTCAACCCCACCATCAGCTTCCCCGGTATTCACGACCAGGATGCATTCATGCGGGTGCGACCCGAAGCAGACCCATACACTCGTGATACTCTCCGTCTCTCCGTCCACTACCTGCCGACGGACCGCTTTGGCGGTTTCTGCGAGATGGGGCGGCAGCTGGGGCGGCTGGTCACTGTAAATGCCAACTGCTGTATTGGACTGGAGGAAAAGATGCGAGCGCTGCAGCAGGTGGGTTAACATTGTACTTTTTTAGAACAGACAAAGGTACCGTACCCAAGCAATGTGAAGAGGTTGCAGTGCAGCAGGTAAACACAAAGCACCTCCTTCTCCAGATCTAAAATTATTTCTGCAATATATTCCCACCACTCCGTTTCTCATTTTCCCCTCTCCCTTGCTCATGTGTGGGGGAATTAGGAGAGATTCAAAAGGGTGGTTATCTGCAATGTACCTTGGGTTTGGCTGACTGCAAAATGACAAAAAACTTGCTGTGGTCGGTGCAATGACATGGCAGGTCTTGGGTGACGTGGATTGGTTTCGGCAGCTACCATTGGTGGACAGGGTGGGAGTGGGGCAGCATGGATTGACGTGGAGCGGGAGGAACTGTAGCATCTGAAAAGAGAGTCAGTTTCTGAGGAAGAACAATAGCCCGAGAGTTTGGCAGGAATGTAGCGTTATACTAATACGTTTCATTGTTGTGCAATGTGTAATATAAGAGCATATGTACGTACTACCTGCGTGTATGTAATCAGTCGATGCCACAAGCATCTCTCATTAGCAGGGTCTAGAGACCTCATCCGGCTGTTCCTTGATGCGATGAGAGAAAGTCGGTGAAAGTCAGTGAGATGAGTTGGCAAAGGCAAGGCTTTTGAGGCGCCTAAAGCATTAGCTAGAGGAAGAGGTAAAGATTCAAGAGGGCTGTTCCTGGATGTGTTGTGAGAAAGAAAGTCAGCAAGGCCACCTTCACACATGTCCTTGTAGAGAAGCTTCCTGCTTGTATCGGAGAAGCTTCTGCTCGATGCTGCTCAACAGAGGGCCGTACCTGAAAGACATCCCAGCACACACAAACGTACAGAGAGGGTTTAGCACACGCACACCCATTAAATCCAGCGTTCCTCTTTCGAGTCGACTCAAACATAGACCGTACCTGAAAGACATACCACCACACACAGAAGCACACATAGGGTTTAGCGCACACACACGTGTGTCATACTGAGTCCAGCTTTCCTCTACCAAAGAAAGAACCAAAAACCCCTAAAAATGATGGAAGGATGGAGGAGAGACGAAAGAAAGGCAGGGCAGGAAGCAAGGGACAGACGTGGACTGATGAAAGTGAGAATGGTGCTTTGAGCTGAGCGCAAGGAAAAAACGGCTGGATGGAAAGATAAGGCAGTGGCAAGAGGACAAGCCGGGAGGCCAGCAGCAGCACACCACTCACAGCCGCCTAGTCTGAACCCTTAACCTGAGAGAACCTCTGAGCAGCGGTGGTGGTCAAGCTTGTACTGAACCAACCCTCAGCGAGAGCGCTTTTTGAGTACTCTTGGAAATTCTAAAGAACGCTCAGGGGAGCACGATGTTTAAGTCGACTCAAAGTCTGTTGCTCCGGTGAGCGTGTACCCACCAAACACAAACACCACCAGCACAGCAGCAACACTTACAGGCGCTACAGGGAGTTTTTGAGAATTCTCAAAATCCGTTGCTCAGGTGAGCGTGTACCCACCAAACACAAACACCACCAGCATGTGCTGGCAGCAGCAACACTTACAGGCGCTTGGTTTGAGAGAGCGCCTCCGGACGGCGGTTGTGCAGCTGGCATCGCAGCGCAGCGCCTGTGGACCCACCTTCCTGCTGCCACCACTTGCACCACCATCAACAAAGCGGCACTACTCACAATCGCTTGGTCTGGGACAGCCTCTGCACGGCCGTGGTGCAGCTGGCATCGGCGCGCAGTGCCTGCACTGACAGCTGGCTGGCAGGCAGCGCAGAACGTATGGGGTGCGTCCACCTCCCTACCACAACCACCACCACCACAACACTCACAATCGCTTTGTCTGGGACGGCCTCAGCACGGCCGTGGTGCAGCTGGCATCAGAACGCAGCGCCAGTAGACCCGCCTTTTTGTAAATGGTCTCAGCACCCAGAAGACCCAGCAGCACCCAGCAGCACCCAGCAGCACCCAGCAGCACCCAGCAGCACCCAGCAGCACCCAGCAGCATAGCACTCTGCCAGCACTCACATCCACTTGGTCTGGGACAGCCTCTGGACGGCCGTGGTACAACTGGCATCGGAACGCAGTGCCTGCACTGACAGCTGGCGGATGCGGGTGGCAGTGACTCGTCCTGTAGTGGGGCAGAGAAGGGAAGAGAGGGGAAGAGGGTGGTAGAGAGGGGTAAACAGGGGCAGAGAAAGGTGGTGTAGAGGGTGGTGAAGGATAGCAACGGATGGAGGGAAAGGACGGTGCTTGGGAGGAATGAAGGCATGAAGATCAACATATGGGTGTTGTTCTGCAGGCATCACGGAGGGAAAGGGAGGGGAAATACGTAGCTTACTGCCTCTGCATTCTTTGGTCCGAAAGGGCCCGGAAAATGATGCCGAGGCGGTGATTTTCCATCCGAACTTAATCCATGGGAAATGCCTGCATAACAGTCATTTCCCCTCACGGATATGCACCCCAAGGAAACAACCTATTTCCCCTCCCCACCTTCCATTTCGGGAAATAGTATTTGCCTCGGCCTTGCCATCAGCCACCCACCCTTCAAGCGGGTGGACGACGGGCATGGGACGGACAAGCTGGGCAAGGGAGCACCAACCTCCCACCCAAAGCAACTCCACCCCCGCCCCCGGCACCACCACCATGCCCAGCACTGTCCGTACCACCAACCTCTGAAGCCCACAGCTCCTCCGAACTCCCCAAGCTATCTCACCCACCATCACCCCCCTCCTCCCCGCCGTCGCCATCGGTGGTATCAGTGGTGTCTCACGTGCTAGACCAGCTCTCCTCCTTGCATGGAGCTGCCTGGGACTTGCTGCTTCTCCTACTGGGTGCAGATCACCATGACTCTTTAGAGCGGATGAGTGAGAGCAGTGAGGAGGGGGGTGACGGGGAGGAGGAGGAGAGAGAGGAAGAATAAGAGGAGGAGAACAAGTGTCGGGGACAGTTATGTGGTAGCTTGCATTTTGCCATCCGAGCTGCTCCTGCGGCTGCTGTTGATTACAGTGATAGGAATAAAGAGGAGGAAGAGGAGGAGGAGGAGGAGGAGGAGGAGGAGGAGGAGGAGGAGGAGGAGGAGGAGGAGGAGGAGGAGGAGGAGGAGGAGGTGGTGGAGGAGGAGGAGGAGGAAGATGAAGAAGAGGTGGAGGAAGGCAGGGGTAGTGGGATAGATTTGGAAGGGAAGCTAATTGGAGGAGGAGAGCATGGGGGACCGGCCGTGGTGCTTCTCGTGATTCTCCTGCTCGGCATCATTGTATTCAAAAGACCATTTTCATGACGAGGTGTATTCTGCCTACTCCCTGCCCAGCATGACACCAAAATAGCCGAGGCTAGCTTTGGGTTGTACTTGAATGCATGCCTATGAATGTAGCTGGCCATAGTTGTATATAGGTGGCTGTTGAATGGCCAGTTTACATCAGCTGGAGCGGGCAACAGCAGCAACGCTCCGAGTCACAGGGGCCTCTAGTGACAGTTGGCCTCTGCATAGTCACATACGGTACACAAATGGGTTACTATACATAGCTGCTCTTTAGTTGTGTGTGCAAGGCTGAAAAGGCAACAGTAAGGGCTCCACATGTGAAGAAAGAAGGATTGTTGGCAACATGCTTCCTTACTGTACATGATTAGGGATGTCCACATGATTAACTAGCCAGGCTCCGTTGACAAGGTGCATGGATTGTGAAAGACACGTACTTTGTGATGCGAACGCGCTCTCCTTATGCCGCCACCAGTCTCTCCCAAAGCTCGTTCACCTCAAATAAGCAATTTATTCCGATGAGCCTGATTTGAAATCAACCTCGAATCATGATGTTCACAAACATACTGTGTTATCCTTTGTTTCTTGTACAAGCCCTCAAGGATTGGCCCAGATAGCAGAAAATGCACGGGTCCAGTTCCACTTTGTTCCTGTCTGCAACTTTGATCCTCGCAACAAGCCATTGCTCTTCCGCCAGACATTTGACGATTTTTTTTTTCTTCCGCCCGATAGCCAGGTGCTTCAGACTCCTTGCTAACGACCCCCTCGCGTATATCCCTCGCGTGTGGGTAAAATGATATTTCAATCCTCCTTACAACTCAGCGCTCACGGAATCTCTTGCCCCCAAATAGAGCTTCGCAGCGTTCCAACTACAGTTGATGTAAACCAATCGACGTCAATGTCGCTTCCGGAAAGGCTTGGCTGGATCCGGCGCGCTTGAAGAGCATGTCTCTCAGCGAAGAGATGTGGTGCGAAGGGTTTATCATGTGTAGTGCACGCACGATGGCCGAGGTGACCACCTGAATGCCCGGTTAGGAGAAGAGGCAGTGGTCCAAGGTTTCATCGTTGTTGCAGTATGGGCAGACCAGCTTACTGGTGAGGAAAGCCACCTCTCCCTGACCTGAAGATTTAGACTCTGGATTTGCAGTAGGACTCCTTACAAATAACGAGTACGCAATTTTGACAAGAATCCAGTCATACCCAATCCAGGGACCCCAACAACGCGTATACTCGTGTAAACCTCAGGGTTCAATGTGGGAGCCAAAGCTGGGGGGAACCGATTCCAAGCTAAATTTTTACGAGTACCTACAACTAGCAGTCCCAGTGGACCAGCAGCAGTGATGGTGGAAATTCGTCATTCGCGTATTACACCACACACCGAGGACTTAGTTCTTCGCCTGCTGATAACCCTATTCGCCATCAATAGCGACTTCCCATGGAGAGCATGGCGTGAAACGTGCCCTATTCATCCGTACCCCGAGCCCGCCGCGCGTCTGTTGCCACGTGGCGTAGATGCAACATCAGTTGCGAGACGACCTCGTTGGTTTCTGAACCTCGTCGACCTCCCACGACGCCGTCGGTCGATCGATTAGGCGATTTGAGACGTCTCAAAACTCTGTCAGTCGCAACACAGCTCAGGCACAGTCTGTCCTAGGATGATTGGTACCGCCTCCACCGTCGCCGTCGCAACGCCGCGTCGTACTACTACTAGTCGTCACGACTCGAGCCACGTCCTGGGTCCCGACCAGCTACGTGTGTTCTTCCGTGTTGAGAGAAATTTCAAATCATTCGCCCTTTCCCCAAGTTGCACTGAGAGCCGTTTGAAACGGCTCACAACCTGAAAGGTCGAGTTTGTTGCGCTTGTAAGAATGGGTGGCTGCGCATGTGAGGATTCTCAATAGCGGTCGATTCTTGAGTGGCTGCGCCCTTCTTTCAAGAAAATCCGCAGAGCCTTGAAGTCGGATACAAACTCGGATTTGAAATTCGGTTCCCGCGATGCCGTACAGTCTTCTAGACGTTTCCACCGTCGATCGAGGAGTCAAATCACAGCCCCAAACACGGCGGCGTTTGCAGTTGCTGCCACCTCGTCGTCAGACATGCCGCCGCCTAGCTCTGACCCTCATCATAGCTCGCATGGTAACAGCAGCAGCAGCGTAGTAGATGCCAAAGATTGCAGTTACGAAGAACCTAGCAGGATAGAAGCTTCTCGTCAGCAGATGGACACTGCTGCTCGTTCCCTCATGGTTCCTTCCCAAGCCCCTGCATCCTCTCCACCCGCCCCACCTCCCACCTGGCCTCCCGCCTCAACATCCGCCTCCTCTTCCTCCTCCTCCTCGCTCCCCTCCTCCCTCCCTTTTCTTCCTGCCCTTGGGGATCGCCTCAGGTCTTGCTTTTTCGCTCCCTCCAACAACGAGCATCCCTCTCATCCCTCCCATCCCTCTCATCCCTCTCATCCCTCTCATCACGCCCTGTTTAGACTAAGAACAACCCCCACTTTTTTCAGCAACTCTCTCCTCTTCATCCTCTCGTTGCTCATCCTCCTCCCCCTCCTCGCCATCCCCCTCCTTGCGCCCCCTTCTCCGCTCCCCCCGCCCACTGCTGCCGCACAGCTTGCTGCCGAGGGGTCTGGGGCGCAGGGGGTGGGGGAGAAGGGGGACTATGCGGAAGGTGGTTGGGGGAACGGGTTGAGGGACGGTGATGGCAGTGCTGGCGGTGGTGGTGGAGGGAGGGGTGGCAGTGAGGGAGGAGGGAACGAAGGGGTAGTTACAGCGGGAGACGGATCAGATTATTCGAATCATTACTCGTGTTCTGAGTCAAGGTACTTTCTTGTGTGAGACATAACTCCTTCCCTCACATACACCCCCCCCCCCCCCACCCCTGTCCTCTTCCCTCTCTTACCGCCTCTCTTGCCTCCTGTGGTTATATCGCTTGACTGGTTTGACTGAAAACGAGGTGATTTTTGAGTCAATTCGAAAGTCACCTCCTGGTTTAATCGCTTGACTGGTTTGACTGGAAACGCGGCAGGAGTCTCAAGGACGTTCTCACCGACCTGGCCACGTCAGCAGGAACGCCACCTCCAGTGACACGCAAGCAATTAGCATCTGACGTGGCACCACAGGGTCCACGCGCAGCAGAAGCCGCTGCTTATACAAACAGCAGCACTGCTGGCAGCAGCAGCACAAGCAGCAGCAGAAACTGTAGCAACGCTGGAGATACTGGAAGGATGGCAAAGGACAAGACGGAGGAGGCAAGGGCGGGTTTTGAGACGTCTCAAAACAGAACCAGCAGCAACGCTGGAGATACTGGAAGGATGGCAAGGGACAAGACAGAGGAGACAAGGGCGGTAGGAGAGGAAGGGGAGTCGGGGCGTGGCTTGGTGATAGTGACGGTTTTTTCAGAGGCGTGGATACCCATGATGAAGATGTTCTTGACGAGGATGAGACTGGTTGATGATAGAGGGGCGCAGGAGGCAAATGCACAGCAGAAGCAACTGCAGGAGCAGAAGCCCCAGCAGCAGCAGCCGCAGCAGCAGCAGCAGCAGCAGCAGCAGCAGCAGCAGCAGCAGCAGCAGCAGCAGCAGCAGCAGCAGCAGCAGCAGCAGCAGCAGCAGCAGCAGCAGCAGCAGAAGCAGAAGCAGAAGCAGGAGCAGCAGCAGAAGCAGGAGGAGCAGGAGTACTTGGGAGGTGCAACAGCTGAATCCACACCGCCAGATTTCGATGTGCAAGGCATGGTGCACACTGGCATACTGCAAATGCCACGCACGCTGGTGTCTCGCCTGCTGGTGATCTGCTACGACCACCGCAGCCTGGCCTTCTGCTGCTCGCTGCGCCTGCACTGCTATCTTGACACACAGGTGTGTGTGGCTGGCTGGAGGCCAGCAAACCAGCAGTAGTGTAGGCGTGTATGATGACTTCACCTCTTTGCGAGTCGACTCAATGTGTGACTTTACCTCTCACTTTACAAGGTGTCAGTTTGAGGAATCTTTTTGTTTTCAACCCACCTCCCCTCTTCCTCCGCCTCCCCCCCCCCCCACACCACTCCTATCTGCACCTGGAGTGGCTTCTCGAAAATCCATCCCACCCCACCTAACCTCTGCACTCGTATACGCATTTTGAGTCGACTCAAAACGCGTGTAATGAGTCGTGTTTTGAGTCGACTCAAAACGCGTGTAATGAGTCGTGTTTTGAGTCGAATCAAACCGCGTGTAATGAGTCGTGTTTTGAGTCGAATCAAAACGCGTGTAATGAGTCGTGTTTTGAGCTAAGTTGGAAAAAACACAAGTTTAAAGTTGCGTATTGAGTTTATACGCATCTAGAATTCGTACGCTGCGTATTTTTCTAAAATTCGCCAAATTTTGCTCCGGCTGACCGGAAAAAAATAATTCAGTTGTGTTCTCGATCTGGCGAACTCAAATTTGAGTCTCGGAATTCAGATCTGAGTTTGCGAATTGCAAACGCGACCTCAGATCTGAATTTCGAGACTGTTTGGTGGATCATCCCCTCCTATCCACCGCTCAACAACCCACTCCAACCGCATCGATTACCAATCCCTTCCAATTCGTTGCCAACTTCAACCAGACTCATCCTCCCCGCTCAATGTCACGTCATTTTTCCCTTCGATCCCCTTTTTAGTTCACTTTGCGACGATAACCTACTACAGCAGCTCCCGTTCCCATCTCTTGACCTAGCATTTTAACCTGCCCGGGTGAAAATTTTAGCTGCCCGGGCAAGCGTTTTTCTGTGCGTACCAGACCTCCTCCGGCCAGCGTACTGCGTATAGACGCTAGCGTTTATACGAAAGCGTACTAAATGCGAAACGCGTTTTTCCCAACATAGGTTTTGAGTCGACTCAAAACGCGTGTAATGAGTCGAGTCGTGTTTTGAGTCGTGTTTTGAGTCCACTCAAAACGAGTGTAATGAGTCGTGTTTTGAGTCGACTCAAAACGCGTGTAATGAGTCGTGTTTTGAGTCGACTCAAAACGCGTGTAATGAGTCGTGTTTTGAGTCGAATCAAAACGTGTGTAATGAGTCGTGTTTTGAGTCGACTCAAAACGCGTGTAATGAGTCCTGTTTTGAGTCGAATCAAAACGGGTGTAATGAGTCGTGTTTTGAGTCGACTCAAAACGCGTGTAATGAGTCGTGTTTTGAGTCGACTCAAAACGCGTGTAATGAGTCGTGTTTTGAGTCGACTCAAAACGCGTGTAATGAGTCGTGTTTTGAGTCGACTCAAAACGCGTGTAATGAGTCGTGTTTTGAGTCGACTCAAAACGCGTGTAATGAGTCCTGTTTTGAGTCGACTCAAGACGCGTGTAATGAGTCCTGTTTTGAGTCGACTCAAACCGCGTGTAATGAGTCGTGTTTTGAGTCGACTCAAAACGCGTGTAATGAGTCGTGTTTTGAGTCGACTCAAAACGCGTGTTATGAGTCGTGTTTTGAGTCGAATCAAAACACGACACACCACTCCGATCTGCACCTGGTATGGCTTCTCGAAAATCCATCCCACCCCACCCCACCTCTGCACTCGTATGTGCACATGGTGTGGCTTCTCGTCGCTGTTTCCCTCTCTCTTTTTTTTTTTTTTTGTGGGCAGGAGGATGTTCCGAAGAGTGAGAGGGACGACTTCAGTGGCGAGCAGAAGAAATTCATGACCCCCTCCTATCTGCACCTGGTACTGTTCCTTTTTTGGGCAAGCAGAATCTTTAGAGATTACATATAGAGTTGACTTTTGAGTCGACTCAAAAGTCAACCCAGCAGTATCTCATGAGATACATACAATCGCATCTGATGCTTTTGCCTATTATTATTTTGTCTCTACTCATCTCTCCTCATCTCTCCTCATCTCTACTCATCTCTTCGCATCTCTCCGCAATCTCTTCTCGTTGCGTCTTCGTTTTTATCCTTCCCACTCTGTCCAGATGTGGAGGCGACTGCATGTCATCAAGAAAATCTTGTCTTTAAAATTCGATGTGATATTTACAGACAATGACGTCATGTGGCTACAGGTGGGTGGCAATGACGTCATGTGGCTACAGGTGGGTGGCAGTGACGTCATGTGGCTACAGGTGGGTGGCAGTGACGTCATGTGGCTACAGGTGGGTGGCAGTGACATCATGTGGATGCATGTGGGTGGCAGTGACGTCATGTGGATGCATTTGGGTGGCAGTGACGTCACGTGGATGCAGGTGGGTGGCAGTGATGTCATGTGGATGCATGTGGGTGGCAGTGACGTCATGTGGATACATGTGGGTGGCAGTGACGTCATGTGGATGCAGGTGGGTGGCAGTGATGTCATGTGGATGCATGTGGGTGGCAGTGACGTCATGTGGATGCATGTGGGTGGCAGTGACGTCATGTGGATGCATGTGGGTGGCAGTGACGTCATGTGGATGCAGGTGGGTGGCAGTGATGTCATGTGGATGCATGTGGGTGGCAGTGACGTCATGTGGATGCATGTGGGTGGCAGTGACGTCATGTGGATGCATGTGGGTGGCAGTGACGTCATGTGGATGCATGTGGGTGGCAGTGACGTCATGTGGATGCATGTGGGTGGCAGTGACGTCATGTGGATGCATGTGGGTGGCAGTGACGTCATGTGGATGCATGTGGGTGGCAGTGACGTCATGTGTCTGCAGGTGTGCATGTGATTGCCAGCACCTTGTGTGCAATTAAATTCGCTTCAGATGTCTCTCAACATATTATAGTAAACAACACCAACAACACCAACAACAACAACAACAACAACAACAACAACGACAACGACAACGACAACGACAACGACAACGACAACGACAACGACAACGACAACGACAACGCCAACGCCAACGACAACGACAACGCCAACGACAACGACAACGACAACTTCACGGTCGATTGTAGCAGCCTGTGGCCACTTATCTGCTAACCTCTTTTGTCTGCTCCCCTCTGTCAGAACCCCTTTATGCACCTGCTCTGCTCTGCTCTGCTCTGCTCTGCTCTGCTCTGCTCTGCTCTGCTCTGCTCTGCTCTGCTCTGCTCTGCTCTGCTCCCCATCTCATCTTATCCAACATCCTAATAGCCTGCGGTCGCTGGTCAGATGAACTCAAAGCACAAGACGAGGTGTGCCACCAGGACCTCCTTCCCCACCTCGGGCAGAAGCTCCTCACCTCATCTGACTTGCTCTTAGCGTGAAATTGCTGGTCGGCAGATCCCAAGGCAGCAATCTCCTTTCTCAGCTAACCCTCTTTGACTATCTCTCTTCCTTCTTCCTACCCTATCCTCCCCTCCACCAGAACCCCCTACCCCACCTGCTCAACGTCTCATCCGACTAGCTCATAGCATGCGATCGCTGGTCGGCAGATCCCAAGGCGGCAGCAGCCAACGGGGGGTTCTACATGGCTCGCAGCAACACCCGTGTGCTGCGCTTCTTCGACTACTGGCTCAAATCCCACACCCGGTAAGTCGTTTGAGTGAAGTGAGTTGCAGCAGCAGCCAATCGAGGGTTCTGCATGGGGCATCCAGCAACAATACTGTGCTGCTACTTCTCAACTACTGGCTAAAAAGGCCACACCTGGCAAGTCTCTCCTCCACCTTCCCGTCTTTCTTGCCCGCACCCCCTAAGCCCTCCTCCACCTTCCCGTCTTTCTTGCCCGCACCCCCTAAGCCCTCCTCCACCTTCCCGTCTTTCTTGCCCGCACCCCCTAAGCCCTCCTCCACCTTCCCGTCTTTCTTGCCCGCACCCCCTAAGCCCTCCTCCACCTTCCCGTCTTTCTTGCCCGCACCCCCTAAGCCCTCCTCCACCTTCCCGTCTTTCTTGCCCGCACCCCCTAAGCCCTCCTCCACCTTCCCGTCTTTCTTGCCCGCACCCCCTAAGCCCTCCTCCACCTTCCCGTCTTTCTTGCCCGCACCCCCTAAGCCCTCCTCCACCTTCCCGTCTTTCTTGCCCGCACCCCCTAAGCCCTCCTCCACCTTCCCGTCTTTCTTGCCCGCACCCCCTAAGCCCTCCTCCACCTTCCCGTCTTTCTTGCCCGCACCCCCTAAGCCCTCCTCCACCTTCCCGTCTTTCTTGCCCGCACCCCCTAAGCCCTCCTCCACCTTCCCGTCTTTCTTGCCCGCACCCCCTAAGCCCTCCTCCACCTTCCCGTCTTTCTTGCCCGCACCCCCTAAGCCCTCCTCCACCTTCCCGTCTTTCTTGCCCGCACCCCCTAAGCCCTCCTCCACCTTCCCGTCTTTCTTGCCCGCACCCCCTAAGCCCTCCTCCACCTTCCCGTCTTTCTTGCCCGCACCCCCTAAGCCCTCCTCCACCTTCCCGTCTTTCTTGCCCGCACCCCCTAAGCCCTCCTCCACCTTCCCGTCTTTCTTGCCCGCACCCCCTAGGCCCTCCTCCACCTTCCCGTCTTTCTTGCCCGCACCCCCTAAGCCCTCCTCCACCTTCCCGTCTTTCTTGCCCGCACCCCCTAAGCCCTCCTCCACCTTCCCGTCTTTCTTGCCCGCACCCCCTAGGCCCTCCTCCACCTTTCTGATCTTCCATACCCCCCAGGCCCTCCCCCGAGGAAGCAGCAGCCAATGGGGGTTGTACATGGCTCGCAGGAACAAGTTGACTTTTGAGTCGACTCAAAAGTCAGCAGCAGCCAATGGGGGGTTCCACATGGCTCGCAGCAACTACCTGCCATGTGCTGCGATTCTTCGACTACTAGCCCAGTTCCGTTCCGTCACCCCCAGAAAGGCGGCTTCTAAGTCATCATCTCAATAGCAGCAGCCAATGTGTTGGTACTACACGGCCCGGAGCAAGCAGCAATCGTGTACTGTGATTCTTCGACTGCTGGCTCAATGCTCACACTCGGTAGGCCTCTCTTCCGCTTCCCCCATGGCATCACACCCTCCCCGTTTTCCTTCCTCCCCCTTAACCCCTCTCACAGCTTCCCTCGGATTCACAACCGGGATGCTCTGAGGAGAGTGCGCCCGGAAGCAAGACCCATACATCCGCAACACCCTCCCTGCCTCAGTCCCTTACTTGCACTACTCTCCCCACTTTCTGCCCCAAGGAACAGCTTTCTTGGAATTGCGTTCATGAAAGTGCGCCCTGAAACAGACCCATTAGAGACATCGTCCGTTCCTCCATGTGTAGGTAGACGACTTTTGAGAAGTCTCAAAAGGCAGACCCATGTGAGTCATCCTCCAGTCCTCCGTGCATTATACCCTCATCCCATTCACCACACCACCCCCACCATCAGCTTCCCTGGTATTCACGACCAGGATGCATTCATGCGGGTACGACCCGAGGCAGACCCATACACCCGCGATACCCTCCATTTCTCCATTCACTATACCCTTTCCCCCTTCCCCATTTCCCTCCTTCCCCCTTCAACCCCACCATCAGCTTCCCTGGTATTCACGACCAGGATGCATTTATGCGGGTGCAACCCGAAGCAGACCCGTACACCCGCGACATCATCCGTCTCTCCGTTCACTACTTGCCGACGGACCGCTTTGGCGGTTTCTGCCAGATCGGGCGGCAGCTGGGGCGGCTGGTCACTGTTCATGCCAACTGCTGTCGCAACCTGGAGGGAAAGATGCGAGTGCTGCAGCAGGTGAGTTGACACAGCAAAATCAAACTCGTACTTAAAGAGGTTGCCACAGGGGGGTACCTCATCCTCCCTCTAGATCTCCAGTTTCATCCCTGCATTGAGTTTCCCCACTCTCCCTTTTCGTTCCCCCCTCTCCCTTTCGTTCCCCCGTCTCACTTTCGTCCCGCCCTCTCTCTTTTCGTTTCCCCCCTCTCCTCATCCCAGCGTCCCCTGTCGACATATCAGTGCCAAATTAGGGGTTCTTGGCAAGATACACTGCTGACTGCTTGTCTATAATATTCACCTAGGGTATTGGCCACTGCTAAATAACCTGAGAAACGCTGTGGTTGGTGTGATGTGATGACGTGGCAGGCCCTGAGTGATGTGGATTGGTTTCGGCAGCTACCATTGCTGGACAGACTCGGAGCGGGGCGGTGGCATGGCTTGGCATGGAGGAGAAACTGCAAGGTTTGAGAAATCATCATTCTTCATGGAAGAAAAATACTTTAGAGGCGCCTCAAACCATGGCTTGGCATGGAGGAGAAATGCAAGGTTTGAGAAATCATCTCTGTTTATGGAAGAAAAATAGACGAGAGTTTTAGTAGTGAATGGAGCAAAGCTACGTATGATGAAGCTGGCGCAGTTTACTGGGTACGAGTGCTTCACACATGACCTTGCAGGGGAGCTTCCTGCTTGTACTGGAGAAGCTTCTGCTCGATGCTGCTCGACAGAGGGCCATACCTGAAAGAAACCCGGACAGAAAAGGGTGCAGACTTGTCATAATGAGCCCAGCTTCCCCACAATCTTCTAAGGAATAAAAGGACGGAGGGGAGACGGAAGAAAAGAAGGGCAGGAGGAAGCAAGGCGAGAGCGTGTGGTGGTGAAGCGAAAGTAGTGCCTCAAAAGGGAATAACTGTAGGATGGAAGGGAAAAGGCTGTGGCGCCACTCGCAGACGCTTGGCCTGGGAGAGCTTTTGCACGGATGAATCTGTTTTTTGAGAAATCTCAAGAAACAAATTCAGCCTTTATCTGTTTTTTGGAGGTGAGCCGTGGCGCAGCTGGCTGGCACTGTTTGAGTCGACTCAAAACACGGCGCCACTTGCAGACGCTTGGCGTGGGAGAGCCTCCCACAGTGCCCTCCAGCTTGCACAGCCGTGGCACAGCAGGCACTGGAGGGCAGCATCTGTGGACCCACCTTCCTACTACCCTTCACTGCCACCACTATCACAAGAACCACCACCACCAGCAGCAGCAGCAGCAGCAGCAGCACAGCACAGCACACCTCCACAACTCACAATCGCTTGGACTGAGACAGCCTCTGTGCGGCCGTGGTGCAGCCGGCGGCATCGCAGCGCTGCGTCTGTGCCACCGCCAATACCGCTCCTAGCACCGCCACGCCGCCACCTCCATCACAGCAGCACACGACTCACAGTCGCTTGCTCTGGGACAGCCTCTGCGCAGCTGTGGTGCAGCTGGCATTGCAGCGCGGCACCTGCACTGACAGCTCGTTTGGCGTGCAGTGCATGCATGTACAGTACACCCACCTTCTCGATACCACTACCTCTACCACCACCAGAGAAGCACACTACTCACAATCGCTTGGTCTGGGAGAGCCTATGGACGGCGGTTGTGCAGCTGGCATAGCAGCGCAGCACCTGTGCAGTGCATCCCGCTACCTGTTTCCACCCCCACTTCGACTACCAAGTACCAGCACAGCACACTACCACTACCGAGTACCAGCACAGCACACTACCACTACCGAGTACCAGCACACCACACTACCACTACCGAGTACCAGCACACCACACTACCACTACCGAGTACCAGCACACCCCACTACCACTACCAAGTACCAGCACACCCCACTACCACTACCGAGTACCAGCACACCACACTACCACTACCGAGTACCAGCACACCACACTACCACTACCGAGTACCAGCACACCCCACTACCACTACCGAGTACCAGCACACCACACTACCACTACCGAGTACCAGCACACCCCACTACCACTACCGAGCACCAGCACACCACACTACCACTACCGAGTACCAGCACACCACACTACCACTACCGAGTACCAGCACACCACACTACCACTACCGAGTACCAGCACACCACACTACCACTACCGAGTACCAGCACACCCCACTACCACTACCGAGTACCAGCACACCACACTACCACTACCGAGTACCAGCACACCACACTACCACTACCGAGTACCAGCACACCACACTACCACTACCGAGTACCAGCACACCACACTACCACTACCGAGTACCAGCACACCCCACTACCACTACCGAGTACCAGCACACCCCACTACCACTACCGAGTACCAGCACACCACACTACCACAACCGAGTACCAGCACACCACACTACCACTACCGAGTACCAGCACACCACACTACCACTACCGAGTACCAGCACACCACACTACCACTACCGAGTACCAGCACACCACACTACCACTACCGAGTACCAGCACACCACACTACCACTACCGAGTACCAGCACACCCCACTACCACTACCGAGTACCAGCATGGCACACTACCACTACTCACAGGCGTTTGGTTTTTGAGAGCCTCTGGACAGCCGTGGTACAGCTGGCATCGGAACGCAGTACCTGTCTGCACCGAATTGCCTAATACCACCACCAATACCGAGTACCACTACCTAGTACCACCACCAATACCGAGTACCACTACCTAGTACCACCACCAATACCGAGTACCACTACCTAGTACCACCACCAATACCGAGTACCACTACCTAGTACCACCACCAATACCGAGTACCACTACCTAGTACCACCACCATCACCGAGTACCACTACCTAGTACCACCACCAATACCGAGTACCACTACCTAGTACCACCACCAATACCGAGTACCACTACCTAGTACCACCACCAATACCGAGTACCACTACCTAGTACCACCACCAATACCGAGTACCACTACCTAGTACCACCACCAATACCGAGTACCACTACCTAGTACCACCACCAATACCGAGTACCACTACCTAGTACCACCACCATCACCGAGTACCACTACCTAGTACCACCACCAATACCGAGTACCACTACCTAGTACCACCACCAATACCGAGTACCACTACCTAGTACCACCACCAATACCGAGTACCACTACCTAGTACCACCACCAATACCGAGTACCACTACCTAGTACCACCACCAATACCGAGTACCACTACCTAGTACCACCACCAATACCGAGTACCACTACCTAGTACCACCACCAATACCGAGTACCACTACCTAGTACCACCACCAATACCGAGTACCACTACCTAGTACCACCACCAATACCGAGTACCACTACCTAGTACCACCACCAATACCGAGTACCACTACCTAGTACCACCACCAATACCGAGTACCACTACCTAGTACCACCACCAATACCGAGTACCACTACCTAGTACCACCACCAATACCGAGTACCACTACCTAGTACCACCACCAATACCGAGTACCACTACCTAGTACCACCACCAATACCGAGTACCACTACCTAGTACCACCACCAATACCGAGTACCACTACCTAGTACCACCACCAATACCGAGTACCACTACCTAGTACCACCACCAATACCGAGTACCACTACCTAGTACCACCACCAATACCGAGTACCACTACCTAGTACCACCACCAATACCGAGTACCACTACCTAGTACCACCACCAATACCGAGTACCACTACCTAGTACCACCACCAATACCGAGTACCACTACCTAGTACCACCACCAATACCGAGTACCACTACCTAGTACCACCACCAATACCGAGTACCACTACCTAGTACCACCACCAATACCGAGTACCACTACCTAGTACCACCACCAATACCGAGTACCACTACCTAGTACCACCACCAATACCGAGTACCACTACCTAGTACCACCACCAATACCGAGTACCACTACCTAGTACCACCACCAATACCGAGTACCACTACCTAGTACCACCACCAATACCGAGTACCACTACCTAGTACCACCACCAATACCGAGTACCACTACCTAGTACCACCACCAATACCGAGTACCACTACCTAGTACCACCACCAATACCGAGTACCACTACCTAGTACCACCACCAATACCGAGTACCACTACCTAGTACCACCACCAATACCGAGTACCACTACCTAGTACCACCACCAATACCGAGTACCACTACCTAGTACCACCACCAATACCGAGTACCACTACCTAGTACCACCACCAATACCGAGTACCACTACCTAGTACCACCACCAATACCGAGTACCACTACCTAGTACCACCACCAATACCGAGTACCACTACCTAGTACCACCACCAATACCGAGTACCACTACCTAGTACCACCACCAATACCGAGTACCACTACCTAGTACCACCACCATCACCGAGTACCACTACCTAGTACCACCACCAATACCGAGTACCACTACCTAGTACCACCACCAATACCGAGTACCACTACCTAGTACCACCACCAATACCGAGTACCACTACCTAGTACCACCACCAATACCGAGTACCACTACCTAGTACCACCACCAATACCGAGTACCACTACCTAGTACCACCACCAATACCGAGTACCACTACCTAGTACCACCACCAATACCGAGTACCACTACCTAGTACCACCACCAATACCGAGTACCACTACCTAGTACCACCACCAATACCGAGTACCACTACCTAGTACCACCACCAATACCGAGTACCACTACCTAGTACCACCACCAATACCGAGTACCACTACCTAGTACCACCACCAATACCGAGTACCACTACCTAGTACCACCACCAATACCGAGTACCACTACCTAGTACCACCACCAATACCGAGTACCACTACCTAGTACCACCACCAATACCGAGTACCACTACCTAGTACCACCACCAATACCGAGTACCACTACCTAGTACCACCACCAATACCGAGTACCACTACCTAGTACCACCACCAATACCGAGTACCACTACCTAGTACCACCACCAATACCGAGTACCACTACCTAGTACCACCACCATCACCGAGTACCACTACCTAGTACCACCACCAATACCGAGTACCACTACCTAGTACCACCACCAATACCGAGTACCACTACCTAGTACCACCACCAATACCGAGTACCACTACCTAGTACCACCACCAATACCGAGTACCACTACCTAGTACCACCACCAATACCGAGTACCACTACCTAGTACCACCACCAATACCGAGTACCACTACCTAGTACCACCACCAATACCGAGTACCACTACCTAGTACCACCACCAATACCGAGTACCACTACCTAGTACCACCACCAATACCGAGTACCACTACCTAGTACCACCACCAATACCGAGTACCACTACCTAGTACCACCACCAATACCGAGTACCACTACCTAGTACCACCACCAATACCGAGTACCACTACCTAGTACCACCACCAATACCGAGTACCACTACCTAGTACCACCACCAATACCGAGTACCACTACCTAGTACCACCACCAATACCGAGTACCACTACCTAGTACCACCACCAATACCGAGTACCACTACCTAGTACCACCACCAATACCGAGTACCACTACCTAGTACCACCACCAATACCGAGTACCACTACCTAGTACCACCACCAATACCGAGTACCACTACCTAGTACCACCACCAATACCGAGTACCACTACCTAGTACCACCACCAATACCGAGTACCACTACCTAGTACCACCACCAATACCGAGTACCACTACCTAGTACCACCACCAATACCGAGTACCACTACCTAGTACCACCACCAATACCGAGTACCACTACCTAGTACCACCACCAATACCGAGTACCACTACCTAGTACCACCACCAATACCGAGTACCACTACCTAGTACCACCACCAACACCGCGTACCACTACCTAGTACCACCACCAATACCGAGTACCACTACCTAGTACCACCACCAATACCGAGTACCACTACCTAGTACCACCACCATCACCGAGTACCACTACCTAGTACCACCACCAATACCGAGTACCACTACCTAGTACCACCACCAATACCGAGTACCACTACCTAGTACCACCACCAATACCGAGTACCACTACCTAGTACCACCACCAATACCGAGTACCACTACCTAGTACCACCACCAATACCGAGTACCACTACCTAGTACCACCACCATCACCGAGTACCACTACCTAGTACCACCACCAATACCGAGTACCACTACCTAGTACCACCACCAATACCGAGTACCACTACCTAGTACCACCACCAATACCGAGTACCACTACCTAGTACCACCACCAATACCGAGTACCACTACCTAGTACCACCACCAATACCGAGTACCACTACCTAGTACCACCACCAATACCGAGTACCACTACCTAGTACCACCACCAATACCGAGTACCACTACCTAGTACCACCACCAATACCGAGTACCACTACCTAGTACCACCACCAATACCGAGTACCACTACCTAGTACCACCACCAATACCGAGTACCACTACCTAGTACCACCACCAATACCGAGTACCACTACCTAGTACCACCACCAATACCGAGTACCACTACCTAGTACCACCACCAATACCGAGTACCACTACCTAGTACCACCACCAATACCGAGTACCACTACCTAGTACCACCACCAATACCGAGTACCACTACCTAGTACCACCACCAATACCGAGTACCACTACCTAGTACCACCACCAATACCGAGTACCACTACCTAGTACCACCACCAATACCGAGTACCACTACCTAGTACCACCACCAATACCGAGTACCACTACCTAGTACCACCACCAATACCGAGTACCACTACCTAGTACCACCACCAATACCGAGTACCACTACCTAGTACCACCAGTGCTGAGCACACTACCACTACTCACAGGCGCTTGGTCTGTGAGAGCCTCTGGGAGCACAGCGCCTGTATGCGCCCACCTTCCTACTTCCACCCCCACTTTGACTACCGAGTACCAACACAGCGCACTACCACCACTCACAGGCGTTTGGTTTGTGAAAGCCTGTGGACGGCCGTAGTACAGCTGGCATCGGAGCGCAGTGCCTGCACTGACAGCTGGCGGATGCGGTTCTGGGCGGCAGTGAGTTCGTCCTTTAGTGACGATGGGAGGCGGGCAGAGGGGTAGAGAGGGGCAGAGGAGCAGAGAAGGGCAGAGAAGGGCAGAGAAGGGCAGAGAGGGACAGTGAGGGACAGTGAGATTCAGAGAGGGGCAGAGAGGGGTAGAGAGGGGCAGAGATAGCTGCTTCTGAGGGTGGTGAAGGAGAGCAAGAGATGGAGGGAGAGGAGAGCGCTTGGGAGAAACAACGGTGGGGAGAACATAGTGATATAGCTTTGGTTGGCACAGAGATAACATCAATCTTTGATTTTCCTTTGATTTCTCCGTTTGTCACTGCTAAATCGCCCCGCCCCACTTGATCCCACTGCTGCTAACCTTGAGCCCAGTAGTTCTCTTTCACCAGCACCTCCACAACTCCGTGTGCAATCTTTAAATCTCCCAGAGACTTAGCTAAGCTCCGCTCCTCTCACCTGGAGCTCCTGATTCTCTTCCATCAGCACTTCCACAACTCCCCTTGCAATAGTTCAGTGAAACACTTAGCTAAGCTCCGCTTCTCTCACCTTGAGCTTCTTGTTCTCTTCCACCAGAACTTCCATGGAGTTTCCTCCAGTCACCTCCACACCCTCTTTCCTCCTCTTGCCCACTCCCCCATCCTCCCCACCACGAACCCCATCCCCGTCCTCCTTCCCTGCCCCATCCTCTCCACCACCTTCCACCGCTCCTGACCCTACCACCAGTGCACCATCCCCTTGCAGAGCCACCACCTCTCCATTCCGTTCCCCACTTGCTGAGATCCCAGCAGCAGACGATGGTGGCAGCTCCAGGGCTTCTCTAGGGGAGGTGTTTACTGGTGGCAGCTCCAGGTGCTGCCTGGGGGAGGTGGAGACTGGCAGCTCGGGATCATCTGTGTCTGCCTCTGTGTCCGTGTCTCCTAACCCTGGACCCACCGCCCCTCCCACTGCTGCTGCTGCTGCTGCTGCTCCCGCCCCTCCTTTCTCTCCTGTTCCTCCTTTCTCTGCTGAAGAGGCTGCTCCTGCTCCAGCTCCTGTGCCTGCTCCTGTGCCTGCTGCTGTTGATGCCCCCCCTGCTTTTGCTGCCCTGATGCTGCTGTCCACTTGCTGCTGCTGCTCGTTCTGCAGCTGCTGCCATGCGCAAACCTGAAGAAACAAGCAAATGGAGAGGAGGAGGAGGAGGAGGAGGAGGAGGAGGAGGAGGAGGAGGAGGAGGAGGAGGAGGAGGAGGAGGAGGAGGAGGAGGAGGAGGAGGAGGAGGAGGAGGAGGAGGTATGTCTCAAGCTAGATTGACCAGGCAGAGAAGTAAGGGAGAAAGCATCCTGGAAGATAAAGGAGCACAGACGAAAACATTCTTTGTGAGCATCTGTTGCACGCACCTGAGGCTGGGAGCCTTTGGTGCACTCACCACCTGAGCCTCTGCTGCGCTCACCTGAGCCTCTGTTGCTTGCACTCACCTGAGCCTCTGTTGTATTCACCTGAGCCTCCCAGCGGGCAGCGATGGCAGAGACCTCCTTGAGCCCTGCTGCCAGGCCTGAATTCTCCGCGAATAGTCTCTCTATCTGCAGCGACTGGGAATCCACCTGATGTGTGTTTGTGGGTGGGTGGCAGGAGGTGTCTGGTTATGGATGGGTTGATTTCATTTGGAAAAGGCGCTCTATCTGGGGTGACTGGGAATCCACCTGATGGGTGTTTGTGGATGGGTGGCAGGGGGAGTCAAGTTATAGATGAGTTGATTCGATCGAGGTAAAAAGCTCTATCTGGACTGGAGCGACTGGGAATCCACCTGATGGAAGCATGTAGGTGGATGGCAGGGGAAAACAGCATGGAACTGTATGGAATGGGAATAGAAGAAGTGATGCTCTATTCAGGAATATCGATATGACTGATGTTATATATGCATGGCAGGAAACAGAAGCATGGATAGTATCATCATGATAACGAGACGAAAAGTGGAGGAACTAGAATGGGACTCAGAAGCGTTGCTCTTTTGAAAATGGAAAAGCAGCGACTGAGGAAAGAGAGAATGACATGAAGGGAGGAGATTTGACAAACGATTTGCTTGCTTCCACCCTTCACAACAACAATACCAACCCAAAGCATCGACTTATTGCAGCACTCACCTCAGACAGCAGTCTCAGTCGTGCTTTCTCCTTCTTTGCCAGAGACGCCTGCAGCTTCTCCAACTGCTGCTGCAGCTCACCCCGCTCTGCCTCTGCTTTCTCCGCCTCCTCCTGCCACGGCCATGGGTGCAGCAGATTGGATGAAAACCGCATAAGAGGGACAAGTGGAGCCCCCCACTCCGCCTTAGCTCTATCCCCTTCTTCCAGCAGTAAGAGGCAGAAATTTTGGCCTAGACCTTGTGAAATTACGTGTAATTATTCTCTAGATCCAGAAGCTTCTCAATGCACGTAGAGCTTTTATGTGACCTGAGCAGCAGACAAGCTGAATGCGCCCAACCAAAAAATTCAAGAGTTCTACAAATGGGTCAGAGCTCTCAGAATTCGTCTCATTGTGTGCATGTGAGCATAGTAAGAACCAAGGAGCCATTAAAAAGGGGAAAATGACAAGGCTAATCACCTTCAATCGTGCAAGTTCTTGAGTTGACTGCCCCACTGCTTCACTTGCCTCTCCAACCCCTGCTCCCACCCCTTCTCCAACCCCTGTTCCCACCCCTTCTCCCACCCCTTCTCCTGCCCCTGCTGCCACCCCTGCTGCCGCCGCCCCTGCTCCCGCCCCTGCTCCTGCTCCTTCTCTTTCTCCTCCACCTGCCACATCTTCACCTACTCCTTCACCTTTGCCCTCCACCTCCGCCCTCTCACCGTCCCCTACACCCTCTACACCACTCTCAACCGTAGCTCCACCAGCACCAGCACCACAGCCAGCAGCAGCAGCAGTCGAAGCACCCTCAGGATCACCCTTGGACTTTTTCAACTCCATTTCTACCTCCTTCCGCATCTCCTCCCGAACCTTCTCAGACACCTCTTCCCGAACCTGCTTCTCAACCTCGTCCCAAAGCTCCTTACGAACCTCTTCCTTCAATTCCTGCCGCATCCGAGCCACAGCAGCTGCTTCGATCTCTTTCCGAGCCTCCTCGCTCACAGATGTCACTTGAGTTCCCACATCGACCGATCCTGCCGCCGGCCCTAGCCTGCTGGCTTTTGAGTCCTCCTCAGCACTTTTCCCAGCTCCCCTTCCTAGCTCCTCCCGAACCTCCGCCTTCAGCTTCTCCCGAACCTCAGCTTCAAGTTCTTTCCGAACCTTCCCCTCCACGTCCTGCCGAACCTCGGATTCCATCTTCTTCCGAGCCTCAACCTCAGCCGCTTCCCGGACCTCCGCTTCCAGCTTCTGCCGAACCTCAGCCTCGATGTCGGACCTGAGGTCCCCTTCCACCTCTTGCCGAACCTCTGCCTTAGCATTGATCTTGAGCCTCTCCTCTGCTTCCAATGCCCCCTGAAGATGGCACAAAGATAGAAAATGAGGGAAAATTCGGATAACAACCGAACTAGGAAAAAAAGGGAGAAGAAGAAGAAGAAAAGAAAAGAAAATAGAAGAAAAAAACGGCTCAACCCAACCCACCTTCAGACTCGCCTGCACGGCTGCCAGCTGCTTCTCAACCGCTTCCTTCCCTCCAGCCGCCGCTGCCGCCCTCTGCCTCTCTGCTATCAGCTGCTGCCGCATGCCTGTCAGCTCCTGGCGCAGGTCCTGTGGAGGGACGAGGGAGGAGAGAGTGCAAAATGAGAAGGTTAGATAAGTATGTGGACATGATTGCATCTGACCGTTCTCTGTGGCTCTGCCTCTGCTTGAGAACCACATGCCTGTCAGCTGCTGCATGCCTGTCAGCTGCTGCATGCCTGTCAGCTGCTGCATGCCTGTCAGCTGCTGCATGCCTGTCAGCTGCTGCATGCCTGTCAGCTGCTGCTGCATGCCTGTCAGCTGCTGCTGCATGCTTGTCAGCTGCTGCTGCATGCCTGTCAGCTGCTGCTGCATGCTTGTCAGCTGCTGCTGCATGCCTGTCACCTGTTGCCAGTCACACAAGACCTCGAGTTGTTCAAGAAAGAAAGGGGAAAGAGGGACAAGCGAGACCATGCGAGACCATTCAAGACCACTCAAAACCAATCAAGACATACTCACCTAGCGTAAACCCACATTCAAGTCCACACCCACTCACACCTTGCCTCTCACCCGCCTGTTCCGTACCTGCAGCTCAGCCTTGGCAGCATCCCTGGCAGCTTCGGCAACCCGGAGCTGGTCAGGGTCGGGAGAAAACGCCGCACCTGCCCGATCCACCGTGGCCTCTGTTGAGTGCTGTAGCGCCCTCAGCTCTGCTGCTAGCGCTGCCGATGCCTCTTCTGCCTGCGACAGGTGAGTCGCGGAGGGAGGAGAGGAGGGGCTTTTTTAGGCAACTCCAAAATGCTTACTCCACTCGAAATTGGTGTAAGCATAGCTGCGAACGCTGCAAGCACTGCTGGCAATGTATCTTCGCCTGAAGAAACCGGGCAATGACAAGAAGAGACCCAGGATTGTACAACCCCGTAACCAATGGTGGCAGAGTGCTGTACAACCACCCCCCCCTCCCCACCCCCCCCCTCCCACCCCTTAATCAATGACAGCCCATACACGGCAGTCCATGCTCCTAGCTCTAATCCTGCCAATGCCCTCTGCCGCCCCGTTACCTTGCATTGCTCCTCCTCTGCCTCCTGCAGTCGTCTCTTCAGCACCCGCACCTGCGATGCCAGGTCCTCCTGCTTGTGGGGGGAGAGCGGTAGCGAGGGAAGGGAGGGTGAGTCAAAGGGAAAAGAGATGAAGACAGGGAACAGGCAAACAGCAGCAGCAAGCGTCCCTTGACGGTTATGCAACTGCCTCCTGCAGCAGTCAACTTTCCAGCACCCACACCTACGGTGTCAAGTTCTCCAGCCTCACTGGGTTGCAGAGGCGTGGAGGGCAGTAGTCTGAAGACTGCATTTGTTCTGAGCACCACTACACTACACTACACTATAGAAAGAGTTAGAAGTTTCAAAACAGGCGGTAGGCAGTGAAAGAAGAAGAAGAAGAAAACAAAACAAAAATTGAGCAATAAAACAAAAAAACTCTCCCCCCCCCCCCTCCCCTCCCTGCCCTTCCCCCCTTCCCCTTCATACACACGAACATGCACACACACAGATATTCCCTTTGCCCCCACACAAAACAACGGCCACAGTACCTTGGCGAGCACAGCTGCATCCCTCTCAATGCCTGCTGCCTCCACTGCCTTGCGCAGCACTGCTGCCTGCTCCTCCGACTGTCGGCATGGGAACGGACGGGGATGAGGAGAGGGGTACGGAAGCAAGAGTAAAAGGGGAATGGAAGGGAGACAAGGCGGGAAAGGGAAGGGGGGGTTTGAGACGCCTCAGACTTGATGCCTGCCTGCTGCCTCCACTGCCTCGCGCAGTGCTGCTGCCTCCACTCCCTCGCGCAGTGCTACTGCCTGCTCCTCCGCTGATGGCACGGGGGCGCGAAGGCAAGCATAAGATGGGGGGAGGGGGGTGAGGGAAGGTCAGGGAAGAGCAAAGGAGAGGACAAGTGCAAGAAGAGAGCGACAAAGAGAGAAGGCAGGGATGGGAAGGAGGAGGAGAAGTGGACAAGGAAGGAACGATGGCAGAAGGCGCAAGTGGTTTGGAGTGAGCGTTGCTCTGCCAAGAGCCAAATCAGATCCTGTTTGAGGCGCCTCAAAATTGGAGTGAGCATTGCTCTGCCAAGAGGCAAATCGGATCCTGCAGCAGAGCAGAGGCTGCGCTGCGCCTGCGTCAGCTTAGATGCGAACCACATCCTCCAGGCGGCTATTATCCACCACACACCTTGTTGGAGTGCGCATTGTTCAGCCAGGAGGCAAATCAGACCCTGCAGCAGGGCAGAGGCTGCGCCTGAGCCAGCTTAGAGGCGAATCACATGTTCCAGGCGGATATTATCTGCCACACATCTTGTTGGAGTGCTTTTGAATCGACTCAAAAGCAGAGGCTGCGCTGCGCCTGAGCCAGCAGCTTAGAGGCGAATCACATCCTCCAGGTGGGCATCATAATTGGATATTATCCGCCACGCACCTTGTTGGAGTGCGCACTGTTCTGCTCCTGTGCTGCCTGCAGTGCTGCCTGAGCCTGGGCCAGCTGCGAGTTGGTGAGGTGCAGCTGAGACGCGAACGCGCCTAGTCCACCTGCTGACTTGGCTACACAGTGCTTTTTGATGGAAACAAAAGGCCAGCCACGCACCTTGTTAGAGTGCGCATTGTTCTGCTCCTGCACTGCCTGCAGAGCCGCCTGCGCCTGAGAGAGCTGCGAGTTGGTGAGGTGCAGCTGAGACGCGAACGCATCCACCTGCTTCTTCAGCAGCGCTCTGTCCGACTCCAACCGTCGTACCTGGGAGGATGTTGTTTGGGTGGAGGGGAAGGCACGGGAAGGCAAGGCGGGGGAAAAAGTAGGGGAGAGGAGTACAGGGGAGATAGAGTGTGGCTGAGAGGCAAACGCGTCCACCTGCTTCTTCAGCAGCGCCCTGTCAGATTCCAGCCGCTGCACCTGGAAGGATGTGCGGAGGGGAGGGGAGGGTAGAAGAGGGGCAGCAGCGAGAATGGGTGCAGCTGAGAGGCGAACGCGTCCACCTGCTTCTTTAGCAGCGCTCTGTCCGACTCGAGGTGTCGTACCTGGGAGGGTGTTGGGATGGGAGGGGAGAGGAGGGGAGGAGAGGGGGGAGAGTGCAGCTGAGAGGCAAACGCGTCCACCTGCTTCTTCAGCAGCGCTCTGTCCGACTCCAGCCGCCGCACCTGAGGGTTTGTGCGCAGGGAGGAAGGGAGGGGAGGGGAGGGGAAGGGAGGGGAGGGGAGGAACGGGAAAAGAGAGGGAATGGGAGGGGAGTGGAGTGTGCATGGGAAAATGGTGAAAAAGAGGCTGTATGACAACTAGAGGAATAGTTGCTCTAAGGAATTGAACACTGGCACTTTTCTTCATGCGAATAAACAAATGAGTCAGCTCAGCACCATGTTACCAGCAGCACTCACGTCCTCCATCAGCCCAGCGCATCTATGCTCTGAGCTTCCAGAGGAGATAGTTTGCTAGTGTTCTCATAAACCAGCTACTTTGTTACCATGTTACCAGCAGCACTCACATCCTCCATCAGCCCCGCGCATCTGTGCTCCTGAGCCTCCGGAGCAGCTGTCTGTTAATAACTCTTACTGTTACCATGTTACCAGCGGCACTCATGTCCTCTATCAGCCCCGCGCATCTGTGCTCCTGAGCTTCCAGAGCAGCCGGCCTTTTAGTGTTCTCAATTACCAACTACTCTGTTACCATGTTACCATGTTACCATGTTACCATGTTACCAGCGGCACTCACATCCTCCATCAGCCCAGCGCATCTGTGCTCCTGAGCTTCCAGAGCAGCCCTCGCCCTCGCTGCCTCCAACCGTGCACTGCGCAAATCCGCTTGGAGCCACAGACATCGAGAGGGGGAGACGAAATAGGCGAAACAGGTTACCATGCAGCATTCTTATCGAGCACTAATCACTGCCCCCGCTGCCTCGGCGCAATGCTTATTCTGAGCATGCTTTCTTAGTGAACCCCTTCTTACTGTGCTGGTCAAGTTAGCATTATCACCCAGACCAGCACGCCCGAACCGTGTGCCTTTCCCGAGCCTGTACAATCGTGCATGAGGTGGACGGAACGAGGTGAGCCGTCTTTTCTTACCTCCAGTCCCTCGATCCGCTCCCACAAGGCATTGGCGTCTTGCATCGCCACAGCTCCGGCCCCAACCTGCTGCTGCTTATGCTGCTGCTGCTGAAGGTGCTCCTGCTGCTGCTGGTACTGCCGTTGCTGCTCTTGCTGCTGGCTCTGCTGCAATTGCTGCTGGTTCAAGTATTGGTACCTCTGCTGATTGGAATCCTGCTGCTGCTGTTGCTGATGCTGCAGCTGCTGGTCATACGCACTCTGGAACGGGGACACGGACGCAGCCAAGCTAGGGTTTGCACCTCCCACCCCGCCTCCCTCGATTCTCCCGACCGTGCTGTATTGCGGGCCAGCGGAGCCTGCTGCGAATCCCTGCGCGTTAGGGTAACCCGAGGAGCCCTGGGAATAGTCGGACGGTCCATAGGGATTGCCGGCGGAGCTTTGAGGGTTGGCTAGTGGTCGATTCAGATCACTCGGGTATCGAGGGGCTCCCCGATCCATGGCTGGACACTGTTGGGGATTCTGAGAGTGGCTAAAAACTGCTGGGGATTCCTCTTGGAGACTCCTCACTAAGTACCTACTATCACGACACACTGATTAACCCCCGACTCCGAGTCGAAAGACAGCTGTTTCTGTGAGAGAGCATACCTACGGTATAGAGTAAATGCCTTCTGACGGAACAAGCACGTGGGCTCATACGTGTCATACCCTATAAACGCTGACTCGCAATAGCCGTGGTGGGCCTGCCACTGACACCAGTTTTGCCTTGCGACGCGCCGACGCCAACGAGATGTTTCATTTCAGGCCTGCTCCGACTTTGCGACAAAGTCGTCTTCGCCAACTTATCGCAGCCGATCTCTGATCTGGTCTCACGGCGACCGACAGGAAATCCAATGAATTCTGGTGTTGAGAGGTTGAGATGGGTACCCTACAATTTGTGTGGTGGTTCTGTTTGGTTTCGCTTCAAGTCCATCTCGGTTTAGTTCGGTTCGGTTTGTTTTGGATGGTATATGCTCCAGTCCCACCCAATCAGAGCGTGTCTCAGGTTTCCCGCCTCTTCCTCCAGTAACACTGTATTACTTTCGTTTCTCTACAGCATCCACAAGATCATGCCCGTCAACGGTAATATTTCCCATCCATCCCCTATCATATCACAATATGCATCGCCACAAAGCCTGTCGCCTCGCAAGCAACAGCCTGATTCTTGAGCTACTCTCGCTTCCTCTCACACCCCCACGATCTCTTGCGGGATTGCTTTCGGCCTCCTAGATAATCTAGTCGCTGGGTTCGGTTCGAGGCGGCACGCGCTCTGAAGTGAAGCCTTTTGGAATTTCACGTGTTCGTGCGAAGCCTTTCGAGGTTTGCATATGTTTCCAGATCGAGACATTTGAGTTCACAGGAGGCAACAAAAAAAGTGAACGATCTTTTCGCGATGGCGAAAGGAAGCGATCGCGCCGGCAACAGCAGGCTGCTATCGCTCCCCGACGAGCTCCTCCAAATCATTCTTAGCCTCGCAGATCACCCATCCGATCGCCGCAGCGTCGCGCTCTCCTGCTCCCGCCTCCGCCGCCTCTCTCGACGCACGCCGCACGCGCTCCGCCTCGAGTATTACTCTTTGCGGCGAAGGGTTGTGAATCTGCGACAATGGCTGAAAGCGTTTGACGATTATTCAAGGGTATTTACCCACATAGCGGATTTGACCGTGGAAATTTCATCCGGGCTCGGGAATCAGCTGATGTCGGGGATCGCAGCGGGCTGCCCGAATTTGGAAAAACTGAAATTGTTGTGGGGTAGGAATGGTTTCAACGTCAACGATCAAGCGTGGCGAAATCTCGCGAAGAACTGCCCGTAAGTAGACGATTCCGTTGTTCCTCCTGGTCGTCGTCGCGCATGGTGGGAAGGCACCTCAAGAAAGAACAGCTTTTGAGTCAACTCAAAAGCCGTGAGTAGACGGTTCCTTTCCTCTTGGTCGTCGTCGCTCATGGTGGGAAGGCACCTCAAGAAAGAACAGCTTTTGAGTCAACTCAAAAGCCGTGAGTAGACGGTTCCTTTCCTCTTGGTCGTCGTCGCTCATGGTGGGAAGGCACCTCAAGAAAGAACAGCTTTTGAGTCAACTCAAAAGCCGTGAGTAGACGGTTCCTTTCCTCTTGGTCGTCGTCGCTCATGGTGGGAAGGCACCTCAAGAAAGAACAGCTTTTGAGTCAACTCAAAAGCCGTGAGTAGACGGTTCCTTTCCTCTTGGTCGTCGTCGCTCATGGTGGGAAGGCACCTCAAGAAAGGAAAGCTCGCGAAGCACTGCCCGTAAACAGACATTTCCGTTACCCTTCTCTCCCACGGAACCTTGTGGCCAATCTATTCATCCACATCCATCCATCCATGCATGCCTGCGTGTGTGCTTGCATCCACCCATCCATCCATCCGTCCGTCCGTCCGTCCGTCCGTCCTTCACCTCATCCTCTTCCCTCACCCCTCCCTCTTCAGCCCTCCCTCTGCACACCTCTCTCTTAACCCCTCGACGCCCGCCCCTTTACCCTTCCTTCAGGCTCTTGACCTCGCTGGAGCTAAACTCACGCTATGAGCGCTCCTACACACGGCTGCCGCCACTCCCCCCCCTGCACCTATTCCCCTCACTGCAGTCCCTCTCTCTCCTCTACGTTCCCTCGGACTTACTCCCCATTACCCGCTGCTCCTCCCTCACCTCCCTCCCTCACCCTCTGGAGCCTTGAATCTTCCACTCTCTCGTCTCTTGCCTTCTCCTCCTCCTCCCTTGCCTCCTCATCCGCCTCTTCAGTTGCGTCCCCCCCCCATCCTCTCTCCGCACGTCCTTCACGTCCCTCACCATCCACTCCGCCTAACTTCAGGGCTCCCTCGCATCCCTCGCTCTCTTCCCCACCCTCTCCTCCCTCTCCCTCCACTCCTGCACCATTGATCCAAACGAACTCCACTCCTTCTCATGCTCCCTCCACTCCCTCTCACGCTCCCTCCACCATCTCACCCACCTCACCATCCACTCCTGCCCACTCCTCTCCTCCCACTCCCTCATCCCCATCCTCCAAGCCAACCCAGCTCTCTCCTCCCTCTCCCTCCACGGAACCACCCACCGTCTGTTCGGACCACAGGGCCTCCGTTCCCTCCTCGCTCACTCCTCCTCCCAGCTCCACTCCCTCCACCTCGCCGGCCTCCCCTGCTTGCGCCCGGGCCTGCTTGCAGACTGCAGGGGCCTGAGCGCGCTGAGTCTGGAAGGGGTGATCGACCCTCCGGGGCGGCAATCGCCGCGGGAAGTGTCTCTGGACGGCCTTGTGAGTATGCTCGTGCGCGTGGAGCGGATCGGGGGTGCGGGGGGGCGGGCAGGAGGGGAGGCAGGAAGGGAAGCAGGAGGGGAGGCAGGAGGGGAGGTTGGAATGGAAGGGTGGGAGAAAGGAAAGACGGGTGTTTCTGCAGCCGCAGCAGCTGCAGCGTCACGGATAGCATTGCGGGCAGCAGCAGGGAGTGGTGGGAGATACGTGGATTTTCGCACAGAGGCAGCGGCGGCTCAGGCAGACAAGTTTGAGGCAACACAAAGCGCAATCAATTTCTTCGAAGCTGCTGAAGAAGCCATTGAGATTGCCCAATCCGACGCTCGCTGGCCAGCGCGTGCAGAGGGAGAGATCGAGGTGGCACGGATGGCTGCTTGCCTCGGGAATATCAGATCCGGGATTTCGGCGTGCCGGTCGTTTTGCAGGGCGGTTCGCGAGTCGAAGGCGGCTTTTGTGTGGGAGGAAAGGCTGATGAGGGCATTCGCTGCTGCTGCTGCTGCTGCTGCTAACTCAAATACAGCTGCTGCTGCTGCTGCTGACTCCAACGCCACTATTGTTGCTGGCCAGGCCGCAGGGTTTTTTTCTACAGATCCAAATTTTGGACAAGAGGACGTGGATGGGGAGGAGGAAGGGGATGAATTGAGGGGCATGGATGGCCTTCTGGCCGTTGATGGCTTGCCTGAGAGTGCGCCAGGTGGGGTGCAGTCCAGTGCGGTGGAGACACATGAAGAGGTGTTGGGCATGGTGAGGCCACTGACGGAGGAGCTGAGGGAGCAGCGTGTAGCCGTGCGTGAAAACTTGCATTTCCTGCGCCATCTCAACTCCTCCTTGGGATCCACTCCAGCGCTACCAGTGGTGGGTGCGGTAGCAGGGGAGGCGGCAGCAGGGGATGTGGCAACAGGGGATGTGGCAGCAGCAGGGGGGGTCGCTGCAGGAGAGGCAACTGCAGGGAAAGCGACAGCAGGGGAAGTGGTAGCAGGGGAGGCGGCACCAAAAGATGGACAAATAAGCAGCCGCAAGGCATCAGGCGAATATCCCAAGGGGTTCCAATCAGCAGTCCCTGTGCAAGTATTCTGCCCTCGCCTGGACTCCTTAACCCTCCAAACGCTCTATTTCTCCCCCACTCCCTTCGTCTCGTGGCTGCCTACAACGCTTCCCTCTGCATCTCCTCTCATGTATCTCTCCCCCCCCCTCACACCTTCCACTTCTCGCCACTCATCTTTCTCCTCCTCCACCTCTTGCCTCTTCTCCCCTTCCCCTGGCCCAAGCCCAAGCATTCAGCCAACGTCTTTTCAGTGCATTGCTCGAGCTGCGGTTTTTGGACAGCTGAAGCGGCTTGCCCTGGTGCGCTGCTTGGGGTTGGAGGAGCAGGAGTGGATCCAACTGCTTGCCGCATGTGTCAGGTTGAGGGAACTAAAGGTGCAGGAAAACGACAGATTTTCAGATGTAGTGGAGGCAGGAAGCAGACTGGGAACATTCGCTAGCTTGACGGTGGTCATGTGTGGTAGGATTACAGCAGCAGGTATAGGAAAGGCTCTTGGAAGCTTCCCTAGATTGCGGTACTTGAAGGTGGAAGCGGGGAAGGTCTCGGAACGGGCTCGAAGAGAGTTGCTTCGTGCTGGTGTGGTTGTGAGGTATGTGTGAGATGAATGTTGATGCAAATGTGGGTTTTATCATACTATATTTTCTTCTGTCTTCACCTGGAGGCAAGCATAAAAAATCGTTGCACAACAGTGAAACTGTGATAGTATAATTGTGTGCTTTCGCCCCTGCCTGATTCGCCAACCCTATTTCAACCTCACATAACTTGGAAAATTACCATGCTGACTTCGGGTATTAAACAAAACATTAGATTTACCATTTAGAGGTAAAATTTAGGTCGTGATAGCTCAGATTGGCTCGGAAAAATACAAATTTCCATGAAACACGGTTACACGAACACTCCCCTCGGACGTACGCGTTAGGGGATGTGTCCTGCGAGGTTCTGCCCAGTTCCCCAGTTCCCACCAATCAGCGCGTCCCAGCTCTCAGGCCTCCTCCAGCAATGTCTGCACGCACTAGTCACACCTGACACATCATCATCGCTCGAGCCAACGGTCATATTTTTGTCCGCTATTGCCATCACAAATTTACAACAGTCAATTGCCTTGTTAGAACCTGATTCCTCCTTAGCGACTCGCGTTTCCACTCTCAACCCGACGAGCTCGTGCGGATCGTTGTCAGCCTCTCAATCAGCTGATCCCGGAGCTCGAGGTCGCACGTGTTTTTAGGCGCCTCAAGACAAGCTCGTTCGAATCGTTGTCGGCCTCTCAGATCAGCTGATCGCGGAGCTCGAGATCGCACGAGTCCCGACTTTTTTTTTTTCCTTACACGTGTCTGTAAAATAGCTTACGAGGTTCCGATGTTATCACGTGGAGTATTTTGAGGTTACAGGAGGCAATCAACCAAGTCGGTAAGCTCGCTATGGCGAAAAGAAGCGATCGCGCCGGCAGCAGCAGGCTGCTATCGCTCCCCGACGAGCTCCTCGAAATCATTCTCGGCCTCGCAGATCACCCATCCGATCGCCGCAACGTCGCACTCTCGTGCTCCCGCCTACGCCTTCTCTCTCGGCGCACGCCGCACGCGCTCAGCTTCGACTTCTGCTCTCGGCGAAAGGTTACGAATCTGCGACAATGGCTGAAAGCGTTTGACGATTATTCAAGGGTGTTCACCCACATAACGGATCTGACTGTTGAAATTCCTTCTGGGCTCGGAAATCAGCTCATGGCGGGGATTGCAGCGGGCTGCCCGAGATTGGAAAAACTGAAATGGATGACGGGTTGGGATAGCTTCAACGTCAACGGTCGAGCGTGGTGCGCACTCGTGACACACTGTCCGTAAGTAAACGTTCCCGTTCCTCTCTTTTTATGAGTCGTCTTAAAAATTGACTCTTCAACGTAAAGGATCGAGCGTGGCGAGCACTCGTGACACACTGCGGGTAAGTAGCCGTTCGCGTTCTTCTCTTTCCCTGAACGTATTTTGCCCACTTCATCCATCCACATTCATCCATTCACGCATCGATGCGTGCATGCATCTGTGCATCCATCTATCTATCCATCCATCCATGCATCCATGCATCCATCCATCCATCCATCCATCCATCCATCCATCTATCCATCCATTCCTATCTCCCGTGTTCTGAAATGCTCTTACTTGCAGAACCTCACGGCGTGCATTTTCCACCCTCTTCACCTCATCCTTAAGAACCTTCTCTCTTCAACTCTCCCTTAGCACACCTCCCGCTTGACACCCCCCCCTCCCTCCCACCCCCTCTCTCCCCTTCCCCCTCCGTCAGCCTCCTAACCTCTCTGGAGCTCAACTCACGCTATGCGCGCGCGCGTCTCTCCTACACCCGGCAGCCGCCACTTCCCCCCGTGCACCTCCTCCCCTCACTGCAGTCCCTCTCTCTCCTCTACGTTCCATCCGACTACATCTCCATTCCCCGCTGCTCCTCCCTCACCTCTCTCACTCTATGGGCTCCCGAATCCTCCACACTATCCTCCCTTGCCTTCTCCTCAACTTCCCTTGTCTCCTCCTCCTCCTCCTCCTCCTCCTCCTCCTCCTCCTCCTCCTCCTCCTCCTCCTCCTCCTCCTCCTCCTGCTCCTCACCGCTTTCATCCGCCCTCCCATCCCCTCTCCGCATGTCGCTCACATCTCTCACGATCCACTCCGCCAAACTTCAGGGCTCCCTCGCTTCACTCTCCCTCTTCCTCTCCCTCGCCTCCCTCTCCCTCCACTCCTGCACCATCGACCCATACGAACTCTGCTCTCTCTCACGCTCCCTCCACTCCCTCACCCACCTCACCATCCACTCCTGCCCACTCGTCTCCTCCCAATCTCTCGTCCCCATCCTCCAAGCCAACCCTGCTCTCTCCTCCCTCTCCCTCCACAGCACCACCTACCGTCTGTTCGCCGCACAGGGCTTCCGGTCTCTCCTCTCGCACTCCTCCTCCCAGCTCCACTCCCTCCACCTCGCCGGCCTCCCATCCATCCGCCCGGGCCTGCTTGCAGCCTGCAGTGCCCTGCGGTCGCTCAGCCTGGAAGGGGTGGTCGATTGTGCCTCAGACTCCTTATTGCCACGCGCTGTATCATTGGACGGCCTTGTGGGTATGCTTGTGAGGGTGGAACGGAGAGGAGGAGGAGGGCGGGGAACGGAGGCAGGAGGGGAGGCAACAACGGATGGTGGGGCAGACGTGTCAGAGGAAGCACATCCGAGTGCTTCTGCAGCAGCTGCAGCAGCACGGGTATTCCCGAGGGGGGGCGACAAGCAGTGGGGAAAGTACGTGGACATTCGCAGAGAGGCAGAGGCAGCGCAGGAAGATAAGCTAGCAGCGGTGAGCGATGTGGTCCGTCTCTTTCAAATAGCCAATGAAGCCTCTAAAATCGCCCGCTCCGATGCGCTCTCGGCGGCGCGCGTGGAGGGTGAGAGCGCCGTGCCTCGGATTGTTGCCAGCCTCGGGAAGATCAGGTTCGGGATTTCGGCGTGCCGGTCCTTCTGCGCCGGGGTACGTGAGGCCAATGCGGCGATCAAGTGGGAGGAGGCGCTGATGCAGGTGCTTGCTGCTGTTGCTAGTGCTGCTACTGCTGCTGCTGCTGCTGCTGCTGCTGCCTCCAATATGGCTATTGCGGATCATTCACCTGCTGCTGCTGCTGCTGCTCTCCAGGCAGCAGGGCTCTTTACTACGGAGCTGAATCCTGAAGATGAGGAGGACAGGGATGGGGAGGAGACAGAAGCAGGAGATGGAAGCAGGGGCACGGATGACATGCTGGGTGGGGTGCGGTCTGATGTGGTGGAGACACGTGCAGAGGGGGTGGAGAGGCTGCAGGCGCTAATGGAGGAGCTGGGGGAGCAGACTGACGCCATGTCTGCTAGCTTTGATTCCATGCGCCCACTCACCCCCACCCTGGCTCGGCCAGTGGTGGATGCGGCAGCAGCAGGAGGTAGGGCAGCAACACCAGGAGGAGGAGGTGGAGCAGCGGGAGGTGCAGCAGCGGGAGAAGGAGGTGCAGCAGCGGGAGGTGGAGCAGCGGAAGAAGGAGGCGGAGCAGCGGAAGAAGGAGGTGGAGCAGCGGAAGAAGGAGGTGCAGCAGGAGGTGCTGCATCCGCAGGAGGAGGAGCAGCAGATGGAGCCGCAGCAGCTTATGCGATGACAGCAGTGCGTGAGGGAAGAGCAGCAGTGCACGGAGTGAGAGGAGGGGCAGCAGAAGCATCGCAGCGGGTGGGAAGCACACCAGAAGACAGAGGGTTGGGAGAAGTTGCAGCAGGGGAAGCAACAGCAGGTGGGGCAGCAGCAGGGAAAGCAGAAGCAGGGGAAGCAGCAGCAGGGGAGGCAGCAGCAGGGGAGGCAGCAGCAGGGGAGGCAGCAGCAGGGGAGGCAGCAGCAGGGGAGGCTTCAGCAGTGGATGCGCAACTAAACAGTGGAAAGACAAGCTTGAAGCATTCCGAAGGGTACCATGCAGCAGTCCCCGTGCAAGTGTACTGCCCTCCACTGGAGACCCTGACCCTCCAATCCCTCTGCTTCGCCTCCACTCCCCGTGCCCCCTGGCTGCCTCCCACCCTTTCGTCTTCGTCTCCTCGCATGTACCTTTCCTCCTTCCCCTCGCCACCATCCTCATTATGTCACCATTCCTCCTCCTCTTCCCTTGCCGCCACATCTCTCCGCTCCTCCTCTGCCCCGTGCTCAAGCGATCACCCAATGTCTTTTGAGTCCCTTGCCCGAGCTGCAGCCTTCAGGCACCTCAAGCACCTCGCCTTGGTGCGCTGTGTAGGGTTGAAGGAGCAGGACTGGCTGGAACTAGTCGGAGCGTGCTCTAAGTTGGAGGAGCTAAGGGTGTTGCAAAACAACGAAATTTCAGATGCAGTGGTGGCAGGAAGCAGAGTGGGAACGCTCGCTAGTTTGACTCTGCTCGAGTGTGGTAAAATCACAGCAACTGGCATTGGAGGACTTCTTGGAAGCTTCCCAAGGTTGTGCTACTTGAAGGTGGAAGTGGGGAAGGTCACGGAAAGAGCTCGGAGAGAGTTGCTTCGTGCTGGTGTGGTTATGAGGGGGATGTGACATTGGTGACAGATGCAGTAGGTGCATACTGGTGTCAAGGCTGCTGTTTGGTGTCAAGATAGTAGCTAGAGGTGAGGAGCCATGCTAGGGTGAAGAGGAGAAAGTGACGAGAGAGTTTAGGCAAGGAAAGAGGGGTTTCACTATAGCACACAAGGTACATATAGCAAAGTAACAAAGAAGGTGCACCACCAACTCTTAATAATAATAACTACAGTACCTACAGCACGCAGGGTATATATTAAACATATTGTTTGACACACCCCCTTAGCCTGCGTGCGGTAGAAACTGGTGCAGCCAGCACCCCCTGAACAAGCGCTGTGGAAGAAGGCAGAGAAGTGAGGAAGGTGAGAGGAGAGGAGAGAAGAGGAGAGGAGAGGAGAGGAGAGGAGGTGGGGGGCCAGGACCGGCGGACCCGCTTACGAACCTCCTTTTACAAAGGGGAGGTGAGAGAGGGAAGGGAGAGGAGGTGGGCTAGGCGGGCTTGAGCGCGAAAGCTCATAGCGATCCCCCCCCGTTAAGAACCCCCAAGTCCCGATGAGGAGAGGAGGTGGGCTAGGCGGGCATGAGCGCGCACGCTCAATGCGATCCCCCCCCGTTAAGAACCCCCTAGTCCTCACCCCCCTCGTCACTCAACCCCGTCAACCTCACACCTTCCGCACCTGTCTTCTCCCGCCACCCCCTCACCCTTCTGCACTTCTCTCCCCCCTCTTAACCTCGCTCCTCCCCCCCCCCCCCTACAGCAACAAATGCTGCAGTGGAGAGAGGAGGAGGGAAGGGAGGGACAGCCTGCTGGAGGTTCACACCCGCCACCCCCACGTCTCCCCTCCCCCCCCCCCCCCCACGACTGAAGCCGCGGAAGGGAGGGCGGGAGGGGGGGCAGCGTGAGCAGCTGCCGGCGCTGGCGCTGGCGGCAATCGCAGCTGCTGGCGGTGGCGCTGGCGGTCCGCGCAGGCACTGGCGCTCACGGCTGGCTGCGGCGCTGGCGCTGGCGCTGGCACTGGCGCTCGCGGCTGGCCGTGGCGCTGGCGTCCGCGCTGGTGAAGGCGGATCGCGGGGCGACGAGGGCCGCGAGGCGACGAAACGGGGTTCGCGGACGACGGGAAGGGGTGCGCCCCGACGACGGAACGCAGGGCGCCGCGGCGACGGAACACGGGGCGCCGCGGCGACGGGAACCGGGCGCCGCGACGACGGAAAGCAGGCGCCGCGGCTACGGGAACGCGGGGCGCCGCGGCGACGGGAATTAGGCGCCACGGCGAACGGGAAAAAAAAAAAAAATAGCGCATTTCGCGCTGTAGTACGGGCGGGCCCATGATTCTTAAAAAAAAAGAGAAGGTTCCGGGAAAGAACCAGCTCTGTACCATGTCAAGATAGTAGCTAGAGGTGAGGAGCCATGCTAGGGTGAAGAGGAGAAAGTGACGAGAGAGTTTAGGCAAGGAAAGAGGGGTTTCACTATAGCACACAAGGTACATATAGCAAAGTAACAAAGAAGGTGCACCACCAACTCTTAATAATAATAACTACAGTACCTACAGCACGCAGGGTATATATTAAACATATTGTTTGACATTTGGCACAATATCGCCATTCACTTTTATTGTGTAAATAAATGTAAATATTGTTTACTTTGAGGTGTTGTTGCATGGTTGAGAGCGCTGCAAAAAAACAGAAGCTCCTGGCACGTATGTGCGTTACAGGACACTTCATTTTGGCCTTCGTTTAGGCCCATTATCCCATCCCTTCAAACAAGGCCTTTTAGATACAATTTATGAGGTATATTTAGTCAAAGAACTTAGTGATTCCTGAACATGGTCTCGAGTACAAAACTCGATGAAACACGACTCCTCTCGGGCGTACGCGTTAGGGGATTTTTCCTGGGAAACCCTGCCCCCTATCCAGCAGCCCCTCTCCCCTTTCCCCTGCATCCAGTTTTCTGTCATCTCCCAACATATGTCAAACGCGATCCTCGGAACTCAAGACTCGTTATTGCTTCGTCCCAGAGCCCGAAGCGGATTGCCTCGAGAGCTCCGCTCCCCTCTCCATACATGCAGCCACTAACGTTTCCCGTGTGCGAGTGGAGGGGGAGTGTGAGTGCGTCAGGCAGGGCAATTCCAGCGCACGGGAGCTGACGGTCGACGTGGAGTCGGTCATCTGTCGGTCCGCTCCGCATTCATCCGGTAATGGCTGCCGTGGAGATTCGTTTCCGCTTGTTCAGGAGGCCCAGATCGGTTGGGTACGGTTTCTATTTTCTGCACCCAGCCACGGAGAGTGAATCAACACCATCACCTCCTACCAGCCAGTCCAACTCCGAACACTTCCAAGTTCAGACGACGATTCCTGCTGAGCTTGGGAAATCGTCCTCCTTAGAAGGTTAGTTCTTGATAGAAGTTGTCGTCGTTCGATCCACCCCTTGTTTCAGTCGTAATCTTCACCCATCTCCTCGCCTTCGCTCGAGCTAGCACGAATACGTGACAGCGCTTTTCTTCTGAAGCGCCTCAAACGCAAACGGGAGAAGCCTGTCCCGTTAGCGCTTTCGTAGCGTTAATTACGAAACCCCATTTCAGCTTCTAGCCACATCCGACTATCCCGTGGTGGTGCCTCAATTTCCCCTCGGGACCAGGCCCAGATCGGGACGGCTTCCCGCAAGCCTCGGACTGCCCGATCTGCTGGGTATGAACCCCTTTATTTTAAGAAACGTCTGATCTCAGCAAAATCTGGCCAAGCGCCTTCCCGACGATTCCATTCTAGCAGATCCTTTGCATCGGCTTCCTCTTGCTTCTGCTCTTCATCTTGGCTCTTTTCTCGCTCGTTTTCTTGTCCAGCTGTGTCTTCTGGAGGCTTCCAGACTCGTTATTTTCGGTCAGCTCGTGATGGCGGAAGACAGAGAAGGCGCCGACCATAGTAGGTTGCTATCTCTCCCCGATGAGCTCCTCCAAATCATTCTCAGCCTCGTGAATCACCCATTCGATCGCTGCAGCGTCGCTCTCTCCTGTTCCCGCCTACACTGCCTATCGCGGCGCACGCGGCATGCGCTCCGACTCCAGTTCCACTCCAGATCAAGGGCTTTGAATCCGCGAGAATGGTTGAAAAAGTTTAACGATTATTCAGGGGTATTTACCCATGTGACGTATCTGACCGTGGAGGTCGCCAGTGGTCTCGGGGACCAGCTGATTGCAGGGATTGCAGCGGGCTGCCCGAAACTGGAAAAATTGAAGCTGGTCATGTCGGCATGGGATAGCTTCAACGTCAACGGTCCAGCGTGGCGAGATCTCGCGAAGCAATGCCCGTGAGTTGACACTTTTGTGCACCTTCTCTCCCTCAAATCCTTTTGCCCAATGATCATGAATCCATCACCATCCATCCATCCGTCCATCCATCCATCCATCCATCCATCCGTCCGTCCGTCCGTCCGTCCGTCCGTCCGTCCGTCCATCCGTCCGTCTCTCCGTTCATATATGGCTTTATTGATTTGGGATGTTAAAGAGCTCTCTGACGAGACTTTACACGCCCTGAATGGAGGACCGAGTGCAAAGTTATGCGCATTTGCTCTCACTCCTTCCCCTCCCTTCCCCTTCCCCCTCACCCCTACCCTCCGCATGAAGGCTCCTGGCTTCATTGGAGCTAAACTCGCCCTCTGCGCGCTCGCGTCTCTCTCACACACAGCAGCCGGTGCTCCCCCCCCTGCACCTTTTCCCCTCACTGCAGTCCCTCTCTCTCCTCTACGTTCCTTCGGACTATTTGTCCATTCCCTGGTGCTCCTCCCTCACCTCTCTCACCCTCTGGGACCCTGAATCCTCCACTCTCTCCTCTCTTGCTTTCTCCTCCTCCTCTCTTGTCTCCTCCTCCTCCGCCTCCTCCTCCTCCTCCTCCTCCTCCTCCTCCTCCTCCTCCTCCTCCTCCTCCTCCTCCTCCTCCTCCTCCTCCTCCTCCTCCTCCTCCTCCTCCCCCCATGCTTCCTTCTACTCACTTGCCCCCTCCACTTCCTCCTCCTGCCTCGCGTCCTCCCCTCCATCCGCTCTCCGCACGACTCTCACATCCCTTACGATCCACTCCGCCAAACTGCAAGGCTCCCTCGCTTCCCTCGCCTTCTTCCCCTCCCTCTCCTCCCTCTCCCTTCACACCTGCACCATCGATCCATATGAATTTTCCTCCCTCTCACGCGCCCTCCACAAGCTCACCCACATCACCATCCGCTCCTGCCCGCTCGTCTCATCATACTCCCTCGCCCCCATCATCAAAGCCAACCCAGCTATCTCCTCCCTCTCCCTCCACGGTACCACCTACCGTTTGTTCGGTGCACGGAGCTTTCGCTCCCTGCTCGCTCGCTGCTCCTCCCAGCTCCACTCCCTCCACCTCGCCGGCCTCCCATCCCTCCGCCCAGGCTTGCTTGCAGCCTGCAGTGCCCTGCGGTCGCTCAGTCTGGAAGGGGTGCTCGGATCCTCGGACTCCATTATGCCGCGCGCTGTATCATTGGATGGCATTGCGATTATGCTCGTGCGTGTGGAATGGAGTGGAGAAGCAGCAGGAGGGGAGGCAAGAGGGGATGTAGGAGTGGAGGCAAGAGGGGATGCAGGAGGGGAAGCAGGAGGGGAGGGGCAGGAGGAAGGACGAACAAGTGTTTCTGCAGCAGCTGCAGAGGCGCTGGTATTACCGGTGGGAAGCAACAAGCACTTAGGAAAGTACGTGGATATTCTCACAGAGGCACAGGCAGCACAAGCGGACAAGTTTGAAGCATGGAGAGAGGTAGTTGATTCTTTCAGCACTGCTATGCAAACCAGCGAGATCTCCTTTTCTGAGGCCATTGAGGTGAAGCGAGAAGGGGGCGAGAGTGCTGTGGATCGGATCACCGTCAGTTTCAGGAAGATCAGGTTCGGGATCTCGGTGTGCCGATCCTTCTCTGCTGTTATCCGCGCGTGCAGAGCGGCCGTGGAGTGGGAGGACAAGCTGATGAGCTCATCTGACGCTGCTGGCCGTGCGGCAGGGTTCTTTGCCCCGGAGTTGGATGTTGGAGAAGAGGAGGGGGGTGCGGATGGGGAAGAGGAAGAAGGAGATGAATTTATGGATGCCATGTTACCTGATGAAGCCTTGCCTGAGAGTGCGCTGGGAGGGGTGCAGACCGGTGCAGTGGAGGCACGTTTAGTGGCCCTGACCAGGCTGGATTCGCTGGTAGAAAAGCTCAAGGACGCCACGCTTGCCATGTGTGCTGATGTAAAAAGCATTTGCCAACTCAGGGTTGGTGCGAGCACTGCTCCTGCAGCATGGGGGGTTGATTCTGCACCAGCAGCAGCAACAGCAGCAGATAGAAGATTAGGAGGAGGGGCAGCAGAAGCATCTCAGTGGGCAGAAAGTACACTAGAAGATGGAGGGCCATCGGAGGCGGCAGTTTGGGAGGCGGCAGCAGGGGAGGCAGCAGCAGGGGAGGCAGCAGCAGGGGAGGCAGCAGCAGGGGAGGCAGCAGCAGGGGAGGCAGCAGCAGGGGAGGCAGCAGCAGGGGAGGCGGCAGCAGGGGAGGCAGCAGCAGGGGAGGCGGCAGCAGGGGAGGCGGCAGCAGGGGATGCGGCAGCAGGGGAGGCGGCAGGGGAAGTGGCAGCTAGGGAGGCGGCAGCTGGGGAAATGGAACCAGGGGGTGGGAAACTTAGCTGCAGCAAGTCAGGAGGCAAGCATTTTAAGGGATGCCAGTCAGCAATCCCCGTGCAAGTGTTGTGCCCTCCACTGGAATGCTTGATTTTGCAATCGCTCGCCTTCGTTAGTTTTCGTATTCTTTGGCTGCCTAGTTCCATCCCCTGCGCATCTCCTCACATGTACCTCTTCCCACCCCTTCCATCACCCCCGTCCTATTCTTGTCACACTTCCTCCTCCTCCTGCTCTTCCTTCTCCTCCTCCTCTGCCCCAGTCCCAAGCACTCAGCCAATGTCCTTTCATTCCATTGCTAGAGCGGCGGTTTTTGGACAGCTCAAGCGCCTTGCGCTGTTGAACTGCTTAGGGTTGGAGGAGGAGGAGTGGATCGAACTGCTTGCCGTCTGCGCTAAGTTGGAGGAGCTTAGGGTGGAACAAAATGACACATTTTCAGATGCAGTTGTGGCGAGAAGCAGACTGGAGACGCTCACTAGTTTGACGGTGGTCATGTGTAAGAAGATTTCAGCAGCAGGCATTGGAGGGGTCCTTGGAAGCTTCCCTAAATTGCGGTACTTGAAGGTGGGAGCAGGGAAGGTATCAGAAAGGGCTCGGAGGGAGTTGCTTCGTGCTGGTGTGATTGTAAGGGGGGTGTGACATACGTGTCAGCTGGTAGGTGCTCTCTGTCAAGGCTGCTTTTGGGCACAAGAATCTCATGCATTCTGAACATTGTAAATATATGTAAATAATGTTTGGTACAAGGTGAAATCATGAAGGTGTAGACCAATTCCCAAAGCTCTCGTTGTGGGAAGTAGCACCTGCTCTTCCCCTCAACCACGAGTTTTAGCGTTAGTTTACCGCTTCGAACCTCTCTAGAGCGCACAAGAACTCACTGCGCCGCAATGTAGCCATGTTCTGGGGCACGCCAATCAAGCGTCTCGGTCGATAAGTCAAAACCAAGTTCTAGGAAAAAGACCATTGGACAGCACTCCCTCTCCTCCACGCATCAACCCCCACCACCCAGCCAAACCGATTACGATAAGCTTTCTCTGATCCTCTTGCGTGTTGGGCGAGTAAGTGACAAGGGAGTGAGGGGGAGTAGAAAGCAGGGAGTGAGGAGAGAGTGTGTGTCTCACTGGGTAGCAGGGTGAGTCACGCAGGCCCATCCGTCATAAGCAAACTGATGGTTGACGTGGCGTCAGTCATCTGTCGTCTCTCCGGGCTCAGTCCGTCAAGGCTGTCGTGCGTTCTCAAAGGTTCATACGCCTCGCCCTAGGAGGAACGATCAAGACGGTTCGCGTCCCCGAAAGGCCAGAATTGATCTAAACCGTTCTCGATCTCTTCGCCGAACCTATGCCAGAATCCCAAGATTGATCCAAGGGTTCTGACATCTTGCAACCCCAGAGAATTATAGACCACGCAACAGGACCCTCCGAGCAGCCAGGCCAGCCAGTCCGACGGGAAAAAAATCAAGACAGGAAGAGTTCTTGTCGATCTGAGAATCCGTTCTTCCGCCCTGTTGTTAATTTCAAGGATGATGTCGCTTGGAGGAGGTTTCATCGTTTGATCGTCACCCTCCTTGCGAGACGCTACACCCATTAGACTCGAGAGTTTTCGATTTGATTGGATTCGATTAGTCACGCCGCGGGGAGAAGGCGTTATCGCTAGTGACGGCTTCGTAGCGGCCAATCACGGGCTCATCCGTGCCGTGCCACGCCATGGCGGTGCCTCGAGTTTCCCCCCAAAGCAGGCCCAGAACGGACGGCTTCGCACAAGGCTCGGACTGCCCTATTTGCTGGGTATGCCCTCCTGTTCTATGCCAGACGTTTCAGCTGAACGAACCCGTCGTGTTTTCGTACAATTTGGATTATTCTCCTCGATCTTCACCCGTCGTCCTCTTCCTTCTGGAAGCCTTTAATCTGGCTGTTGGAAGTCTTCCAGGCAACCTGTGTTTCACTCATACGTCTTACCACCGCCGCCAATCAAGTAACTCTCTGCATGTCCCCTCCGTGCCATTCCTCATCCCCCTTACAGGAGGCTTACGATTCCAGCATAAGATCCCCGCACGTGCTGCTGTGCGGCCACACCTTCTGCAAGCACTGCGTGCTCATCCTCCCTATAGCCGTCTTTAATAAGCTGCCTTCACTGCAGATCCAGCTTCCATGGCTCGTGGACTGTCCGTTGTGCCACTGGGTGACTCCTAGGCTCGTTGTTGAGGGGAATCTGCAGTACCCGTTTAAAAACTTCTCCCTCGTAAGCCTCTCATATGTCTTTCGCAAATTCAAATGCCAGCTATCATTCTGCTGTTCTCTTTCTGGGAATCATGTAGGGAAAGGCTGCTTACGCTACAAATTCAGCTGCATATGTTTTCTGGTAGAAATTGGTTAAATTTCTCATATTCATTACTTTTTTCTCCTCTGTTTCTGTTCCCCGCCCTGTACTTCCATTCCTCTCGTGCAGCTGTGGCTTCTAGAGGCTTCCAGGCTCGCTCTCCCTCAAGGCATCAACTCACCCAACGCCACCTCTGCTGCCAGCGCCACTGCCAGCGTAAGGCACTCTCCCACACGGTCGACCCTCACCCACCTTCCAGACGGCTTAGAGCCGTCGGATCCCTCGCCTCATGACGAGCGGTGCAGCAGTGCCTCTGGTGCTCACATCAGCAGCAGCAGTGGCAGCGGCAGTGGCAGCGGCAGCGGTAGCAGCAGCAGGAGAAGGAGAAGCAGCAGTGGCGTTCACAGCAGCAGCAGCACGAATGCGTTTCTTGAAGCCCAGGCGCTGGGAGCGCAAGCCCTGGGCGCACAGGTGCTGGGAGGGCAGGCGTTGGGGTCTCAATCCTCTGGGGGACAGACCCTCTGGTGGGTGCTGCCCCGCGTGCTGCTAGAGCAATGGCGCCCAGGCGGGTCCCCTGCAGCCGCAGCTGGTGCTGCTGCTGCTGCCGCTGCTGCTGTGGCTGTGCAGGCGTTGCAGCAGCATCAGCAGGGGCAGGAGCAGGGGCAGCAGGAGTGGGTGGAAGGGGGGCATATTCCCCACCACTACTTGTATCGCTTGCAGCAGCAGCAGCAGGAGCAACAGCAGTGGCAGTGGCAGGGACAGGGGCAAGGGCATAGGCAGAGGCCAGGAGCAGGGTTTCACCATCTGTTGTATTCCAGCCGGCAGCAGCTGGCACTTTGGCTGCTGCAGCGGGCGATCCAATGGTTCCCATTCATCCGCACGGGGATCAATGGTGCGGCTTTCTACCTGGGCCGACTGCGGCAGCTGTGCACGCGGTTACCGTTTCTGGGGGTGCTGGCGGTGGTGAGCTTTGTGATTGTGCCCTGGTGCTCCCTTGCCCTGCTCTGCTACCTGGCCGTGTTTTTGTTTGTCGCTGTGCCTGCTGCCGTGTGCCTTGTGCTCTCCATCTACTGGTCTGAAACGCTGCTGAGGAGACTGACAGGCATGCCCTGAAGATGGGGAATATCGTACAGTGCAGTTGTTAAAATGCAGTAGTGTAATTCATGTGGTGTAAACAGTGTATTGGTGCGTAGTAACCACTGATAGTGCTGTTAAGAGCTCCCTGTAGCTGTTGCTTCTCTAGTGATAATGCTTCTGTACAATAATGCAGCTTACTAGTTGAAAGGAATAAGTTATGGCCTGTGTTGCTGCACCATTTGGTCACATGTAAGGCAGGAATTGTTGGCCTTTCGTACGACAGATAACTTCAGAATTCACTTCTGTTTGGGGTACAGAATATCGTAATGCCCTGGTCGATAGAGCAGCGTCATTGCAGGGGTAGCCCGTACACTCTCCTCGGGCAGAAATTCGTGAAAATTCGCCTGCCCGGCGCTGCGGTCAAGGTAAACAATCCGGATGGGTACGGCAAGGGCATCCGTGATGGCTGTGATGTGCACGTGATCGCTCTCCTCCCCCATTGGCTCCACTGCCTTGTGACAGAACTGGTGGAAGGGGTAGGGGATATAGAGGTTTGCCCAAGTGGGTATGCAGCAGGCATGAATGCATCGATGATGGCTTTGATGTGCACGTGATCGCTCTCCTCCCCCATTGGCTCCACTGCCTTGTGACAGAACTGGGGGAAGGGGAAGGGGATATAGAGGGTTGCCCAAGTGGGTATGCAGCAGGCATAAATGCATCGATGATGGCTGTGATGTGCACGTGATCGCTCTCCTCCCCCATTGGCTCCACTGCCTTGTGACAGAACTGGGGGAGGGGGAAGGGGATATAGAGGGTTGCCCAAGTGGGTATGCAGCAGGCATAAATGCATCGATGATGGCTGTGATGTGCACGTGATCGCTCTCCTCCCCCATTGGCTCCACTGCCTTGTGACAGAACTGGGGGAGGGGGAAGGGGTAAAAAGAGTGGACAAGTCTACTCAAAAGAAGGACGGGCACCCCTTACCTGTTTCTATTTTAGAGTAAACCCAAAAGAAGGACGGGCACCCCTTACCTGTTTCTATTTTAGAGTAAACCCAAAAGAAGGACGGGCACCCCTTACCTGTTTCTATTTTAGAGTAAACCCAAAAGAAGGACGGGCACCCCTTACCTGTTTCTATTTTAGAGTAAACCCAAAAGAAGGACGGGCACCCCTTACCTGTTTCTATTTTAGAGTAAACCCAAAAGAAGGACGGGCACCCCTTACCTGTTTCTATTTTAGAGTAAACCCAAAAGAAGGACGGGCACCCCTTACCTGTTTCTATTTTAGAGTAAACCCAAAAGAAGGACGGGCACCCCTTACCTGTTTCTATTTTAGAGTAAACCCAAAAGAAGGACGGGCACCCCTTACCTGTTTCTATTTTAGAGTAAACCCAAAAGAAGGACGGGCACCCCTTACCTGTTTCTATTTTAGAGTAAACCCAAAAGAAGGACGGGCACCCCTTACCTGATTCTATTTTAGAGTAAACCCAAAAGAAGGACGGGCACCCCTTACCTGTTTCTATTTTAGAGTAAACCCAAAAGAAGGACGGGCACCCCTTACCTGTTTCTATTTTAGAGTAAACCCAAAAGAAGGACGGGCACCCCTTACCTGTTTCTATTTTAGAGTAAACCCAAAAGAAGGACGGGCACCCCTTACCTGTTTCACTGCCCTCTTTGGCCCTCCCACGCTCGCCATGGCGTCAGGCAGGAAGAAATGGAAGAATTCCGCTCGGTGCCAGATGTCAGCCTTCTGAGACGCCTCCAAAGACCCCTTACCTGCTTTGCTGCCTCGTTAGGTGCACCGATGCCCGCTGCAGAGTCAGGCAGGAAGGGATGGAAGAAGTCCACTCGGTGCTGAATGTCAGCTGATGTGATGAAACGCAGAAACATGACCGCTGGCAAGAGGGGAATTGGAGGGGAGGGAAGAGGATTAAGAGGGGGGAAATGGAATTATGGGAAAAGGAGGGGAGGGAATGAAGGAGTGGGATGGAAGAAGTCTGCCCGGTGCTTAATGTCAGCTGATGTGATGAAGCACAGAAACATGACTGCTGGAGTGGAGCGGAGGGGAGAGGGGAGTCGGAGGGGAGGGGCGGGGAGTAGGAGATGGAAAGAGCAGGATTGTGGGGAAAGGCAGAGAGGGAGTGAAGGAGAAGAACGAAAGACGTCACGTCTGCTTAGTGCTGGATGTTGACAGAGGTGACAAAGTGCAGAAACATGAACGATGGAGTGGTCGGTGAGAGCACCAATAGCACTGCTGAATAAAGTCAAGCAGTGAGGATACAAGATGAGCGTTAACTCACTCACCATAGTTGGAGCAGTCGGGGTCTTGACAGCGTTTCAACAAGCCATCCACCCTGCCATGCACGCAGGAGCACATTTCGTAGTAACAATTCTATATGGAAATCGATTTTGAGAATTCTTAAAAAAAAAAAAAATCTTCGTAGCGAGTCTTGAAATATTTGAGCCACCTCAGAAACCGCGGGACCACAGCGCAGAAGACACACATCTATCCAGATGCAGCCACATGTTTTGACTTACACCACAAGTGCACAAGCTCACCCATCCATGAAATCAATTAAACAAGACTTACGTGATCTTCTCTGCTGCTCTTGACTGGTCCACGGCGTCTAGAAGCTCCCGGTACTCCTGCACCCATGCATGCATGCATGGATGGACGGATGAATGGATGGATTGATTATATGATGAATGGATGTTGGTTAGCGGCACAGATGCACATGTGATATTCTCCGTTGCACTCGATGGGTGCACGGCATCAAAAGCTCCCGGTACTCCTGCATCGATGCTTGGATAGATTGATTGACATGGATGCATGAAAGCGTGAATGGATTGATCATGAATGCGTGGATGGGGCCATGGGTAGATGCACGATTTTGAGGACGAAACAGACAGACAAGTACAAGTCAAGGTGATATTGCTGAAACAAAGAAAAGGAAGAAGAAACTACTCAGAGAAAATACACTCCAGAATAAATTGTCAAAGCAGAAATGAAAATATATTAAATAAATATGTAAAAAAGTCCTCGCACGCCTAGATTCAAGAAACCCAGGCCAGGTCACAAACTCTTCAGATATTTGCAGTCTGGGTTCAATTGCGAGAATTGCACCTGAAACATTGCAGCCATGTCACACACGCTCACTGTGAACTCCGTAACTCCAGCCTAGGCAGGCTTTAAGGCGGCCCAGAAACAGCAACCACGCCCAATTCACCCACTCACAGCAGCAAAGTCTTCCCATGTGAACTCGGTATACCCAAGGTCTCTCAGCCTCTGCTCACTGCGTGCCACTCGCTCCCTCACTTGTGCGCACTCCTCCTTGCTGCCGCCTTGTAACAAATGCTCCTGTAACAGAGATTAGGGTTTCATACAAGGCGGCTGGTTGGACAATTGCAATTCATGAAGCATAACACCCATTATATAAGATTTATTTCAAACCAGGTTTCCTCACCAGGAGAGCGAAGAGGAAGCAGCGGAAGAAGCAGTTTCCGTCGCCTCGAGTCCGCCTGATGGCCTCGTACTCCGCTGCTAGGTGCTGGGAGGGAGAGGGGTGAAGGACGGTGAAGGCGCTTTAAAGGGGTTAAAGGGGGTTCAAGTGGGGTGAAGTGGGGTGAAAGGGGGTGAAGATTGTTGAAGGCGGGTGAATGGAGGGGAGAGGGAAGGGAGGCGAAGCTGTAGCGATACATGAACGTTACCGGAGCAGAGGAGGACCCGTCTCTGACCCGGAATGGAGCCTACGATGCCACTCTCACTCTCCCTCTCCTCACACCAGTAACAACGACTTTTGAGTCGACTCAAAAGTCGCTTCTGTGACCTTGAATGGAGCCTACGATGTCGCAATGCCGATGTCCTTCTCTCTCTTCACACCGGCATCAATTCTTTTCACTCGTCCTGTTCAACCTGTGTGCAGTCTTCAACCCGGTTCCCCCTGTTCCTACTCGTCTATTCCCGCCTTCTTCCCCCGTTTTCACCCCTTCCCCCTGCCTTCTTCCCCCGTTTTCACCCCTTCCCCTGCCTTCTTCCCCCGTTTTCACCCCTTCCCCCTGCCTTCTTCCCCCGTTTTCACCCCTTCCCCCTGCCTTCTTCCCCCGTTTTCACCCCTTCCCCCTGCCTTCTTCCCCCGTTTTCACCCCTTCCCCCTGCCTTCTTCCCCCGTTTTCACCCCTTCCCCCTGCCTTCTTCCCCCGTTTTCACCCCTTCCCCCTGCCTTCTTCCCCCGTTTTCACCCCTTCCCCCTGCCTTCTTCCCCCGTTTTCACCCCTTCCCCCTGCCTTCTTCCCCTACGCGTCTCTTCATCACACCCCTTCACCTCACGCACCTGATGCTCCCTGCTTCACCCCACGCACCTCGATCTTGTCTTGGAACGTGGTGCTTCCCGCTGCGTATTCGGACGCCAATGCCGACAACGGCTCCTGCGAACGATCGCACGGGTTGAAGCAAATTCGGAGTTTCAACTTGGAATCTCGAGGTCCACTCAAACCTTGGAGTTCATTCTTTGGAGATTGAAGGGTAAAGGATGAATGATGAAAGGAAACGCGCACGAAGTAGCGTTAGACTTGGCTAAGTCTTGAACTGGACTAGCCATTAGCTTGCACCAAGCCAAAATGGTCACACGATGGATCCTCTAGTAATCACGCACCTTCTAGAACGACGCATTCTTCTACAGTCACGCACCCTTCGACAATCACACACCTTGTGCAGTCACGAACCTTCTCCCCGACAAGCGGGTACCGCTGAGCTTCCTCCTCCCGCATCGCATTCTGCTGCGCTAAGATCGCCTCGTCCGACGGCCGATCGTCGCCTTGCGACGGCGCATCGCCGCCATGCGACGCCATGCGACAAAATCTGTCGAAGCAGCGGTTGCCTGAAGTGCCTGCCACAACTCTCCTAGCGACGGGGAATTACAGATGTGACCGTTGGGCTGGGAACGCAGCGAGAATCTGATACCTACCCTACCCCACAAGACGGCGAACCTGGTTGAATTCCAGGAATCTGGGCGACAGCACAAGGAAGGCCAATTCTTCGACATTGGAGGTCCCGCTAACTGCTTCTGAATATTTTGCCACATAAAATGATTCCCGTTCAGCTTTGTAGGCATACTGTTCCAGATACAGCTATACTGCGGTGGAGTTACATCATAATTCATGAGCTACTGTTCTTTAATTACACGGGCAGCATTTTAGCACCGAATTGGCAAAGCAGGACGGATTCAGAAATGCAACGATTGAGGCACCTAAGAAATTAAATGGAACAGGGCCACATAAGGTCAACAAAGTCAGTGCACCCGTCCGTACCCTCCTGCCCAAGCATCCCTGGCCTGCCTTTCGAGCCGACTCAAAAGTCAACAGGGACAACCCAGCACCCTACCCTCCTGTTGACCCATATGCCCCCCCAGCCCCAGCAGCATCGCCAGCAGCTATGAGGGAAAAAGGATGAGATGACTTTAGTACCATACAATCAGTACCCATACCCTCCTGTTGACCCATATGCTCCCCCTGCCCCAGCAGCACCTCCTGCAGAGCTGGGAGGGTAAAGAGACGAGCCATAGCCTGACAGGTCCGTTGGTGCCGAGCCATACGCCGGAGCTGGCGGTGCAGCAGAGCCATACGCCGAAGCTGGCGGAGCTGGTGCGGGCGCAGGGTCGGCATAGCCTGTGTGTGAATTCATGAAACCCTGAGGGGAGAGGGGCGAAAATTGGGAGGGGGGAGAATTGGGAGGGGAAGAGAAGGGAATTAGCAAGACACCCACAAACCACATTCCCCTGTCATGTCTACCAGTCATCTACTGCTGCATGATTTGATTCGGTTGTGCTTAGGAAGTCACTAGCACACCCTCTTTACGCCACTCTCTAAACTTACAACTCCAGTACCCTCAACCACCTCCCACTCACCTCAATAAGCTGCTGTGCCGTCTGCACCTGAGTGGCGCTGCCCCGCACCTCCACCGTCATCTCCGGCTGCCCTCCTGCTCCCCAGCTCTCACCCATCCACCCAGCTGACCACCAACTACTGCTCACTTCGGTCAACTCCCTCTCACCTCGATCAACTCTTTCTCACCTCGATCAGCTGCTGTGCCGTCTGCACCTGAGTGGCGCTGCCCCGCACCTCCACCGTCATCTCCGGCTGCCCTCCCGCCCCCCGGCTCTCCTGAATCGTCACTGCGGCACCGCTGGTGCGGCGCAGAAAGACAATGTTGGTGCCGTTGGGGCCGATGATGGCGTCGACGTAGGAGAGGGGGATCTGCATCGTGGCACTCACCTGACGTGGGGGGGAAGGTGGGGATTAAAGGGGGGGATATGGGTGAGACGGGGGCGCAGGAAGACACTGTTGGTGCCGCTGGGGGGGCGATGATGGCGTCGACGTAGGAGAGGGGGATCTGCATGGTTGCGCTGACCTGGAGTGGGGGAAAGGCAGGGATTGGGGGGTGGGTATGGGTGACCTGGGGGTGGGTATGGGTGATCTGCATCGGGTGATGGGACGCTCACCTGAAGTGGGGGGGAATGGAACGGGGGAAATGGGGTTGGGATAATGGGGGGAATTTGGTTGGATGGGACAAATGAGTAAACCCAAGAGCCAGGCGACGGCTCTCAACCAATGCCCACCTGAGTGACAACAGGTGAGACAGTGTTGGTCATGGCAGCAGCGGCAGCAGCAGCAGGCGTCTCCCTCCCATACTTAGACAGTGCTGCCCGCAACTGCCCGTTTGCATCCATTCCCGCTGGCCCTGCTGAGGCCCCTCCTGCCCCTCCAATCCCCCCTGTGGCCCCATACCCGCCCCCTGTCCCCTGTTGCTGCTGCTGTTGGTACGGCTGTTGCTGGTATGGCGGCGGCGGCTGCTGCTGCTGCGGCGGCGGCGGCGGCTGACTGATTTGCTGGCTGTAACCCAAGCCTCCTCCCGAACCTGCTCCCAGGCCTCCCATGGCTGTCCCGTACCTGCTTGGCCGACAGGCAGGCATGCACAGGCAGGGTTAGGAGAAGGGTGGTGACGGGGGAGGTCGCATAGGGATCACTGACTGATCTTCATAACAAAATGCTCACAAAGTCGTCTCGTCTATTCCCGAAAAATTGCTGACAAGAGAGGTCCCTTAGGGATCAGATGCAGCAGAGCAGATGGGGGAAGGTCAGTCAGTCAGTCAGTCAGTCAGTCAGTCAGTCAGTCAGTCAGTCAGTCAGTCAGTCAGTCAGTCAGTCATTCACAGTGCAGCACTCGACCGAACCACACTCAGAGTGATTTTTGAGAATTCTCAAAAATCACTCATGCACTCCACACTCGAAGTCAGAAAGTATGCCATCTATCTCCATCTGTCTACCATACTCACGCACTCCTCCCAACCGTTTCGTACCTGTCAGCACCCCCCATGCTGCCCAGGGAAGAGAGGCTGCCATAGGGGTCAGGTGCAGCAGAGGGGGGGAGGTCGAAGCGCGAGCGGTGAGGGGGAGAGTGCATTCCCCCCGGAGGGGGGTTCCCCCATCCCGCCCCGCGGCCAGAGGGGGACGCGTAGGGCGCACCCCTGGGGTCCATTGGAGGGGGGAAGGAGCGCTGGGAGGAGGGGGAAGGGGGGAGGGGGGGAAACGCAGAGGGAAGAAGGGGGGAAACGTGTGAGGCAGAGAGGGAAGAGTAGGGCGCAGCCCTGGGTCGCAGCCCTGGGTCGCAGCCCTGGGTCGCTTTTGAGAATTCAAGCTTGCTGCAGTTCAAACCCACTCTGTGCAGAGAGGGAGGAGTGGCGCAGCCCTGGGAATCATGGGTGGGGGAGAGGAGGAGCGCTGGAGCGGGGGAGGCAGGGGAAGGGCAGACAAAGGTGGGGAGATGAAGAGGCAAGTGGGATACCTTCAGGGAAGGAGCACTGGGGCAGGAGAGGCAGGGGACGGAGGGAGGGAGGGAGGGAGGGAGGTAAGCCTGTACAAACGAATACGAATACGAATACGAATAGTTTTCCTGGATATTCTCCGAATACTGGGTGGTTTCTTATTTGACCGAATACTGATCCAAAACCGAATACGAATACGATTCGAATACTGACCCGAAACCGAATACGAATACGATTCGAATACCACCGAATCCGAATCGAATACGAATAAATGTCGAGTCGAGTAATAAGATGTTTCGTATAGCCAGTGTCGAACGGCTAATGCATGTTCGACACAGGGTGATACAATGCACCTTATAATATCAGCACCACGACTCAATCCCGCACCATGAGCCTTCGCTAACCCTGCTCAGCAACTATCTTGCTAGACTTTTGGGCACGGCTCTCATGAGGCCTCTTGTAGACAGATTGCCAAAGATGATAGCCGCATGTGGGGAGGGGTGGGGTGGGGGGTGGGTAATGGTAGAATACCGAATAGTAACGAATACCCCGAATATCCGTTAGCCGAATATTCTACATTCACGAATACTCGTGATGCGAATACTTTCGAATACACGGCCGTTTCTTATTCTCTCGAATTCAGGTATTCGAACGAATATCGAATAATTCTCGAATGCCGATTATTCTTGTACAGGCTTAGAGGGAGGGAGGGGGGGGGGGGGAGGGAGGGAGGGAGGGAGGGAGGGAGGGGGGGGGAGGGAGGGAGGGAGGGAGGGAGGGGGGGGGAGGGAGGGAGGGAGGGAGGGAGGGAGGGAGGGAGGGAGGGAGGGAGGGAGGGAGGGAGGGAGGGAGGGAGGGAGGGAGGGAGGGAGGGAGGGAGGGAGGGAGGGAGGGAGGGGTGCATGCAGAGACATACGCATTGTTCAAAGAGCGGCAGCACGGAGTGGTCACAGAGGAAGCGCCTGAGATGCAGAGTGACGCCCTTCACTGCCTCATGCACACACGCGTACTCCCCCGTCACCTCCACCACTCGATCGTCCTCCAGTGCGCATGGGGGAACGTCCTCTGTTGATATGGGAACAGAGACAACCACAAAGGACAAAGGAGAGGAGATGTTGGGATATAAATGGGGATGCTCGCTGCCCGATGCACACTCGCATACTCCCCCGTCACCTCCACCACGCGATCGTCCTCCAGAGCACATGGCGGCACGTCCTCTGGTGAGTGGTAGTGGTTGGTTAGCGTTAGCGTAACAAACACGACAGAAATGCAGAGTTACCAGCACCACCACCAGTGTTACCAGCTCAGTGTTACCAACACCACCACCAGTGTTACCAGCTCAGTGTTACCAGCACCACCAGTGTTCCTTCCAGGTACCAATGTTACCACCACTACCAGACCATGATTCCCAACGACCACACCAAGTGACAGGATCCTGATGTGGGCCCCTGTGCTGTCCTGCAGCGCTTTAATCGTCTGCCCCTGCCTCCCTATCAGACTGCCCGCCTGTGTAGCGGGAACCAGCAGGCGTGTTGCCACCTGCCCCCGGAACCCCTCCCCTGGCTGAGACGCCTCGATCTACCAGCAGCACCTGAAGTACCAGACAAGTATCTAAGTTACCAGACCTACCAGAAACGCAGATTTTAGCTTGCATACCAAGAGAGAGGATCCTGATGTGCGCCCCTGTGCTGTCCTGCAGCGCTTTAATCGTCTGCCCCTGCCTCCCTATCAGACTGCCTGCCTGTGTAGCGGGAACCAGCAGGCGTGTTGCCACCTGCCCCCGGAACCCCTCCCCTGGCTGAGACGCCTCGATCTCGTCCTCTGACACGCCCTCCACGATCCGACGGTGCACACGCAGCATTGCCACCACGGCTGGTGGGAGCTCAGAGTCAGGGTCCTCTCTTCCTGACACTAGAACCTGGGTTTGTGGGACAGGGGGAATGAAGGAGATGAGGAAGAGAGGGAGACGAAGTGCCCTCAGATACGCACTACACGATCCGACGGTGCACGGCACACACAGCATTGCTACGACGGCGGGTAGCAGCTCTGAGTCAGCGTCCTCTCTGCCTGACACCAGCACCTGCGGGTGATGGTGGGTAGGGCGGGGTGAATGAGGCAGGGAGGAGATAAGGGGAAGTGACAGCCATGAGAGAGCGGAGAGGATGAGATCCATTGGAAATAGTGTTTAACAGGATGAGATCCATGGGACTGTCCAAGCCACTGCAATGCTCTCCGAGTTTGAAATAGTGTTTTGAGTCGTCTCAAAGCAATGCTCTCCGCAATACAATCCCAACCGCAAATCCCCCCATGGAATGCCTAATTCAAGCCCTGGGTTCTTCAAGCCGTAAAGCCGTTTAGCCATACAGTCGTCAATCCTAGACACCTAGAAACCAGCTTACCACGCAGTCGTCATGGCCCGGAGTCGATTTGTTAGTTGACTCAAAACTCAATTTTTCACCCTACGAGCCCCAAGCACGGACGGACACCTAGAAACCAGCTTACCACGCAGTCGTCATGGCCTGGAGCGCCCTCAACAATCTTAACGCGCGCTTTAAGGCCCAACCCAAGCCCAGAATCCTATAACCAGCTTACCCCAAGCACGAACGCGCTATAAGAAGCTTACCACGCGGTCGTCATGGCCCGGAGCGCCCTCGACGATCTTAACGCGCGCCTTGGTCTCGTCACAGATCTTCTTCACATACTCCCCGCGCCGCCCTATGATGCTCCCCACCTTCCCCATCGGCACCACGAACCGGAACACATTATCCCCCGGCCACCCCGGCCACCGCTTCTGCTCCCCGCTCCCCCCGCCCCTCTCTCCGCCTGGACCCCCCCCGCGCTCCCCGCGCTCCCCGGGCCGCGCGGAGTCGCCCGTTTCCCCGCCGTACATCTCCCCCGCGGAGCGCTTCTGCCTGTGATCTCCGTGCTCCCCGCGCGTATCCCCGCGCATGTCTCCCCCATCCCCGCCGATGCCAAGCGCGCCGAGCCCCGTGGCACGCGGCGCGGAATCCGGCGGGTATCCTCCGCCGGAGGGGTAACCCTCATTGGACGGCGGGGGATAGGGGGGAAGCGCGGGGGTTGGTCCACCATGAGGGGAAGGTCCGCCGTGGGGCCCTCCGCCAGGTGGTCCGCCGGTTGCGCCGATGGTGGGTTGAGCCATGGAGAAACTAATGTTGGGGAGAACCATCTTGATTCCCGCGTCGTCGGAAGCAGCGTCAGCGCCGGAAGCGGCGGATCCATCCGGTGCTGTACCGTTTGTGGGGGGTAGTGGAGGATGCTGCTCTTGATTGTCCATGGCGTTGCTAATGTGTGCGAGGAGGAGATTGAGATTATAGAATGGGAGCGCAGCGCTTTAGCGTATGATTGAAACGTCTTACGAACAACTACTGACCGTTATGTGGCTCAGCTGTGGAAGATGTCAGTCTCTTGGTGAAAGAAGTTCCTCGACACAAGACAGCACAAGGAATCCTTACTGCCGTGTTGCGGAACATGCTATTCTTATGGATGTTATAACATCCTCACTACTCTGAGATAGTGTTCGCAATTTCAAGTTTTGGGGGGGAAGAACGAATGGCTGAAATTAAAGAACCGAGAATTTGGCCAAAGAAAAATGCATGGCCAGAAACCGACTTGGAAAATATGTATTCCTTTACGCGCGCAAACACACACCTGCCACATGGCACCGATGTTACACGGTACTTACCCCTCTCACAATCACACCAGAACGAAGCAACACTCTTCGAGCCCTTTCCGTAATCTTCCCATCTTCCACTATCAAATACCGCAACCTGGGGAAGCTTCCAAGCACCCCTCCAATGCCAGCTGCTGTGATGTTATCACACTTGATCACCGTCAAGCTAGCGAGCGTTCCCAGCCTGCTTCTCGCTAGCACTGCATCTGAAATTGTGTCATCTTGTTGCACCTCTAGCAGCTCCAACTTAGAACATGCAGCAAGCAGTTGGAGCCATTCCTGCTCCTCCAACCCCAAGCAGCGCACCACGTGCAGCCGCTTCAGCTGTCCAAAAACAGCAGCTCGAGCAATGGACTGAAATGACATTGGCCGAGTGCCTAGCACTGGGGCATGGGAAGAGGACACGGAAGAGCACGAGGATGAGAGGCACGAATAGGAAGGTGGTGGTGGAGGGGGTGGGGAGAGGTACATGCGAGGGGATGTGCAGGAGAGGGTGCAGGGCAGCCAAAGAACGTGGGGAGTGGAGGAGAAGAGGAGTGACTGTAGTGTCAAGGATTCCAGTGGAGGGCACACCACTTGCACCGGGATTGCAGGCCCGCACTCTTCTAAACGCTTGACTCCTGGCTTGCTGCTGCTTAGCTTCCCATCCCCTGCTGCCACCTCCCCTGCTGCAACCTCTGCTGGCCCTCCGTCTTCTAGTGCGTTTCTCGTCTGCTGCAATGCTTCTGCCGCCCCTCCTCCCACCACTCTATTCACTGCTGCTCTTCCATCTGCTGCGGCTGCGGCCGCTGCGGTTGCTGCGGCAGCATCCGCCCCTGATCCCGCAGGAGCAGGCCTCGGATCAGAGCTGAGTGGGCGCATGCGCCGGAAGCTAGCATACACAGCACGCATGGCGTCCATCAGCTTCCCTACCATCGCTTGAAGCCTGTTCACGGCCGCTTCACGTGTATCCACCGCACCGGACCGCACCCCACCCAGCACACTCTCAGGAAAGGATTCACCAGTCAGCGTGGCATCCATGATTTCAACTTCTTTTTCTTCCTCATCCCCATCCCTGACCTCGTCGCCAGCATCCAGCTCTGTAGAAAAGAACCCTGACACTGGACCACCAGCAGCAGCTACATTGGAGGGAGCTGCAGCGGCAACATCAGCAGCTAGATTGGGGTTAGCAGGGGCAGGAGCGGCAGCGGCAGCAGCAGCAGCAGCAGCAGCAGCAGCATCAAAGGACCTCATTATTTTTTCCTCCCACTCCACAGCTGCATTCGATTCGCGGACAGCAGCATCGAAGGACCGGCACACTGAGATCCCGAACCTGATCTTCCCAAGGCTTGCGGTGATCCGAGCCACAGCACTCTCGCCCTCTGCTCGCACCACCTGATTGGCCTCCGAAAACGCAGCATCATGGGTTTCCTCAGCAGTTGTCAAGAAATCAAGTACGTCCCTCACAGCTGCGAGCTTGTCCGCCTGTGCTGCCTCTGCCTCTGTGCGAATATCCACGTACTTTTCCCACGACTTGTTGCTTCCCCTCAGTAATACCAGCGCCACTGCAGCTGCTGCAGAAGCACTTCTTTGTCCTCTCTCCTGCCCGTCCGATCCTCTATCCCCTCCTGCCCCTCCTCCTGCTTCCTGTCCTGCCGATCCTCCTCTCCGTTCCACGCGCACGAGCATACCCACAAGGCCGTCTAATGATGCAGCACGCGGCAACAACGAGTCCGAAGATCCAAGTACTCCTTCCAGGCTGAGCGACCGCAGGGCACTGCAGGCTGCAAGCAAGCCCGGGCGGAAGGATGGGAGGCCGGCGAGGTGGAGGGAGTGGAGCTGGGAGGAGGTGTGCGAGAGCAGGGAGCGGAAGCCCTGTGCAGCGAACAGACGGTAGATGGTTCCTTGGAGGGAGAGGGAGGAGAGAGCTGGGTTGGCTTGGAGGATGGGGATGAGGGAGTGGGAAGAGACGAGTGGGCAAGAGTGGATTATGAGGTGGGTGAGGGAGTGGAGGGAGCGCGAGAGGGAGCGGAGCTCGTATGGGTCGATGGTGCAGGAGTGGAGGGAGAGGGAGGAGAGGGCGGGGAAGAAGGCGAGGGATGCGAGGGAGCCCTGCAGTTTGGCGGAGTGAATGGTGAGAGATGTGAGAGTCGTGCGGAGAGGGGATGGATGGGAGGACCCGAGAGGGGAGGACGCGAGGGGGGAGGACGCGAGGGGGGAGGAGGACGTGGAGGAAACAGGGGTGGAGGAGGAAAAGGCAAGGGAGGAGAGGGAGGAGGATTCGGGGTTCCAGAGGGTGAGAGAAGTGAGGGAGGAGCAGCGGGTAATGGGGAGTAAGTCTGAGGGAACGTAGAGGAGCGAGAGGGACTGGAGCGAGGGGAGGAGGTGCATGGGAGGGAGTGGCGGCTGCCGTGTGTAGGAGAGACGCGCGCGTGCATAGCGTGAGTTAAGCTCCAGGGAATTCAGGAGCCTGAAGGAAGGGGAAAAGGGCGATGGCATGCGTTCAGCCCGAGGGAGATCAAGAGCCTGAACCACGGGGGAAGGGGCGAGAGTCGAGGGGTGAAGAGGGAGGGAGGTGTGCATCGGGAGGCTTGAAGGAGGGGTGAAGAAGGAGGGGTGAAGAAGGAGGGGTGAAGAAGGAGGGGTGAAGAAGGAGGGGTGAAGAAGGAGGGGTGAAGAAAGGGGTTCAAGATTATTCAATGGATGCATGGATGCATGCGTCTACGCATGCCAGGATACATGCATGGGTGGATAAATTAGGCGAAGATTCTCGGGGGGGAAGAGAGAAACGGAAACGTCCACTCACGGGCATTGCTGCGCGAGTGCTCGCCACGCTCGTCCGCTGACGTTGAAGCTATCCCAACCGGTCACCCATTTCAGTTTTTCCAGTTTCGGGCAGCCCGCTGCTATCCCCAGCATCAGCTGATTCCCGAAACCAGATGGAATTTCCACGGTCAGATCCGTTATGTGGGTGAACACCCTTGAATAATCGTCAAACGCTTTCAGCCATTGTCGGAGATTCGTAACCTTTCGCCAGTAATAGGAGTCGAAACGGAGCGCTTGCGGCGTGCGACGAGAGAGGCGGTGGAGGCGGGAGCAGGAGAGCGCGACGTTGCGGCGATCGGATGGGTGATCTGCGAGGCCGAGAATGATTTGAAGGAGCTCGTCGGGGAGCGATAGCAGCCTGCTGTTGCCGGCGCGATCGATTATTTTCGCCATCGCGAGCTGATCGAATACTAGGGTGGTTGCCTCCTGTAACATCAAATTACACCGCGTGGCAACATCTGTAATGTCGGGAGGCTTCTTCTAAACATGTGTGATTCCAGAAGGAAATGATATCAGAAAACGAGAGATATCAGCAAAACTATCAGCAAGCGCTCGTCGGGGTGTGAGAGAGGAGCGAGAGCAGTTTTAAAATCAGGGTGTCTTACGAGGCGACGCGACAGGGTTTAGGCGATGGGGAATATGTGATAGGAGTTGGATAAAATGTTACCGTTGACGAAATGATGGATGATAGGAGGAAGAGGCAGGAAATCTGGGACGCTGGGGTGGAAGTGCAGCGTGACACTCTGAGATTCGCTACAGATTGATCATAAAAAGGTATTTACAAGTTAAGAATCAGATAAAACTGGAAAGATGGCCATGTGGCCTGCATCCTAGGCAAAACACACTTCAGGGTCGTGTGGATTGCTAGAGTGAACAGAAGTTCTGGAGACATTCAAATCTGTCGATTATTTCACCTTGGAACAAAACACTATTTAAACAAATATACAATGAACAGAATGCATGTTACATGTTACATGCACCAACCACACCCACCTATGTCAGCTACCAGTCCCCCTCACAACCACTCCAGCACGAAGCAACTCTCTCCGAGCCCTTTCCGTGACCTTCCCCACTTCAACCTTCAAGTACCTCAACCTCGGGAAGCTTCCAAGAACCCCTCCAATGCCGGTCGCTGTAATCTTATCGCACTCCACCAGAGTCAAACTAGCGAGCGCTCCCAGCCTGCTTCCCGCGACCACTGCGTCTGAGATTTCACTATTTTGCAACACCCTTAGCTCCTCCAACTTGGGGCACGCTCCCAGTAGTTCCAGCCATTCCTGTTCCTTCAACCCTACGCAGCACACCAAGGCGAGATGCTTGAGGTGCCTGAAGGCTGCAGCTCGGGCAAGGGACTCAAAGGACATTGGGTGACCGCTTGGGCACGGGGCAGAGGAGGGGCGGGAAGAGCTGGACGAGGGGGAAGAGGAGGAGGAGAAGGAAAAGGAGGAAGATGAGTGACATGAATAGGAGGGTGGAGAGGCAGGGGAGGAGGAGAGATACATGCGAGGAGACTCAGAAGAAAGGGAGGGAGGCAGCCAGGGGACATGGGGCGGGGAGGTGAAGCGGAGGGATTGAAGGGTCAGGGACTCCAGAAGAGGGCACAGCACGTGCACAGGGACTGCTGCATGGCACCCTTCCGAATGCTTCAAGCTTGACTTTCTGCTGCTCAGTTTTGCATCCCCTGCTGCCACCTCCCCTGCAGCCGCCTCCCCTCCTGCCGCCTCCCCTGCTGCCGCCTCTCCTGCTGCCGCCTCTCCTGCTGCCGCCTCTCCTGCTGCCGCCTCTCCTGCTGCCGCCTCCCCTGCTGCCGCCTCTCCTGCTGCCACCTGTTCCGACCCTCCGCCTTCTAGCATGCTTTGCGCCCGTTGCGATGCTTCCGCCGCCCCTCCTCTCTCTCCTTGCACTGCTGCTCTTCCCTCACGCACTGCTGCCCCCCCAGGAGCTTCTGCTGCTCCATCTCCTCCTCCTCCTGCTCCTCCTCCTGCTGCTCCACCTCCTGCTGCTGCCCCACCTCCCGCTGCTCCACCTCCCGCTGCCCCTCCTCCCGCTGCCCCACCTCCATCCCCAAGTGCTGCTGCCCCACCTCCATCTGCTGCTGCATCCACCACTGGCCGGGTCAGGGTGGGGGTGAGTTGGCGCATGGAATTGAAGCTAGCAGACATGGCATCCGTGTGCTCCCCCAGCTCCTCAATCAGCGCCTGCAGCCTCTCCAACCCCTCTGCACGTGTCTTCACCGCACCAGATCGCACCCCACCCACCACACTCTCCTGCAGGCCATCATGACGCAACATGTCATCCATGTCCCCGGTCCCATCTCCTGCGTCTGTCTCCTCCCCATCCCTGTCCTCCTCTTCTTCAGGATTCAGCTCTGTAGTAAAGAATCCTGCTGCAGCGGCAGCAGCAGCAGCAGCAGAAGCAGGAATATTATTAGAAGTAGACATATCGAAGTAACCAGCAGCAGCAGCAGCACCAACAGCAGCAGCAAACGCCCCAATCAGCGCCTGCTCCCACTTGGCCGCCGCATTGGCCTCACGTACCCCGGCGCAGAAGGACCGGCACGCCGAAATCCCGAACCTGATCTTTCCGATGCTGGCAACGATCCGAGGCACGGCATTTACACCCTCCACTCGAGCCGCCGAGAGCACATCGGCACGAGCGGTTTTGGAGGCTTCATTGGCCACTTGAGAAAGGCGGACCACATCGCCCAACGCTGCTAGCTTATCTTCCTGCGCTGCCTCTGCCTCTCTGCGAATGTCCACGTACCTCCCCCACTGCTTGTCGCTCCCTCTCGGGAATACACAAACTGCTGCAGCTGCTGCAGAAGTACCCTGTTGTGCTCTCTCCGATACGTCTGCTCCACCATCCCCTTTATCCTCTCCTGCCTCCCCTCCTCTCCGTTCCACCCTCACGAGCATACCCACAAGGCCGTCCAATGATACAGCGCGTGGCAATAAGGAGTCTGAGGCACAATCGAGCACCCCTTCCAGGCTGAGCGACCGCAGGGCACTGCAGGCTGCAAGCAAGCCCGGGCGGATGGATGGGAGGCCGGCGAGATGGAGGGAGTGGAGCTGGGAGGAGGAGTGAGAGAGGAGAGAACGGAAGCCCTGTGCGGCGAACAGACGGTAATATGTTCCGTGCAGGGAGAGGGAGGAGAGAACGGGGTTGGCTTGTAGGATTGGGAAGAGGGAATGGGAGGAGACGAGTGGGCAGGAGTGGATTAAAAGGTGTGTGAGGGAGTGGAGGGAGCGTGAGAGGGAGCAGAGTTTGTATGGGTCGATGGTGCAGGAGTGAAAAGAGAGGGAGGAGAGAGAAGGGAAGAGGGCAAGGGATGCGAGGGAGCCCACAAGTTCGGCAGAGTAAATTGTGAGAGATCTGAGAGATGTGCGTAGAGAGGATGAGGGGGAAGATGCAACGGAGGAGGAGGTAGAGGAGGAGGAGGAGGAGGTAGAGGAGGAGGAGGAGAAGGCAAGGGAGGAGAGAGTGGAGGATTCAGGTGCCCAAAGGGTTAGAGTGGTGAGGGATGAGCAGCGGTGGATGAAGATGTAGTCGGATGGAACGTAGAGGAGCGAGAGGGACTGCAGTGAGGGGAGAAGGTGCACGGGAGGGAGTGGCGGCTGCCGCGTGTAGGAGAGTCGCGAGCGCACGTAGCGTGAGTTGAGCTCCAGTGACGTCAGGAACCTGAAGGAAGGGGAAGGGGCGAGGGTGGGTAAGTGAGGAAGAGGAGAGAAGGGGATCGCGGTGAGGGGAGGAGGCACTCGGGAGGGAGTGGCGGCTGCCGTGTGTACGAGAGACGCACGCGCGCATAGTGCGAGTTCAGCTCCAGAGGGGTCAAGAGCCTGCCTTAAGGAAGGGGAAAAGGGCGAGGGATTGGAGGGAGATAGGAGGGGATGGAGGGATGGATGGATAGATGAATGCACAGACGCATGCACGCATAGATGCATGGATGTATGGATGCACAGACGCATGCACGCATAGATGCATGGTTGTATGGATGCGGAACGGATGTACTGGGAAAGATATGTGGGAAGGAGAGGATCGGGAACGTTTACGCACGGGCAGTGCGTCACGAGTGCGCGCCAAGCTCGGCCGTTAACGTTGAAGCTATCCCATTCCGTCACCCATTTCAGTTTTTCCAGTTTCGGGCAGCCCGCTGCAATCCCTGCCATGAGCTGATCCCCGAGGCCGGAAGGAATTTCCACGGTCAGATCCGTTATGTGGGTAAATACCCTTGAATAATCGTCAAACGCTTTCAGCCATTGTCGCAAATTCGTAACCCTTCGCCGAGAGCAGAAGTCGAACCTGAGTGCGTGCGGCGTGCACCGAGAGAGGCGGCGGAGGCGGGAGCAGGAGAGCGAGACGTTGCGGCGATCGGATGGGTGATCTGCGAGGCCGAGAATGATTTGAAGGAGCTCGTCGGGGAGAGATAGCAGCCTACTGTTGCCGGCGCGATCGCGTCTTTTCGCCATCGCGAGCTGACTAGTTACTTGGTTAGCTCAAAATTCACGTGCTAGCATCTTTAAACACGTGTACTTTCAAAACTAATGTGAACTACGGGAGACGTGTCACCCCGAGCTCCGCGATCAGCTGATATGAGAGGCCGAAAACAATCCACAAGAGCTCGTCGGATCGAGAGAGGAAGCGGGAGTAGCTCAAGAAGAATCTGGTTCTCGCAAGAGACCACACATTCGGAGAGGCGATAGGAGGCAGGCAGAAATATTGGGTTGGGCAGTGACACGAGAGTACATGCAAAGACAGCATTTACAAACGAATTCTATTATTGGAGCGCAATGGGACACGCACTGATTGGTGGGGGGCTGGAGCTTCTTCGGCCCGAACCGAACTCAACCCAACTGCACCAAGCGTACTTTTAAGCGAAACCAGACGATACCAAGCGACGGCCACGAGATCAATGATAGGTTGCGATCACTTTGCTGACTCTCGGCAAAAATCGAGTCATGGCCCTCCCGTCAATCAACCAATTTTCTGTGGGGATGATACAGTCCCGCTATTAGCAATGATCAACAGGGTCTTGCAAATGCATAGAAGACGCAATAACGAGGATGCGGTCATAAAAAAACTCAACCGCTCTCGACCCTTCTCCAACCTGGTAGACAACAAATCGGAAGCCGTTGTTGAGCTCATCCCCAGCAACAAATCGGAAGCCCGTCAGCCCATCAACTTCGAGATGATGATTTCGAGGTGATATCAGATTCAGACTACCTGACAGCGACAGGCGGGAAAGCTGCTTGTCATTCAGTCTTGAGCGACCTTTTGATGGGAGACGCTAACGCGCATGAGCGACGAGCGACACCTTGATTATCCCGAACAGACTTCGGCCGTCAAAAAGCTGGATTCGACAGGTTGTCGGCCAGCGACGTGAGCTTGTTCGCAAGTTGCTCACCCTGGCGACAAGCTCGATCTTCTCGAGGAGATTCAGGCGGAAAGTAGTGTCGCTGCTGATCGTAGCGACAAGCCCGATGTTCGCACGGCTTATCCGAGGCTCACCTGCTCGGCTGAGTCGCATTCAGGGGGTTTGGGGAGTGAAATCACGCTGTGACGTTGCAGGATGTGACGTAAGCCATCGCACTGTATTGCTTCATAACGGCCCGGGATGTCACGGCGTAGTTACCATCATGCATATCCTGATGCCGACACTGACGTACACTATAGTGCCCGTCTCCACCCATCGTGAGACTGCACTCATGAATCACGCGCCGCCTTTTGAACCGGATCGCTTGTCAGCATCACAAGACGCGCAAATGGCTCGCCTTCTCTTAGGCTCCCAGCTGCAGCTGGACGACTGCAATCCGTTTCAAGCACGGCGTTCTGCTGCTATTAACTCGATTCAACTTAAGCTGGCCGAGGGAGAAAGTACCTTGCCTTATTGCCAGACGCACCCAGAAAGATCTAGGGTCCGGATCAGGCATCTCAACAAATCCACTTTGCAGATACAGAGTGCTCTGGCGGATCTTTCCGAAAGATTATCGCCTCGTGTAAAGTCGACATGCCTCTCCTCTGGCAGCTCGTCCTGGCAGGCTTCATACTCGCTTTAGCGTATCTCACATGGCGGTATAAGTACTTTCTGAGAGGCAACAGCAAGTACGGGCCTCCTCACTGGCCTGTCCTTGGGGCGATCCCGGCTCTCTTCTCCAACTTCCCGTATCTCCTGGATTGGTCCACGTCACTGCTCGAGGTATGCAATCCGAGAAACCTGAGGAACACCCTACACTTGGGTGAAATCCGTCGATGTTCATTCATGCTGTCTTATACCTTGTTGCCATTACTTTGTCAAGGCTATAATCAATTGCAGGATCAGGTATTGTGGAACTGTTATCTCATATAATGGCATCATGCCCTCCTCCCTCCATGGTGCAGGAATGCCCGTCCATGACGTACGTGTCTCTGGGTCCTGGCATGAACGAGGTGATCACAGCAAATCCCGAGGTGCTGGAGCACATTCTGAAGAACAAGTTCAACAACTACCCCAAGGGACCCGACTTCCAGGTCAGTGCCATGTTGCAGCTGGAGGAGCTACTTAGCCTGTCTTATAGATCTGGAGACTGAGTATAACGAAACAAATTGTCAAATTCTGAGGTGCTGGAGCATATTATCATGAACAAGTTCAGCAATTACCCCATATTCGACAGCGACGGACAGGCGTGGGCGGTGGAAGCAGCAGAGGAAGACGGCCAGTCTCTAGTTCCAAATCTCTCTCACAAACACGATCTCCTCTCCCCTCTCTTTCCCTCACTCTTACAGTCTTCATTCGGCGACCTGCTGGGCCACGGCATATTCAACAGCGATGGCGAGGCGTGGAAGCAGCAGAGGAAGACGGCCAGCCTTGAGTTCTCCGCACGCTCCCTCCGCGACCTCATGATGGTTTCCATTCAGGACGAGGTGCAGCTGCGCCTGCTGCCCACCCTGCAGACGGTGAGTTTAAAGGTTACCACCATGCACAGGTGGTGCGTGTACTTGTGTGTGAGTCAAACCTCTGCGACTGCTATCGAGCTCCTTGTGTGTGTGTGTGTGTGTGTGTGTGTGTGTGTGTGTGTGTGTGTGTGTGTGTGTGTGTGTGTGTGTGTGTGTGTGTGTGTGTGTGTGTGTGTGTGTACATGATGGCCTCTATCCACGACGAGGTGCACCTTCGCCTGCTGCCCACCCTGCAAAGCAGGCATTGGATTAAGGCTCATCTATTGACATTCAAGACATGCTCCTGCGCTACACCTTTGACAACATCTGTCCCATCGGCTTCGGTGTGGACCCTGGCTGCCTCGCCGCAGGCCTCCCTGACATCCCCTTGGCCCGGGCCTTCCCAGCATTCTGCTGCGCTACACCTTTGACTACACCTGCCTCACAGCACCCCCACTCTTACCTCCCTTCCTCCTTGTCCTCACTGCTCCCCCATCTCCTTTCCACCAGGCCTTAGATTCAGGCTCATCTATTGACATTCAGGACATTCTCCTGCGCTACACATTTGACAACATATGCCGCATCGGGTTCGGTGTGGACCCTGGCTGCCTCGCAGAAGGCCTTCCCGACATCCCCTTCGCCCGGGCTTTCGATGACGCCACCAAGGTGCGTCTATTTCATCTCTCAATCTCATATTTGAGGCGCCTCAGAAACCTCCTCACAGCAGGCCTCCCTGACATCCCCTTCGCTCGGGCCTTTGATGACGCCACCAAAAGTTGTGTTTCGTGAATTTTGTCTGGCACATAGATCTCGAGGCGTCTTGCATCTCAAAGCCAACAAGGTGGGTCCCGCGCATGCCATCTGTCTTCTCTGATCAGATCAACACAGCCCTCAGTGACCCTCCCTGACAAAGCCACAGACCTCTCCCCCCCTCCCGCCACCCACCCTGCTCCCCTTCCTCCTTCCTCTTCTCCACGTGACAGGCCACGCATTTCAGCAAAGAGACGTCTCAAGAGCTGCCCCCCTCTTCCCACCTCCCACCCCAACCCTTCTCTTGCTCCCTCCACCAATCCACATGACAGGCCACACAGATCCGCAACATTCTGCCCGACTCCATTCGCAGCCTTTTCATGTCGTGGGGCATCGCTCACGAGAAGATCCTGAAAGCGTCCGTGCAGGTCAGTGTCGCACAGATAACATGCTACATGCATGCATTACGGCAGTAGGATTTCCCATCTATTACCCCTCTACCCTTGATCTGTACTCTTTCCTCCATGCCTCCTCCATGCCTCCTCCATGCCTCCTCCATGCCTCCTCCACCCAGAACCACCCTTCCCCCACTCACCTCCGTCATGCATTCGTGTCCCTCCCTCATACTGCGTCTCCTCAGGAGATAGATGAGTTCGCGCACAAAGTGATAGAGACACGCAAGGAGCAGCTGGAGAGGCTGAAGAGAGGGGGGGCAGAGGCAGAGGAGGAGGACAGGGATGATGTCTCCCTGGGGCACTCCGACATCCTCTCCAGGTCTGTTCTGATTGGTCTATAAGTGTATATTTAGTTGATAAAGGTGATAGTGAGTCAGAACGAAATGTGTATTTTGAGAAAAGGGGATGCAGAGGCGGAGGCGGAGGGCAGGGGTGATGTCTCCCTGGGCCACTCCGACATCCTCTCCAGGTCTGTTTTAAGTCAGAGGTGACTCACACGGTGTGGTTAGAGCCTGACTCAAAATACACCTAGAGGTTGAGGAAGGGTGGCGAGGAGGCGGAGGAAGAGGGCGGGGATGATGTCTCCCTGGGGCACTCCGACATCCTCTCCAGGTCTGTTCTGATTGGTCTATAAGTGTATATTTAGTTGATAAAGGTGATAGTGAGTCAGAACGAAATGTGTATTTTGAGAAAAGGGGATGCAGAGGCGGAGGCGGAGGGCAGGGGTGATGTCACCCTGGGCCACTCCGACATCCTCTCCAGGTCTGTTTTAAGTCAGAGGTGACTCACACGGTGTGGTTAGAGCCTGACTCAAAATACACCTAGAGGTTGAGGAAGGGTGGCGAGGAGGCGGAGGAAGAGGGCGGGGATGATGTCTCCCTGGGGCACTCCGACATCCTCTCCAGGTCTGTATTAGTGCATAGTGACTCAAACGGAACAGTGTATTTGAGGCGGAGGAAAGAGATTGCAGAGGGCGAACAGGAGGGCAGGGATGATGTCTCCCTGGGCCACTCGGACATCCTCTCCAGGTCTGTTTTTTACTTGGACTCTATGTGCATATTGAGTCAGATGGGACGGTGTAATTGCGGCTGAGTAAGGGGGGCGTAGATGAGGAGGGCAGGGATGATGTCTCCCTGGGCCACTCGGACATCCTCTCCAGGTCTGTTCCCCCTCTCGCCCTCCCTTCCTCCCTCGCTTTTGCTCCTTCTGCCCTCCATCCCCCTCCATCCCCCTCCATCTCCCTTCCCCTCCTTCTCCTTCCACCTCTCTCCACCCTCCCACAAGGATGATGATGCTCCAGAAGGACGATGGACGCCAGCTGTACTCCGATCCGAGCGACCTCTTGATTCCTCTCAATCTCCTTCCACCACTCTCCACCCCCATCAGGATGATGATGCTGCAGAAGGACGATGGAGGCCAGCTGTATTCCGAGCGCTTCCTGCGCGACGCCTGCACCAACTTCATCCTAGCTGGCAGGGACACGTCATCCGTGCTGCTGACGTGGTTCTTCTGGCTGCTTAGCTGGCACCCGCACGTGGAGAGCAAGATTGTGGAGGAGGCGAGGAGCATCATTGCTGGCCGAGATAAAGGTAGGGTGTGAGGGTGTGAGGAAGTGAGAGCAGAGAGAGAGAGAGTGGGGGGGTGGTTGTTGTATCTCCTCCCTATCCCTCATGCTCTCCACCTCCCTTTTACCGCCTCCCTTTTCCCAACTTTCTTTCCCACGTGCAGGTGACGAGAGGGAGACGTTCACGTATGACGATCTGCGCAGCATGACCTACACACACGCCGCCCTCAACAAGACTCTGCGCCCCCATTTCCGCCCTTTCCACACTCCCCACGTGCAGGTGACGAGAGGGAGGCGTTCACATATGACGAGCTGCGCAGCATGACCTACACACATGTGGCTCTCAATGAGGCTCTGCGCCTCTGTTTCCTTCCTTCCCTCACATCCCTTTCCCATCGTGCAGGCGACGAGAGGGAGACGTTCACGTATGATGAGCTGCGTAGCATGACCTACACACACGCAGCTCTCAATGAGGCTCTGCGCCTCTACCCCTCCGTGCCTGCCGACACCAAGTGAGTGCTCACCCACTAACGAGGTATGCTGTGCTGTGCACCACGATCCCTCTGTTCACCTGTGAAGAGCGAATCGGCATGACTTATGTTCAGCTGTGCACATGTAACACTTAACCACTCGCCAGTTGGTGAACCATGGCCGACACCTACGCATGGCAGTGCACAAGGGCTGGCTGGCACATGACACATGGGTGATTTGGAAGTGCAGTGATTCATGTGCTCTACACCATGGGTCGCATGACACATGTGCTTCTTTACTTCTCCTTCTCCTTCTCTCTGTCCCTCCTCCCCTTCCCACCAGGCATGTGAGTGAGGACGACAGCCTCCCAGACGGCACGCCAGTGAAGAAGGGCTGGAGGGTCATGTACGGGCTGTACGCCATGGGGCGCATGACGCGCATCTGTCAAGGAGCCTGATGACCCTGTCCCTCATCCTCCCTCCTCTCTTATGCTGCAGGCATGTGAGTGAGGACGACATCCTACCTGATGGAACCCCAGTGAAGAAGGGCTGGAGGGTCATGTACGCGCTCTATGCCATGGGTCGCATGACTCGCATCTGGGGCCCCGATGCCCGCGAGTATCGCCCCGAGAGGTGGATTGATGCTTCGGGGCAGCTGAAAAACGAGTCGCCCTTCAAGTTCCCGGCCTTCAACGCCGGCCCGCGGCTCTGCCTCGGCAGGGACTTGGCGTACCTGCAGGTCAGTCTCGAAAAGAGTGTGTGTGGTGCATGCTGCGGGGTTTGAGTACCATGCCCGCAAGTACCGCCCTCACCGGTGGATTGACTCTGCAGGGCAGCTCCATAGCAAGTCGCCCTGAGGCTCTGAGGCCGGCAGGGGCCTAGCCTACCTGCAGGTCAGTGCGACTTGCTTAATGTGTGCTTGACGAAACCTGGTGATGACCGCAAGTGTAGTGTTTTGTTGGTTGGCATGTATGGTGCTTTGATGGTACCCAGTCATGGAATGAACCTCGGATGGGTCTTCACCACAAGAACACCAGGCCTTGAGCCTCCTCTGTTACCCGGCAATTGCAGCTCTGAAGATATCTCTTTGTTACCCTCTTCACATGTGAATGCAGATGAAATCCGTGGCAGCGAGTGTGCTAACAAAATACCGCCTGAAGCCAGTCCCAGGGCACAAGATAGAGTACAGTGTGTCTCTCACATTGTTTATGAAGAATGGTCTGTTGGTCACCGTGCAGCCAAGGTAGCAGCTCGGGTTGCTTGAACTCCTGGCAGTATCGCCACCACTAGCATCTTTCTCCTAGTGAATTGTTATCCATGTTTTTAGTTTCTTAAATGAATGCTTCTTGTTACAGCTTATGTTTGGTGCTGGCAAGGCTGCTGTGCGAAAACGAATTGTATTGTCAAACGGAGCTGTCACTAGCGAGAACAGAAATTCTGTTCCCCATTCACGCTAAGTGCTTCACACCTATCGCACGTATCCCACGACTCGGGGCCAACATCATATACATGCAAATTAGTCTGGTAACCCTATTCGATGGTATGCAAAACCGTCGATACCCCAGCTCTGCTGCGCAGGTTTGTCCTGTAGCGCCACTCAAAACACTGTGTAACAGCTGACGTAGCACAAAAAAGGAAGAAATATGCGATTTCATCGGTTGCGTTGTCGATCTCGTATCGTTGTGGTTCTTACCGCGCCCTGTTTTGCGCCTAATAAATATTCCTGCGGGCGACTATTTTCCGCTAAATGTGCACGATACATGTAACGAAAAAAAATCATCGGAGTGAAAGTATACGGGGTCCGTTTTGTTACAATACATTGCATCCAATATCTTGCAACCGGATATTGTTAGGGCACGGCAGAAAAAAATAGAACCCCTACGGACCTGAAAATTTTCCGGGAGTGATCAACCCTAAACACGGGAAAGGGCATTGTTTTTAGGGTTGATGCCTCCCTGAGTTGCATCCCTTTCCAATTGGGTTTTATTTTTTTATTGGCCCGTAACAAATCGCGCTTGAGTGCGAAGTCAAGCGTGGTAAGGATCGTTGTTTGATTTTAAAACGAACGTACTTATAGGTCCGCATGTCAATAACTTTGAAACTAGGGTGTCGACGGTTTTGCATACCATTGGATAGGGTTACCACACTAATTTGCATGTCTATGATGTTGGCCCCACGACTCGCGCGTCTTGCACATCTCCCACATATTCCACGTCTAGCACGTATCGTAGGCTGAGGTCGCATTTCGGGCAACTTCCAAACAATCAACTTCCTAACAAGCGACTTCTTTCCGATGTTCTGAGACTCTGTACGACTTCATGCGATGTGAACCTCCTAACAACTCTGTATCAGCTGCCCGAACAGCTGCGACCAAGTGTTACCATTTGTAACCAAGTGACAGGTCATCGCAGATAGGTGAAATGTTCCGCCACTTTAGTGGCTGCGAACCGCCACTGTACATTTGCGACAGACAACGTCAGTGATGGATGTTGTTTGTTCGGAGGTGCAAAAACCAACCTCCTAACAAGTTTGGCATGTGCGACGACCAACTTGTTAGGAAGTTGGTTGTTTGGAGGTCCGAAATGCGACCTGATCCATTTTCACTTACCTCGGCCAGAAACAGGGTGTACCGTCGCCCAACACAACCGCAAGCGACGGAGCAAACAGCCAATCCGCTTCATTGGCCTGCGAACTTGCAGTTACCGCGCGCGGTAACATGCACCTAAAATACTTTCAATTGGCTTGGTCTTCCAGAAAATACCCTCAACTTACGTGTCTGCTGGCGTGCCGGCGGCGCTGCTTAGGTTAGGTTAGGGCGTGGAACATGATAGGGTCTCTTGACCGACAGGCCTCCAGTTCGAACTTTGAGTGGTAAACATCGTTTCAGTTCGCTGAAGTCTACTGCCGGTGTGGTACACAGTACAGTACAGTGGCGGTTCGAATGGGGACAGTCGCTTCTTGTTCATTCTCTCGCTGAGCGTGTTGGGCTATCCCATTTCCTTCTCTTTTACTCTTGGATCTCGAGTACGCCATGAGAGAGCCTCTCGGAAGGGTTCACTAATAGCGACCTTTTTGTGACGTCTGCACGTGTATTACGTCTACGTTTTCTTCTTGTGGATCAGTACCAAGTCTAACGTTGTCCATTACATCATGACGGACGCAGCGCCTGACCTAGCGACTACGGAAGTTATAAATATGGAGAAACCGGCAGCGCAGGGTTGCTGCGTCTGGGGTCCCTTTGAGTGCGATTGGTGCGAAAGCATTGGTTCTGTGATCGGCTGCATTGTGGAAGGCATATGTAACTAGTTGTGCTGCCTTGTGATTCTTCTCCGGTACTTTACTTTCCCGTGACCCGTCCCAGTTCGTTCTTCCAACAGCTTTCCTTACAACGGCCATGGCAGCAAACGACAGAGCGAAGGATGGAATGATTGAGCAGGCAAGAGCGACGGAGAGGAACGACCAGTAACCGGCGCGCTTAGTAAAGCAGATCTGGAATTACATTGCGCCATTGCAATTGTTTTTGTATTGCACAATTACGGTATGTTTTGTTTCGCTGCTTCTCAGCTCATGCCCTCAACAATGTCTTCACTTGTCATGTTGTGCGGGTAGGGGTTTGTCATTATATTCGTATCTGACGATTCAGGTGTGGACCAATACACGCAAACTACATTATCATAACAGAAATGTTTACAGTTGACAGCAAGGTCTCACTGATATTCAATAACAATTGTTACCGCCACACGTTTTCTGTATCGAAGTCCTATTGTACTGAAGCGCGGAAAACCCCTGAGGCGGCGAACCTTTCCGCCAGTCATTCAGGTTTGGTGTTCTGTCGCTGTCGAACCTTGAAAGAATATCCGAACGAACTTTTTGTGAAAGCTGGTTTGTTGTGGAACTGACAACAGGAAGCACGGATAGTTTCGTTTTTAGCTAAGGGCGTGTTACATTTTCGATATTGCTAAACACTTTGTTCGAGTGGGTTTCAATACGTTTTAGAGTGGTAATTGCCCAAACAGTACGAGAAAATCGCCCTAAATGTACACTGGTGGTGGTGGCGGTGGCGGTCATCAACTCGTGCAACAACTTATTCGCGGAAAACCCTACCCAACCATCTGGTAACTTATCTATAAAGCTCTTGACTCATGTCCGAACCGTTTTAAACCGCATTCGGACGTACTCTCTGGACACGCCGTTCGAGTCGCCCTTTGCAGACCGTGGGTAGATATCTAATCTCGTGGCTGGCAGCAGTTACTGTTGCATGTGGACGTAATTTTAGGCTAAATGATGGAGAGAACATCAGCCGCTCGGCACCCCCACCGCACGCTGCACCACACACTCTGCGACCAGAATCGATAGTTCGGGGGACCGAACTGGAACCACTACTGTACGGCACCACCAGCCGTTGGACCGCATAGCACGGCCATTGCACGCGGTTCATTTCCTTAGTGACTAGGCACGTCACGAATAGCACGCCGTAGATCATGGGTGATCCTCTTCTCTGTACAGTACTTATGCCAGGCGGAAATCGCACGAAAGCACACGTTGGATCTCCGCCACTTGTTCCAGTGGCTTTCACAGTTGGTGGCGACCCTCCGTTCAGCCAGCTCCAGAGCGTAAAGCGTCGTCACGTCAACTGAGCTCATCGTCCTTGACGACGCTCTATTTTTCGTCCCCCATCTTCGGCTTTTGTAGCGTGGCTTGCCAGCAACATTCTAGTTTCCAGACCCCTCTGCCTTCGCTAGCAGCAAGCACCACGCGCAGGCGCGTGAGGGACAGACCCTAGTAGCTAGCTCGCACCACACGTGAGACTCCCTGTGCGCATTGCACCCGCGGGTGTACGATCGCCACATTTGAGGATAATCTGAAGTGATCCAGACGTTTCACGTCACCATCATGGCGGACGCAGCAGCTCAACCAGCACCCGCGCCGCCCGCGGAGGCGGGAAAAGAGGCGGAAGAGAAGAAGCAGAAAGGATGCGGGTGTGATTTTTGGTGCTGGGTGAAAGTTCTTGGTAAGATCGCGAATGACGTAAGTAAGAGTATTAAGTAGGTTAATTGCGTCGCTCCGTGCGTCCAATAAGTTAATTCGCCCGACGGAACTCACTTCGTAGATCATGCATCAGCTTGTGGATGCATATGGTTGAGTGACTTCTAGTTATTGTAGCCTGATCGTTGTGACGTAATGTAACCCCCGATTTATAAGCATCCTGTTCGTCATTACAAGGTCGTCACAGAAAGAAGCATGAAAGATATCATGCAGGTGGTCCTCCACACCGGCTGTGGCTCACACCTTCAACGTTTAGATTGAAGGATTCAGCTGGCTGGATAGGTGGCTGGCTGGGCACCTGCAGATCTAAAGGGCTGTCATGTAATGAAGACTACCGTAAGAAGCATACGATTGCTGGGTCTGGTAAAGCAACTCCTGGCAGGAACTCTACTGAAGCAGGCTAGTATAAACCGCCTATGTCCTGGCTCCCATAAACATCTCTCAGGCGAATAATGTACGGTATGGACCCCCCTATAAAAATGACGAATTTATTGGTGAAATTGTTGGTGCCTTGTTCAGTAACTGTAAATTCTCTATAAAGCTGTATTAGAAAATCAAACAGTCAGTTGAACCTTAGGTTGGACTCTCTTTTGGTGATAGTAGCGTGTTAGAGTGAGGATCTTGGATGGGATAGGAAGTACCTCTAGGAGAGTTGGTAGCGGAAGTCTTGGTAGGAACCTTGATCATAGTGAATGTAAATGACAAAGTTGGTTTAGAGGATAGAATACAAGCAAATAAATAGTCCTAACTAGCCATGTACTCTAAGGGGTACATTCCCTTATTATAACTGTTTTACAGGCAGTACAACAGTGACTCTGACTGTTGCATTTCCTTTCTTGTTACCGAGTCGCTGCTTGTAACCGTGCGTGCGGTTACGCCTGTTGACATTCCTCGATGGTGAGTCAATCGTCGGTCCAGATGGTCAACAGTCGCGACAGTTGACTTTTGCGCCTGTTGACCTTCCTGCCTTTGGTATAGGCTGATCCGACTTTTACTGCTCGCGCTGCTTCGATAGTGACTGGTGCGATGTAGCTGCACCTTCGGGAATGCTTAAGTGTATTCCCTTCACACTCCAACATAGCGCTTAGTTCCTTCTCTACCTATAATGTAGGATATAATATAACCACCACTCCATATTTGGTATTGTAACGTAATTAACAAGCTTCCATTCAACATAAGTACGCTCAACTGATTAGCTGTGTTGAGAACATACAGTTTTCCTGAGGTAGTACTGAAAGAATTATTGACACAGAGGTTAGTGTGAGGAAATTGCAAATGTTTTTATTTGGAAAGGTACACTCCGGCTATACCGTTCCTTCCTAATCTGCTTTACTGGTGAGCAGAGCGGAATCTCTGTCATCAACGACACTGGTTTTGACACGAGCAGCCCACACGTCGGGAAGTCGTTCCAGAATCACAATTCATACAGTGCATACCGTAGTACCGACTTTTCCGGAGAGCCGACCGACGGATTGCCGTCGGGCAGGGATGTCGTGAACCTACGTGGTTTGTCTAACTCCTCCCGTGGCAGGTTGTGGTAGTATCAAGAGTGTTTATACGCGACACGTGTCCGGCCTTCACTTTTTCCTTCCAGCAGTTTCTGTATTATTTGGACGAATGCGTTGGAAGATCGCGAAGCCTGTCTTCGGAATTGAAACAGCCCAGCGCGAAGACCGCGTCACATAATAAACTGTCCCCCGAAATCAAGCCAGGAGTCAAGCCGAAATCTTTTCCTTCCCCCGCTCTCCCTCAACGTGTCCTCTCTCGCTCTCGCACCTCGTGCCCTCATTCCAATTCAACTCCGAGTCGCCGTCAATGGCGGAGACACAGAAGCTGCTGGATGCGCCGACAGTGAATCTGAGCGGCTTATGAATTGACCCATACGTCACCGCCAGGATAACAGAGTCGACTCAGACAGACGTCACCTTTAGGCCAAATTTCAAGGCAATCACAGACGTTATGGCGGAGACGCAGGAGCTGCTGGATGCGCTGACGGAGCATCTCGGCGACCGTTAAGTCTACTCAAAGGTCACCTCTAGGCAAACCCCGAGACGAATTCATGGCGGAGACGCAGGAGCTGCTGGATGCGCTGACGGAGCATCTCGGCGACCGTTAAGTCTACTCAAAGGTCAGCTCGAGGCAAACCCCGAGACGAATTCATGGCGGAGACGCAGGAGCTGCTGGATGCGCTGACGGAGCATCTCGGCGACCGTTAAGTCTACTCAAAGGTCAGCTCGAGGCAAACCCCGAGACGAATTCATGGCGGAGACGCAGGAGCTGCTGGATGCGCTGACGGAGCATCTCGGCAACCGTTAAGTCTACTCAAAGGTCATCCCTAGACAAACTCCGAGACGAATTCATGGCGGAAACGCAGGAACTACTGGATTCCCTGACGGAGCATCTCGGCGCGTTCCACCGCACTGCATGCCGGCGCGAGGCTCAACACGCGTCTTTGTCGTCATCCAATTCCGCCGCTGAACCACGTCAGAGACGGTCAATCAGAGGGACCAGTACAGGAGCGTCTGCTAAAGTTGCTAGAATTTCTCCCACGCGTTCGCCTAAGGAGCTGATTCAGGCATGGGTGAGACAGCTGGACGTGGACTCGCGGCGGCGGATTTTCACAGTAGTGGACCCGCAGTGGACGCAGATTCTCCTTCTGATGGCGGCTCACGTGCGCATGAACGGCCCGGGTCACTTCATAGTTCTCTCTGACATGCTCGAGCAATCCCCCGTAACAGTCACCACCCAGGAGGCTTCGCGCAAGGCAGCGCCGTGTGCATCTGAATCGCTGCATAAAGCGTCTGCGGGCGCGGGCGCGGGTGCGGGTGCGGGTGGGGGAGCGGGTGCGGGAGCTGCTGCTGCTACTTGTGCTTCCCATGGTCACAGTAAAGGGCGAGGGAAGGGGAGCAAGGGAGGTGGCGGGAAAAGGAAAGGCAAGCCCAGCGGTGGTCGCGTTGGAGCGGAGGATGTTTCAAAAACAGCAAGACACCCGGAGGAGCAACTGGCGGAGGTAGTACCGAGACGGCAGGACCCAGGACTACCTCTTAGGACTGACGACCAGGCTACGCCTTGCAATGACCAGGCTACGCCTCTGGGTAGTCTGGGTAGTACCCAGACGGCTACGCCTTGCACACCCAGAACTGACGGTTTTGACGGCTTTCCGGTGGACAAGGCCGGTACGCCGCCGCAGCTCGTGGGGAAGCCTAGGGAATTGTCTTCTCAGCAGCTGTCAACGGGTCCTCCTCTGCCCGCCATCTGCTTCAAACGGTGTGAAGGGCTGTGGACGCGGCTGGGGCGGCAGCAGTGGGCGGCTGGGCGAATCGAATCGGCCATCAGGCTCTTCTCCTCCTGCTCGCCTTCTCCGAGTCCTTCGGTGCAGCAGGAGGCGAGGGGGCTAGGAAAACAGGCAGGTGCTTTGCAGGAAAAGTTTGATGTCGCTTGTACAGGTACTAATTCAAGTAGTAACAATGCTACACGTGGGTCGTTTCAGGAGCAGGTGGTGCAGCCATCTGTAGACTCCCTCACACTGGCTGACTCGTTACTAGCTAACGTCGACCTCTTTTTCACGGTCATGGAGGAGATTTCCTGGGGAGGATTCCTCACCAAAGCGCCTGCAAGAACCCATTCTTCCAGCAGCAGCAGCACCACCACCATTAACAGCAGCAGCAACAGCAGCAGCGGTCATGGCAGTAATAATACTAGCAGCAGCAGCAGCAGCGGCGGCGGCAGCAGCGGGCAGGGGCAGTATTCCTGGGAGGAGCTGCCGTGGCTGCAGGCGTTGGGGTTCTACCCGCTGGCGGCCTTTGTTGCCAGCCGCCTGGAAATTCACCTGTGGCGCGCCTGGGACCGCGCCAGGTGCCTTGGAGCGGTAGTAGCAGCGCCAGCAGGCGCCGCTGCTGCTTCTGCATGCGTCACAGGTGCTGCTGCTGCAGCAGCTGCTGGTAATAGCGGCGGTAATGATGGTAGTGTTTGCAGTGGGAGTAGTGGGGGGGGTAGTGGTGGGAGCGGGGGTGAGAGCAGAGTTGCGGAGTCCCCTGCGCTGTCGCGAGTGGAGAGGGTGGAGCGGTGGTGGCGGGAGAAGCAGGGCGCTGGTGGCGCCGAGGCAAAGGCGCTTCAGGGCGCCCTGTGCCTCGCAGCAAAGGCTGAGGTGAGTTGGGGGTTGCTGTTTGGTACTCGTCTTATTTTTAGTCCCATACAGAGTGCCCGGCACTGTCGCAAGTGGAGAGGGTAGAACGGTGGTGGAGGGAGAAGCAGGGCGCTGGTATCACAGAGGCAAAGACGCTTCAAGGCGCAGTGTGCCTTGCTGCCAAGGCTGAGGTGAGCTGGGGATTTGGTATCTTTTAGATTTCTCAAAAGCGCATTCTGTTGTACCGTAGATTGCGTCTGTTATGCTGGGTGGGTGGGTGGGTAGTGGGGTTCTGTTGAGCAGAAATGCCATCCATAATAAATAAGCGCTGCTGCTGCCTGTAGATTTCAACGTTCTACTTCTCTGGCATCAGATGGTAGTGCTGGCTTGGTGATCATCACTACCAACCAACTACATTCTCATTCTCTTGAATATTATTATCTTCCTGCATTCCCATCCAGGCGCTGTCAACTGTGAGGCAAGCCGAGGCAGCACGGGCGCACTTCTCCCAGCACCACGTGATCCGCATCATCCACCGCAACAGAACCTTTCCTCTATCATCAATCACAAGCGTTTCTCCAATTTCCCCGATCCCCCCAACCAGGCCATGTCGACTGTGAGGCAAGCGGAGGCAGCGCGGGCGCACTTCTCCCAGCACCACCTGATCCGCATCATCCACCGCAACAGAGCCTCCCTGCACCCCTCACTGCTCACCGCCCGCCACTCTGTCTCCCGCCACTTGTGCTCAGCCACGCACAGCAGCAGCAGCAGCAGCATCGTCGGTCCTGCTACTGGGACCAACATGGGCGCCGCCACAGACAGCAGCAGCATGGGTTCCAGCAGCAGCATCATGGGCTCTTCTGCTAATGGCAGCAGCAACTGTGCTGCCCCGAGCACCAGCCCGCATGCTATCTGTCTGGACGGGCTGTTTCTGAACCCCTGCTCCAACTGCGGCCCGCCCATTGCCTTTTCCGCTCTTTCCTGGGACCGCCTCGGCCGCTCCCCTGCCGGACCCTGGGTGGCGGGCCTCCTCGCCCTCTTGGAGTTGGCTCCGCTCATTGCTGCTGCTTCTGGTGCTGTTGCCGCTGGTGCTGCTGCTGCTACTTGTGCTGATGGCCTGGGGGCAGGTGGTGGTGATGGGCTGTGTGGGAAGAGGAGTGCTGGTGCTGTGCCCGAGTGTTGTCAATCAGAGACACTGCTGCAGTCGCGCGGGGGTGCTGCTGCTGCTGCTGCTTCTGCTTCTGCTTCTGCTTCTGCTGCTGCCTCCTCTGCTTCTCCTTCCCCTGTTCCCTCTCACCCTTCATCGTCTCCCTCCTCTGATCCCTCCTCTGCCGCTCTCTCGTCCTCGCCCCTTTCCTCTCAACCTGCTTGCATATTCCCCCGAACCCTCCTATCCCCCCTTACCGAAGCCTCTTCTGTGTTAAGCAGCGCAAAGATTCGAATCGCCTCTGCTATTGACGCGTCCCTGCGGACAGCCATTCAGCTGGAGCTGCTGCAGGGGGAGAGGGAGAGTAAGGGCCAGGTGGGAGGGGATGGGAAAGGACTGGGGGACGGTGGGAGCAGTAGCTGCAGTGGGGGGCAGAGCAAGGGGCGGAAGCGGAAGAAGAAGAAGAAAGGGAAGGGGAAGGATGGCAGTGCAGTGGATGCGGAGGCTGCTGCTAAGGACGAGGAAGCTGAAGAGGAGAACATGGGGGGCATGGGCTGCAGAGAAGGGGGTGGAAAAGAGGGTGGAGCAGCGGGGGGTGCAGTGGAGCAGGGTTTAGTTTTGAGTCGACTCAAAGCTGAAGAGGAGAGTATGGGGGGCATGGGTTGCAGAGAAGAGGATGGAAAAGAGGGTGGAGCAGCGGCGGGTGCAGTGGAGCAGGGTGGAGTGGCAGTGGAGGGCAGTCGTGATGTATGTCCGCCAGTGGTGCAGGAGGTACAGCAGGGTATCATGGGTGAATCTGTGTGTGCGGATCTTGCCTGTGATGGTCTGCCTGGGTCACTGCAAGGTGGTGGTGGTGGTGGTGATGGTGGTGCTGTTGGTGCTGGTGGTGGTGATGGTGGTGAGTGGCATCTGGTGTACAAGAAGGGACCAGCAGGGTGCGGCGTCAGCGGCGGCGGCAGTGGCAACAGCAGCAGCCGTGGTGGCGGCGGTGGTGGCGGTGGTGGATCCACCCAAAGGCAGCAACAAAGGCATGGGAAACGGATAGGAGGAGCCAGAGGTGGAAAGAAGGAGGATCAAGGAAAGTCGAGCTCTGGTTCGTCTGCTGTGCAGGCATCTAGTAACAAACCTGCTGCAGTTCCAATTCCAACAGTACCGCTAGCCGCAACACCTGCAAGACGTGCAGGGGAAGCAGCAGAGGGAGGAGCAGCAGGGGGAGCAGAAAGGGCAGCAGCAGCAAAGCCAGCAGCAGGGGCAGCAACAGGAGGCAGAAGCAGAACTTGTGTTACTGCATTGCTGACTCATGCATGTGCTTCAACTCCTGCTGCCCCGCAGCCTTCTGATTCTGATGCAGTGCCTTCCCTGCTAGCATCCCCAGCAGCAATTGGAGTCTCAGCACCTGCAGTAACGGCAGCAGCGTCGTCAGTATCAGCAGCAGGAGCAGCAGCAGTGTCAGAGCCTTCAGCTTCACTTGGCAGCAGTGGCACTGCCAGCAGCAGTGGCACTGCCAGCAGCAGCCTGGCCCGTCGCTCTAAAAATTCTTCCTCCCCTACCGAACTCGACCTGTCGCTCTCAGCGTTCCCCCCTCTCCCTTTGCTGCAACTACCCAAGGCCAGCCAAGCAACGTCCACAGACCCCTCCCAGGCCCTCCCGTTCCTCTCGCCCCTCATGCGCCGCTCCCGGGGCGAACCATCACAGCACATCCCCCCCCTCTCCTCCTCTCCACCTCCCACATCTCCCTCCTCTAGCCCCACATCTGCCTCCCCTACATCGCCCTCCCCTCAGCCATTCAGCTCAGGCGCTCTCCCCGCTACTGGCAGGGGGCTAGAACCACCTGGCAGGCAGGTACAGTTAGTGCCTTCACCAGATGCCCCTCCTACTGGGAGAAGCGCGAACGAGCCTGGGAGAAGCACAGATGACAGCAGCAGCGATTCTGATGCTCCTGCCGCTGGCAAGCAGTCGCGGTTCGTGCCTTCACCAGATGCCCCTTCCTCTGGGAGAATCGAGGCGGGGCATGCAGGTGACACCAGCAGTGATTCAGATGCTGCCAAGCACTCGCAGTTCGTGCCTTCACCAGATGCCCCTCCTTTCTTCCCAGGCGAGGCACCAGAGCAGGTCTCAGTGCCATCACAAACACATCCCCCTCAGCTACTGCAGCAGCAGCAGTCCTGCGAGGAGAAGGAGACTCCCTCTCAGCGCCAGTTCCCCCCCATGCGCCTCCCCTTCTCCCCCCAACACGCCTCCCGCCTTTCCCCCCACCACGAGTGGCCAGGGTTCCACCCTTCTTGGCCACGCTCCTTATCCGCTGCTCCTTTACAACCCCCTCCCTTCAACTCACCACACCCATACGCGCACCCTCAGTACCAGCTGCAGCAGTATCAAATGCTCTTACACCAGCAGCAGTTTCAGCAGCAGCAGCAGCAGCAGCAGCAGCAGCAGCAGCAGCAGCAGCAGCAGCAGTCGATGATCAATTCGCTGCATTTGGAGGGGTCAGGGCGGTGGCCCTGGTTGTGGCAGCGTCCCTCTGCTCTCCACCTTGCCCAGCTGCCCCCCCGGCCGCCCAGCCTGCCCTCGTCCCCCGCTGCTTCCTCCCACTCCACTTCCCTTGTCTCTTCCACTCTCTCTGCTGATGTCCCTGCTTCCGCCGTGGCCAATCCCTCTGTGTCCGCATCTAGTGGTAGCGCTGCTTCTGCCTCTTTTTCTGCCTCTGCTTCTGCCGCTAGTCCTGCTGATGCTTCTGCTGCAGTTGCTCCAGATCCTACTGTTAATTCTTCTGCTGCCGCGGCTCCCATGACCGCTGCAGCAGCAGCAGCCTCCAGCTCTGCGGCTTCCTCCCCTTGTGTCTCTCCTCAATCAGCATCAATGCCTGCTACCAGCACATCACCAGCACTTCACCCTTCTCCAATCATCAAAGCAGGCTTGCTAGGCCCATGCCCCCCTCACCTGGAACCCCTTGACCTACATGCCCCTCAATTCCACCCCCTCCATCCTGATCTGCATCCCCTGCACTCCCTGTTTCCCCCTTCTGTCTCCACGTGGGCTGCAGAGCCCGCCTGGTCACGCCCCTATTACTATGACTGCCTTTCAAACGCTGCATTTGAGGCAGGGACTGTTCCTCCTCCTCCGCCGCACCCCTACCACCTCCGCTATGACTGCGCCCCAGGCTCTATCTCAGTAGACGAGCCGTTTCAGGCGTTTCACGCGCGCTACCCTGGTGTGCTTGGGCCGCCTAGGGAACTCCACCCTCCGGAGCCCCCTTTCCCGTGCTCTGCTCCTCCCGCTCACGCCGCCCTCTCCCACCCCGTCTCTGGATGGCATTCAGGCCATCTTATCCCTTCCACGCTTCCCCACCTTCCCCACCATCCTCATCTGCCCAACCTTTCCCACTTGCCCCACCTACCCCACCCGCACGCGACAGCAGCCAGCCAGAGCGCAGTGCATGGTGGGTCCCACGTGGCTGGGTCATCCGACAGCGGCAGCTCAAGTTCTGCCTCACGCCTTACTCTTGAACAGTTGCATCTGCACCATCCGTCCCTGCCAAACCAGCCCTCTGCCACCTCCCCCTCGCCACCTCCCCCCTCGCCACCTCCCCCCTCGCTGCCTCCCCTCTTGCTGCCTCTCGCTCTTCCCCCCCCCACTGCTTGCCTGAGCCAGTGGTTGTGGCGCCGCCTGTGGTCCCTGAGGCTGTGGACAGGGATGGGGAGGAGCGGAGATATGAAGAGGGGCGGGTGAGAGGCGAGGAGGGAGGTCTTGTGAGTGGGGATGATGGGAGACGGGTGAGAGGAGAAGATACGGATTGTGCAGTGGAACCGGATGGAAGAGGGAGGATGGGAATAGATGCAAGCCAAGCGGGTAGCACAGGTAGGGGGGAAATGGTGGGAGGAGGGGAAGGGAGTGGAGGGAGAGGGAGAGACGGAGGGGCAGGTAGTAGTAGTGCTAGCGCTGCTGGCGCAGGTCATCACCATCCTCCCCTGCGCATCACTGTTCCTGCAAGGCGGGGTGAAGGGGACGAAGCCAGCCGCCCTGGCGCCACTGGCAGAGACAGGAACGCCTCTGCTACAGCTGCCACGGTCGCTATTGCTGCTGCTGGGGATCCTGGGGCTACTGCTGGCACGGTTGCTGCTGGTACTGCGATATCTGCCACAGCCTCTGCAGGTGCTTCTGATGTTGTGGCAAGTGCTGGTGGGCATGCTAGGCAGGGTGACAGGGAGTTTGAATTCCAGGGCCAAGCTCTTCCTGCTAACGGTGCTCCTGCAAATAACGAGGACAACTCCTCTGAAACGGCAGTGCAAGCCCCTAGCACGCCCTTATCAGCGCCCTCCAGACGCACCTCCTGCTGGGCTCGAAGCAGCAGGGCCAGCCAGGATGGAACAGGGGGCAACGATGGGAATGGGGACGGGGAGGGCGCAGCAGGAGAGGGGACTGAGGAAGGGGAGTCAGAGGATTGGTCCTTGGAGAATTTCACAGATGATTCGTTACTAGCAGGGGAGAACTATCAGATGCTAGAGGAAGATTTTGCCGAGTTTGTGGGCGGCGCCAGCGACAGGGGGTACTTCTCAGAGGACGAGAGCGTTCCGCTGGTAGCCCAGCGACGTGGGGTGTTTTACCCTCGGAATTACCGGTCCGGGAGGGGGATGTATGGAAAAGAGGCCATGCACGGAGCCATGGGGCCTGCGGGAATGGGCTGGGGCGGCGGGGCTGGAATAGGGGCGATACAGGGCCCGTCAGGGCATAGAATCCCAGGGATGGGGGCGGGTATGCTTGGGGGAGGTGCACCTGAGGGAGGTATACTTGGGGGTAGAGGTGCTGGAAGCAGCAGTGGGACTGAAGAGACGCGATTCTCTTATGATGATAACGATGTGGACTATAGGAACGTGTTTGGCGGGGGGGTGTTTTACTGGAACATGGCGGATTACCGAGGGGCCAGTGCCAGCGGCGGCGCATCCCGCACGGGGTCTTCACTAGGGTCGGAGGATAGCTCGTGGCTGAGACGAGAGGCGGATGTAAGGTTGATTGTGGATGATATAGTTCTGGGGTTCCCGATTTCGGGGTCGATTTCGGGTTCGATTTCGGGGTCATATCCACCGGGTATGGGCCTGTCGACTGCTGCGTCGACTGATCGGTCGAGTATTCCGTCGCCCAGCTCCACTGCCTCTGGCCCCTTTGACATGCGCCACGCTTCTCTCTCCGCCGCTGCTGCTGCCCCGATTTCCGCTGCTGGTTCTGTCGGGGTTTCTGGTGGCGGTGCTGCTGCGGCGGCGGCGGCGGTTTCAGGAGTCGTTTCTCCGCGTTTTGAGCTGGCTGGAGCAGGGAGGGGGAGTGGAAGTGAGAGGGGTGGAAGCAGGCTTGTGTCATCAGGGAGTGGGGGTCTTGTGCTGTGTGGGGCTGTTCCCACTGCCACTGCTGCTGGCGCAAGCAATGCTAGCAGCGGCAGTGGCAGTGGCAGTGGCAGTGGCGGTGGCGGTGGCAGTGGCAGTGGTGGCAGCAGCGGCAATGCGGGTGTGTTGAGTGGGCGTGGAGGGACACAACAGCACGGGCGGCCTCGGGGAATGGGGTTGGCCCGGTCTGAGAGTGATCCGGTACGTGTAGTGGGGCAGAAGGCCAGCGGGGCGGGTGTGGTTGTTATTCGAGTCAGTGATTCCGCTGCTCCACTGGCAACAGAGGCAGCACCAGTGGCAGTGCCAGCGCCAGCGGCAGCAGCAGCACCAGCAGCAGCAGTCGCACCTGCAGCACCTGCAGTATCAGGAGCAGTACCATCAGTGGCAACAGCAATACCAGCAGCAGCAACACAAGGCCCTGTATGTCCCGAAATCTCAGATAGGGAAGGTGGGAATGCCATCATTGATGGTGGTGAGAGGGAGGGTGGTGAGCGTGCAAGGGAAGGTGGCAGTGCTGGCAACGAGTTCATAACTGCACAAGATGAAACACAAGTGAGCAGCAGTGCGCATCCTGCTGCAACAGCCAGAGAAGGTACCACTAGTGAAGCCGCTTTTGTCACTCCTGTTTCCACTGCCGACTCTCCTAAGTCTACCTCCACACCTACTTCCACGCCTAGTGCTGAGCCCACTGCCGGTGCAGATTCAGGTACTTTGCTGGTTGAAGGCCGCACAGCTGATAGTGATACAGGGCAAGTGAGGGCAGGGGTTGCAGCCTTGCCAGCTGCAGCTGAGGCCGTGGGAGAGACAGGGCGTGGGAGTGAGGAGCAGCTGCAGCAGAGTCCTGGTCCGCCTGGTGTGGCAGGGGTAAGGCCTGGGAGCTCTGGAAAGGAGGCCGGTGTGACGGAAGAAGCAGGGGGGTGGAGAAGCAGCAACAGCACATGCGGACGGGAGGATGGGGATGAGGATGAGAGGAGGGGTGGTAGTGGTATAATTGAGCAGCAGCACGTGCGCCGTCCCCAGCCTCTTCAGCTACTTCAGCCAGTGCTTGGGTCTCCATCTGCTGTGGGCTTTCCTGCAAGCAGCAGCAGCGGCAGCAGCAGCAGCACCAGCAGTAGCAGCTCACCTATGGGCCTTCGGCGAACTGGCGGCAGCGGCGGTGGGAAAATGTATCATCGCACCCCTCCGCTCTCCCGCTCTTCTTCCATCAAAGCATCAGAGGAAACCGCAGCTGCAGCTGCTGTCACTGCTGCCCCTTTAAGTCCCCATCAATCGCAGCAACAACAGCAGCAGCAGGAGATGCAGCAGCAGCAGCAGCAGGTTCAGATGCAGCATATCCACAATCAGCCCATCCAGCACCCGAGCTGTGATTTCAACACTCCCCAAGCCGTCGTCACATCACCACCAAGCACGGGCATATCCTCAGGCCCAGCCGTACCACCAGGCACATCCCTTTCCTTGAGCCCACCATTCCCCCCCAGCCCAGCCATATCCCCCAGCCCACGCCTAGCATCAGCACCCTCCGCCCCAGGCATGCCTCCTCCTCCTCCTCCTGCTGCTGCTGCTGCTGCTGCTGCACCTGCCACCATCACCGCAGCAGGAGGATTCACCCTACCAGGACCGATCCGCGTTCCCACACCCAGCAGCCGCAGCAGCATGAGCATCAGCGTTAGCAGTGGCAGCGGTGGCAGCAGCACCACCAGCAGCAACACCAAACCATCCTCTCATGCAGCAGCAATGGCGGGGCGAATGCGCTCCTGGAAACGCCCCAGTTCCCCCGTCCTCAGATACCAACCGCCCCAGGAGGCACCTCCCCCGCCTCCACCCTCCCCTGTGGCAGGCGCGGGCAGGTCCCGGGGGTACTTCCGGGTGCGGTCTGGGAGCTCTAGTCCCCGGCATTGGGGCCTCCTGCCCGGTAGTGCTCCGGGCGGCGTTGGCTTTGCTGCCGCTGCTGCTGCGGTGGCGGCAGCAAGAGAGGCGGTGATGGTGAGAGAAAATGCTGCTGCTGGTGCGGCTTCTGCGGCTGCTGCAGCTGCGGCGGCGGCGGCGGTAGCGGCAGGGATGGGAGGGGCGGTGGGGCTGCCTGTGGGTGGGCTAGGTGTGGGGCAGGGTGGGGGTGGCAGGGCGTTGTGGGGGTTACCCTCTCCTGCTGCCGCTGCTGCTGCTGCCGCCGCTGCTGCTGCTGCAGCTGCTGCAGCTATGGGTGCTGGGCAAGGGGCGAGTGAAAGGGGAGGAGACGGTGGAGGTGGTGGAGAGGGGTTGATGGGAGGGGTGAGGGCGATGGGGATGGGAGGGAGGGCGGTTCCTGAAGGAGTGAGAGCACCGGTGCCGCCACTCGCTCTCGATCCAGTCAAGGTGGGCTGTCACTCCTTGACAGGGTGTCACTCCTTGACAAGGTGTCACTCCTTGACAGGGTGTCACTCCTTGACAGGGTGTCACTCCTTGACAGGGTGTCACTCCTTGACAGGGTGTCACTCCTTGACAGGGTGTCACTCCTTGACAGGGTGTCACTCCTTGACAGGGTGTCACTCCTTGACAGGGTGTCACTCCTTGACAGGGTGTCACTCCTTGACAGGGTGTCACTCCTTGACAGGGTGTCACTCCTTGACAGGGTGTCACGCCTTGACAGGGTGTCACTCCTTGACAGGGTGTCACTCCTTGACAGGGTGTCACTACTTGACAGGGTGTCACTCCTTGACAGGGTGTCACTCCTTGACAGGGTGTCACAGTGAATGTTGTTGTTTGATAATCCATAGGGTGCCCTTGATGTGCTTCTGAGTCAACTCGAGGGCAGTTCCGGAAGGAGTGAGAGCTCTGGTGCCAGTCAAGGTGAGAGCATAGCTGACAGGGTGAATGGTGTCTGACAGAGCCGATAGGATGCCCTTGATATGTTACGACTTTTGAGGCGCCTCAAAAGGAGTGAGAGCTCTGGTGCCAGTCAAGGTGAGAGCGTAGCTGACAGGGTGAATGGTGTCTGACAGAGTCGATAGGATGCCCTTGATATGTTACGACTTTTGAGGCGCCTCAAAAGGAGTGAGAGCTCTGGTGCCAGTCAAGGTGAGAGCCTAGCTGACAGGGTGAATGGTGTCTGACAGAGTCGATAGGATACCCTAGATATGTTCAAGTTGAAATATCCGACTGTGGATTTTGTGTTGAATCCCCTCCCCTCGTCTCCCCCTCCCCCAGCTGCCCACAATCATCCCTGTGGATCGCTGCTGTCGGGGAGACCCCTCCTCGCAGCCAGCCCTAGCAGCGCTGCACAGCGCATTGCACGAGGAGATCGAGGCGTTCTGCTTTGCTTTCCAATTGCCCCGTCTCTCCCCATTCGCCCCCTTTTGCACCCCCCCCAGCTGCCCACCATAATCCTGGTCGATCGCTGCTGCCGGGGAGACCCCTCCTCGCAGCCAGCCCTAGCAGCGCTGCACAGCGCGCTGCACGAGGAGATCGAGGCGTTCTGCCTACAGGTGATGGGGGAGATGCGCGCCCGCAAGCCCTACCAGCTCGCTGCCATCACCAAAGTCTCTCGCACGCTGCAGGTCAGTCAGTGGTTGGTGAGGCTTGAGAGTGTGGGCGGCAAACTATTGGTGGGAGGCGAACGGAGTGTGGTTGAGTTGGTGGGCGCTGACGTACTTTTTTACAAGTCTCAAGTTCTTTTGTTTTGTGTGTGTGTGTGTGTGTGTGTGTTTTTTTTTTTTGGAATTCTCAAGAATGCCTTTTTTAAGAATTTTCAAGAATGGCTCCCAGATGAATATGAATATGCCGTGCACACTTCTCAGTTCAGTGCTCAAGCTCCGTGCGTACGTCACTCATAACTCCTCTTGTACTAACACAAACCACCCGCTGTTCCCATCCCATCCCCCTCAGGTGCTGTGGCCGCGCTCCCGAGTGTCCATCTTCGGCTCCAATGCCACGGGCCTCGCCCTGCCCTCCAGTGACGTTGACATCCTCGTTCACCTGCCGCCCGTCAGAAACCTGGTAAAACAGTGTGCTGTGTGCTGTGGTACATAGTGCTTCACCATTGCATGCTCGCTCGCCCTGCCCTCCAGTGACGTTGACATCCTCGTGCACCTGGCGCCTGTCCGCAACCTGGTGAGATGAGAGTATCAGGTGCTCCTTCTCCCTCTCGCTCCTCTCTCTTCCTCTTCCTCTCTTGATGTGCGGTGTGGGCCTGGATGGGCCCCACACGCTCGCTCGCTCGCCCTGCCTTTCGTGCAGCTTCTGCGTCTTACGAACCTCGTGAGGGAGAGCATCATTCGTTTCACTTCTTGCTGCTGCATAGACTTGCTTCCTTTCCCCCCGCTTCCACCCTGTCTCATCTCAGATATATGTGACACCAGGAGCGCAACGGCATCAACAAGGCACTCTCTCTGGTTGTTCCTTGAATGCTTACCAGTGTGGTTACTTCCTCGGCTGCCTGCTCTGCCGCCCCCTCCCTCATCTCGTCTGCATGTCCACGTATCACCAGGAGCCCATCAAGGAGGCGGGCATATTGGAGGGACGCAACGGCATCAAGGAGACGTGTCTGCAGCACGCGGCGCGCCACCTGGCGGACCAGGATTGGGTGAAGAGCGATTCGATCAAGACCATCGAGAACGCCATGGTGCCCATCATCATGCTCGTTGCCCGCCTCCCTGCCCACACATCCCGCCTCTCTGCTGACGTGGCGCCTGCTGTCCTTGCTGACGTGGCGCCTGCTGTCCTTGCTGACGTGGCACCTGCTGCCACTGCTGATGTAGCTCCGAGCATCCTTGCCAACGCCGGCCCTGCTGACTTGGCCTCTGCTGATGTGGCAACTGCAAACGCAGGAGGTGAGCCTTTGTATTCACGTGTCAGGGCAGATGAGATCAGCGCCAGTGCTGCTGCGTCTGCTTCTGCTCCTGCGCTGCTTTTCTTTTTACTCTGCTTCTGGTTATGCTTCTGCTTCTGCTTCTGCTTCTGCTTCTGCTTCTGCTTCTGCTTCTGCTTCTGCTTCTGCTTCTACTTCTGCTTCTGCTTCTGCTTCATTCTTATGCTGCTTCTGCTGCTTCCTCTACTCCCACAGCAGCAGGTGGAAGCAGCATGAGTCTCACACCAGTCACGACTGCTGCTGCCAACAGCAGCACAAGCCGGACCTCTGCAAGAGAAGATTCAAATCCAGTGGCCGTGGAGGGGGAACGAAATGGGGAGATGGTGGGTGAGGTGGAGACACAAAAGGGGAATCAGACAGAGAAAGAAGAGAATATGGTACAAGAAGAGAATATGGTACAAGAAGAGAATATGGTACAAGAAGAGAATATGGTACAAGAGGAGAATATGGTACAAGAAGAGAATATGGTACAAGAGGAGAATATGGTACAAGAAGAGAATATGGTACAAGAGGAGAATATGGTACAAGAAGAGAATATGGTACAAGAAGAGAATATGGTACAAGAAGAGAATATGGTACAAGAGGAGAATATGGTACAAGAAGAGAATATGGTACAAGAGGAGAATATGGTACAAGAAGAGGCAATGGGGGGGGCAGGTGGGGGCTTGGAGAAGCCAGAGGAGGGGTTGGAGAACCTAGGAGGGAGGGAGGCAGGGGGGGAGGTGCAGGTGCAGCAGGTGCAGCGGGTGCAGTTGCCTTTTGAGGAGACACCAAAGGCAGCAGCAGCAGCAGGGGCGGGGGAGGTGCAGGTGCAGGTGGTGAGGGGAGGGGCGAGGGGCCCGTGGGGCAACGTGGACGACCGCAGGAACGTGCGGTTGGACATCAGCTTTGAGGGCGGTGCACACTCGGGCCTGCGCACTGCTGAACTGGTGAGCTGGCACGCTTGGAGCACGCTTGAGGCACGCTTGGAGCACGCTTGAGGCACACTTGAGGCACGCTTGAGGCACGCTTGAGGCACGCTTGAGGCACGCTTGAGGCACGCTTGAGGCACGCTTGGAGCACACTTGAGGCACGCTTGAGTGCAGGTGCCGGTGCAAGTATTAAGAGGAGGGGTGAGGGGCCCGTGGGGCAATGTGGACGACCGGCGCAACGTGCGTTTGGACATCAGCTTTGAAGGCGGCTCACACTCCGGCCTGCGCACTGCTGAGCTGGCTGAGCTGGCTGAGGCACTGCTGAGCTGGCTGAGCTGGCTGAGGCACTGCTGAGCTGGTAGGTTGCTGTGAGTCGTTTTGGCTGGGCGCATGAGCTGGTGGATCAGTGTGAGGCGTGCTTGAGTCGGCGCCTGTCAACTGGTGACACAATCGGGCCTGTGCTGCGCTGCGCACTGCTGGCGTAATTGAGCCTAATACCCCGCCTGCTTCTCGCTCCCTCTCCCCTCTGTTGGCCCTTGCTCCCTGCAGGTGCGTGAGCTCACGGCGCAGTTCCCAGCCATCCCACCACTCGCTCTGGTGTTTAAGCAGTTCCTTACAGACCGCAGCCCGAATCCTCCCGTCGTACTTGCCCATTGTAACCACCCTCCTCTCCCCTTCTGTGTGCCCCCTGCAGGTGCGTGAACTGACAGCGCAGTTCCCAGCCATCCCACCACTGGCCCTCGTGCTCAAGCAGTTCCTCACAGACCGCAGCCTCGACCATCCCTACACAGGCGGCCTCTCCTCCTACTGCCTCGTGAGTCGTCAACTCCCCACCTAGCCCCCTTGTTCCATGGTCTCTCTTGTGTTCTTCACTCCGCGTTTTCGAAAATGGGGTGAGGCAGCCTCAACCATCCCTACACGGGCGGCCTCTCCTCCTACTGCCTCGTGAGTCGTCATGTGTTTCCCTTTCCTCCTGCCCCTTGTCTTGTACGACTGATGTCTCTGAGTAGTTTTTCTTTGTTCTCCAGTCCGCATCCTCTCAGCTGGTTTGAGACAGCCTTGACCAACCTTACACTGGGGGCCTCTCCTCCCACTGCCTCGTGAGTTGCCACATGCATCCCCCTCCGGCTCTCATCAGTGCTGATTCTGACCCACTGCCCCGTCCGTCCTCCCACGTCCTCTACAGATGTCTCTCTCTCCTCGTCCGCCTTTCGTGCAACTCCACTCCGCGTGCCCCTTCCCCTTCACCACGCCTATTCACTCAAGTTTTTTTTTTTTTTTTTTTTTTTTTTTTTTTTTTGAGTCGTCTCAAAAGTCAACTCCAATCCGCGTGCCCCTTCCCCTTCACCACGCCTATTCACTCAAGTTTTTTTTTTTTTTTTTTTTGAGACGTCTCAAAAGTCAACTCCACTCCACGTGCCCCTTCCCCTTCACCACGCCTATTGACTCAAGTCTTCGGCGGCACGCATCTGCGATTTTTTAGGCGCCTAAAAAATGTCTTCTGCAGCACGCATTTGCCTGTTCTCGCCTCTCCCCCCTTGCCTTCTGCATGAGCTTCCTTCCCCTTTCTTCCGCAGTGTAACACCGCTTTCCCTTACTCTTCTTCCTTCTCCCTAACCCCGCCCGCACCCCCCACACCACCCTCCCCCCTCCCACTTTCTCTGCCCCCTTCAACAATCAGTTACTGCTGATAACGCGTTTCCTCCAGATTCAGCCACACATCGGCCGCCCTCCCCAGTGGCAGAACCTGGGCAGCCTGCTGCTTGACTTCTTGCACTTCTATGGGTGCGTGCATGCGTGGGCGCATGCCTGCGTGGGTGCATGCATGGGTGGGTGCAAGCATGCGTGGGTGCAAGCATGCGTGGGTGCAAGCATGCATGGGTGCAAGCATGCGTGGGTGCAAGCATGCATACAAGTTTATGAACTGTCGTAGTTGCTTTTTTAGCTGTCCTGAGAGCTGTGTCTGACAGCACAGCAGTGTGTCCCTCCACTCCGCCCATTCCTCTCATGAGTCGTCTTCCCCTACTCCCCGCACCTCTGTGTTTGACCCCCAGTCCATGGCTGTTTCTTGAGCCGTCGTTTTAAGTCACCTTTCTCTCTCCGCTGTCTGTTTGACCTGCCGTAGCTGTCTACACTCTCTCCTCTCTCATCTCTTCCCCCCTCTCCCCACCAGTTGTGTGTTTGACCCCCGGCGCATGGCTGCCAGCATCAGGCTCGGAGGGGCCTTTCTTGAGCGCGACCGCTCCCAGAGGTGAGGCGCACTTGCCATGAAGCTTCCAGAAAGCTTCCTGAAATGTGGGTTTTGTGAAACCATTGAAACTTGTCAACGTCGTAGTGCCATTGAATCCCAGTGCCCGTTCTGGTGTCTGTTCCATTGTGCCTTGTCCCGCTTGCATCATGCATCATGCATCGTGCAGCTTGCACCATGATACATAGCATGGATCCAGATTCCTCTGTTACATGCTCCAAGCGCTCACCCTTTACTCGTGTTGGTGCAACTTGTCTCTCCCCATGTGCGTGCATGCTCATGCGTGTGTGTTGCGCACTTGTGTTTTTTTGTGCAAGTGTGAACGTGTGCATGTGTTTGCATGTGCCCATGTGTGTGTGTGTGTGTGTGTGCATGCGTGTGCATGTATGTGTATGTCCGCGTGTGTGCGCATCGGCGGGAATATGTGTGCATGTATGCATGCATGTGTGTGCATGTGTGCCCATGTGTGCATGTTTGCATGTATGGCATGGCATGGCATGGCATGGCAGCATCGATCCATTGCACATAGAGGACCCACTAGACCCCACCAACAATGTCGGCCGCAACTGCTTCCGCATCCTACAATGCACCAAGGTGTGAAGGGGTGTGAGGCAGTGCACCAAGGTGTGAAGGGGTGTGAGGCAGTGCACCAAGGTGTGAAGGGGTGTGAGGCAGTGCACCAAGGTGTGAAGGGGTGTGAGGCAGTGCACCAAGGTGTGAAGGGGTGTGAGGCAGTGCACCAAGGTGTGAAGGGCGGCACTAAGGTGATTGATGCATTGCCTTGCCGCTGTTGTATTATTGAGGCGATGCACGATGGTGTGGATTCTGCACACCCCTCTCCTTGCTCCCTCTCTATCTCCTCCCCTCCCCTCCCCTCCCCTCCCCCCCAATCAGGCCTTTGCCGATGCATACGACATGCGGGAGAGGCAGCTGTCAGGCAGACAGACATGACCTTTGTCCCTCAACCCACCCCTACCCCCCTCCCCCCACCTTTCCCCGTTTTTGGTGTCACATCAGGCCTTTGCCGATGCATACGACATGCTCGAGAGGCAGCTGCCAGACATGACTTCTGCCATCGCGCATGGCAGCCCGCCATGTGGCACGCAGCTATTGGCCAAGATCCTGCCCAGCATAGCCCCGCCTGTGACCAAGTAACCAGCCAAGTGACCGACCAGACCGGCTGAAAGACCAAGTTACCTACATCAGTCTGCATCAGTCTGCATCAGTCTGCTTCAGTGTGCCTGCCTGGCACCATCACTGGTCACCAGTCGCCTGCATCACCCAGAAGCACCAGGTTCACTCCATGTAAGACCTGCCTCTTCTCTTGTGCAGCTGCACCGAGTTTGGTTCTGCGTCTTCATTCCATATTCTCCGTTTGTCGTCAGTATTTATTCGCTGGCACACCCCCCCACGTCCCGCCACCCCCTTCTGCCCCCCTCCACTGGTCTACTCCCTCGTCTGCTCGTCACACAGTGCCGTTTTGCCCTCTCGTTTTGCCCTGTCGTCTGACCCCATGTCAGTGGTGCCCTCGAAGGTGGAAGAACGTTCCACCAATATCCCATTCTTGGGTGTTATTCCAAATGCCAATGCAATTACCCATATATGACTGATATTCGTTGAGATTCAAGTGGGTGAGGTGACACTTGAAAGGCAACAATTTAAGTTGATGACATCATGACACTTGACCACCAACAGCTCCGGTATACCTTACTGCCTTCCACCCCGCAATGCAAACCCAAGTGCAAGTACACTTTCGTATGCCAGTCCCAACTGAGGTTCGCCATTGAAATTCAAGTGGGTGACACTTGCACAGCAGCCGTCGCATCCTGCCTTACACTCATAATCCCATGTCTTGTGACTATTTATCGTTGGGCCTTGCAGGTTGTGTCTGTCAACTCAGGATTTGCAACCTTCCAAGCAGTTTTGGGCCTTGCATATTCTACTCAAGCTCCAAGCGGAGTAAAAATACAGGGTACCGGTACATGGCAAAAACATGCCTCCCTATCTGGGAGGGAAGAGACACCATTCAAACGAACCCAGCCAGGGCCATCTAGCCGGGGCAGTCGCAGCAAGCAACAACACGAGCTACCAAATTGATTCACAGGGAGCTCTAAAAACGCTGCAACGAAATGTGCGGCACCAATGGTGGTAAAAATGGTGGTACGGTGACTGGAAATGGTAGGAGCCGGGTAGGAGCCCCAACTTGGAGCTGCTGCTGCGGTTGAGAGTGGTGCAGCTGGATTTGAGGCGAAGGGAGATGACAGTGTGGTTAATTGGAAGAGGAGAATGACTTAAGGAGCGTCCCCCCTGAGAAGCTGGAGCTGCCGCTGCTGCTGTTGGGAGTGGTGCTGCTGGTTCTTGTGTCACTGCTCCTGCTGAAGCTGAGCGCAGCGCTGCTGCTGCTGATGCTGCTGATGCTTGTCACACTGCTCGAGCCGCTGTCAGCACGGACCGTCTTGCTGCATGTCTTGTTGCATGCCGCCTTCTCTCCCTTCACGTATGCTCCATTGTAGTCCCCATCGCGCTCATTGTATGTGTCGTTATACGATGCCTCTCCATTGGCTTCATTGTATGGTTCAGAGTCGTAGCATTCTTCATCCGATGGTTGAGATCCTTCTTGAGATGTTTCCGTTGCCATTTCTGGCCTCCTCTTGAAGGATGCTGCTGCTGACGTGTCCTCTCTGATTAGCGTTACGGGAGCAACAGCTTCAAAGCGCTTCAAATGGCGAACCAGCCACGAGTGGTTCAGAATACCATCAATGTCTATCCGATCCTGAGGATCAACGGTCATCATGCGGCAGATCAGATCCTTAGCCGCCCAGGACACCTCCCGCTTCCCCCCATCCACGCGCGCATTCTTCTGCCAGGGAAAGTACCCAAAGTCCTCAGCGGGGACGAGTTTCCGCTCACCCGCGCGAAACGCGGGCCAGGCGGCGGAGAGCAGCGCGTACAGCAGCACGCCCAGCGACCACACGTCCGCCTCGCACCCGTACGGCGCGCGCGCGAGCACCTCGGGCGCCTCGTACGGTGCGCTCCCCGCGAGCCCCACAATGCACTTGTCGCGCGGAAGCTGGTATGCGAGGCCGAAGTCCCCGAGCCGCACGTCGTACTCCGCCTCCTCCACTGCGCCGGCGGCGGCGGCGTCCGCGGAAACGGCGGAAAGCCCCGTTTGGCGGCGGCCGCGGTGGCGGCGCGAAATGAGGATGTTTTCGGGCTTGATATCCCGATGCACGACGCGGTGGTCGTGACACCACTGCACGGCGCGCGCCACTTGCGCGAAGATCCGCGCAACCGTGCGCTCGTCGAGCCCGCGCGGATGGTCCGCGAGCAGCCCGAAGAGATCGCCGCCGTCGCAGAGCTCCGTGAGAATGTAGACGGCTTTCGTGTCCTCGTACAAGCTGTCGAGTCGCAGCATGTTAGGGTGGCCTTGGAGGATGATTAGGAGGGTAATTTCGCGCTGGAGGTCCGCTTCCGCCGTGGGGGAGAGCCCGCGCTTGTTCACCTGCTTGCACGCGAAGGCATCCCCCGTCGCGCGGTCCACGCAGCGCCACACGCGGCCCGACTGGCCCTCGCCGAGCAGGTCGCTGAAGACGCAGCGACGCGCGAGCTCTGAGGAATGCTGCGGAGTGAATCGGTCCATTTCGGCCCGTGCCAGAAGATAAATGGCTCTCAGAGCAGTTCGTGAGTGCTCGAGCGCCGGTGGGGCGTGAGGAGAATATTGTACTTCCACGAGCGTGGCTTGCTGATAGAAATCGCTGAGGAGATTGGTTGGCAAAAAAAGGGGAGATGAAATTCAGTTGGTTGGGAGAGACAAAGACGGAATGAGTTCTGATGGAGATTTTACGATGGAAACGAGAGGCTGGCAGGATTCTTGAGCTCTCCGTCAATGCAACGCGCTTCTCCGAACCGTCATTGACACTTTGACTCACCAGCTGCATAGGTTGACTTCGGTTGAGTTTTCTGGAGAACGGCGGGATTAGTTTTTTTCTTTGACATCCCCCGCTTCCTCCCCCCTTTTCCCTCCCGAACCGAATGGGGGGAACCCAAACCAAACCAATTCGGCACAGTGAACCGAAGAGACGGCTGCTGTCGGAGAATCCCCACACGCGTGATAGGGTTGAGCGGACTGTGAGTGGTGGAGGCGCAGTTTGGCATCAATCGAAGCGATGTGATTCGTGCATCCCACCCCTTCGAACGGAATCTGTGAACCAGGGCAGCCCTTCAACGTGAAATCAATCTGCTTCCGCTTGCACACGAGGACGAAATAGGCAGCGCAAACAAGCCGGCTTGCTCGCTCATCCGTGCACTTCGCGCCACGCCAAACCACACAAGGTACAGAACGAAAACGAACGAAAGGAAATTGCTCGAGCCAGTGGTTTCCCGTGGTTGCGAAACTCTTGTTTTCGCCCAGCGGTCTACCCAAGTCCCCACCGGAAACCCAAGTACACATGTTGCTCAACCCCTGCATGCGAATTGGCCCTGTACCAGATGGAAAGTCTGCATCCGTGTTTTTTGGACCGCCCATTTGCACCCACATTACAAGCACCCCGCCCTTCTGAACCAATAGTAATGAAGAGACCGAAGTCAAACTGAAGATACCGAAGTCAAAATGTCAATGGATAAGTGACAATTTTTTTATCAGCCCTTTTTTGCTAGCTGCAAATTGACGAAGCCTTTGCAAAATAAAAGAACCTCTGAAGCGACCTCTTCACAAGGAAACTTTGGGTGACTCCAAAAAGAATCAAGTGTACACAGTTTATGTACCCGAGATCGTTATCGTAGCCCGGTTCTGTACTACACCCTGTTTTTCGCTACACTGAACTGCGGAAACACACTGAACAGTGGAACTGTTCCTTGGACGTATTCGAAAAGTTTACAATAACCGTCTCTAGGGACGTGTCTCGGTTCGCCTCGGGTTGCCTAGATCAGACACGATCATTAACTTCCAGGAAGGTAGAGAGGCGATTTCATGCAATCAGGGGCAATCACTGGATCGCGATCAGCTGATCGCCCCAACTCGATCAACCACAAAAAAAAGCCCAATCAAACACAATCACAGACAATCATCGACGATCACTTGATTGCATTTGATTGGGGTACTACGCGACGCTAGCGAACAGTTACATCGGTCGGCAGGGATTCACGAAACCCTCGCGAACACCCCGCTGTGGCAAGAACATTCTGGAGGCGCCATCATTTCGACATTACAGGGTTACACTCTAATTCGCTAAATCCATCACGAGGGGTTCGCAGTCGCCAAAGTGGGCCCGAAGATAGCAGGATATGTATGTTCGCCTGCTGTGTACCCTCGTGGAGAATTCGAGGAAAATCTTATCTGATCGGGCGGCGCGAGCTATCCAAACAAAGGCACCCCGACCAGATCAGTCCCGACCAGATCACAGCCGACTAGAGGCGATCTGAGACACGTCCTATGAGGCGGGTGATCCGAAATTTCGTAAACCTGGGTACCCTACCGAGCCATATTAAAAGTTTAACCGACCGTCTTCAAAGGTAGCTGAACTCGTCAAACCGAACTGGTGCAAAAGTTGACTATAGCGCGTAATTTGGCGCGTTGAGCCACAGGGTTCAGTATACCGGAATTCACAATAGCGAGAAACAGGGTGTATTTTTCTGCTCGTTGTTTTGTTGGGCACAGAACACCGTTCGGGGCTACACTCCGTCCTCCTCGCTCCGAATGCCCGTACACTCGTTTTATGCTGCCCGCTGTCGGACGGGACAAGACAAGAGCAACCCATGCAGGGGCCGGCTCTCTGGAGACGGTGACACGGCAACATTGACACTCTCCACCTAGCCTCACCACATCAACATTGAACCAATTGCAAAACTGTACATGTGGGATTGGGAGGAATGGATGGAACCTGAGGCTTCCCGCACTTCTGCAGATTCTTCCATAATTACAGGTGGGCGGAGTGGGAGTGGCCGCACTCGAAAGCTTCGCGTGAGCTCATTGGTCGCATCGCATACTTGTACTGTAATCCCACAAAAATTCTACACGTACTGTATTCGGGCAGCACCTTGGATTTATTGAACTACACTATTTCTGAAAACTGCACCTAGCCCTCGCCAATTTCACGCCCTGCAACTTGTTTCGGAAAGCACCCTAAACCCGATGTCGGCGTTACCAATGAACACCCCGAATTTAAAAACTATAAAGAACTCAGTCAGGTATCGAGGTATTTATTAAACTCCCGCACTCATACCGGAATGAATCGACCATAGTTTCATTGTGACCCGTTTTTGCCCCCTCTAGCTCGTCTGAGACGTCTTAAACGTACCCTCTTTAAAACGAAATCATTAGGAACAACCCTTCAATATCGGGTAGTTCAAAAACAATTACACAAGGGGTAATATTGGCCATAGTGAAGTTGGCGCGGTCTAGGTGTACTGGGCTGTGAATGCTTTCGGGAGTGGACAGTGCTGAACCTGGCTGGGACATCAACCGGGAGGGTGGTAAGTGTACACATGATGCTCAACCCCTGCACGCAAGTTCGCCCTGTACCAGACGGAAAGCCCCCCGTGTTTTTTTCCTATACAGTTGCACCCACATTACAAGCACCCCGCGCAAGTTGCAATGATTTTGAACCAATAGTAACGAAGGGACTGAAGTCAAACTGAATAAACTGAAGTCAAAATATCAACATATAAGCCAAAATTATTTTATAAGCACCCGACGAATTCTTTTTTGCTAGCTGCGAACGGACGAATCCTTTGCGAAATGCAAGAATCACTTAAGCGCCCTCTTCACAGGGCAATCATGGGTGATTCAAACGAGAATCAAGTGTACGTTCACCAAATTGCACGTCGCACGCCTGATTTTAGGAAGTCTAGAGTACGGATGCCACGACCATTGAACTAGTATTATTACACCTAGCCCGCGCCAATTTCACACTCCCTTTGTTTTTCCCTAAAGCCCTTTTGATCTTTTCTGACTAAAGGGATCAGACACCACAGAACTGGAGGCTACACGTGGATAAAGTGTCGATATTTTAAAACTCTTACTCTGTGATTGCAGCGCAATATCTAGACTTTCCTCTGGGGAAAATATGTCAATGGTAACTTACATGGGGCACTATAACGCGTACGGTAACGATTTCAACGCGTTTGGTAACTCGCTTAACGCGTTTGGTAACTCGCTTAACACGTTTGGTAACTCGCTTAACGCGTATGGTAACTATACACTGGCAGCCTATCACGCGAATGACAAAAAAAAAGGAACATTTAATTCAAAAGATGTGTATTTTTCGCACATGCGAAAATTCTCCAACGTTGCAGTAATTTAAAAAAAAAAGCCTCGAGGTCCTTTCGAGGAATTTTTTTTTATCATTTTGCAAGTTCGCAATCGTGCTATCAAAAATATGATTTTAACCTTTTTTTTCACGAGCTACATATATAAATATATATAAATATATTTAACGGCTGTGAAACTTTTCGGTCCATGGTAATAGAACAAACGGGGTCATTGAAAGAGTCTTCTAGTTACCATTCGCGTGATGGGCTGCTAGTGTATAGTTACCATACGCGTTAAGCGAGTTACCAAACGTGTTAAGCGAGTTACCAAATGCGTTAAGCGAGTTACCAAACACGTTGAAATTGTTACCGTAAGCGTTATAGTGCCCTACGTAAGTTACCATTGACATATTTTCCCTTTCTCGTGCGACCATGCTTTTTTTTTTTTTCCCTGCTTGCTATTGTGTGGAGTCCCAATCAACCATCCTTAAAGCCAAACTGTTCGAAGCAACCCTCAGTTTCGGGTAGATAAGGAACGAATATACAGTGGTGAATGAATACACCTTGTTCTCGATAATTTCACACCCCCTCCTACCCTTTTTTCCAGAGTTACCTTTTATGTTTTTTTTTGCATGATTCGAGGGATACCAATAGATTGGAGGACTATCAATAGACAACTTCAAGAGGGTTTCTCGATAAAAACTCGCACTTATGGGGGTCTAAGTTACTGTCACGTTTTGATTGCCACCCGCAATTCGCGAGATTCGTATCATAGGACTCTCGTCCAGAAATTCTAAAGACTACGTGAACTACCCTCCGAAAATATTTTCACGAGGGCAAACATTCCAGGGTGTGAGATTAGGGGGTGCGAAAGTATCGAAAACAAGGTGTATCTGTTATCAGTGACAGCCTTTAGCAAAGGTCCATGTGATATTTGTCATTAGGGCGGGTCCAACTTTGCACAATCCCGTTTTTTGTTTTTCATTATTTTTACGTCAACACACTTGTCAAATTTGACTGTACCCCGTGTGTAGTCCTCCTAATGTTTCTTGTCCAGTTCGGAGTGTACTGTGCGGACTTTTGACAAAGTACATTGACGTTGCGAGGTACAGTACCTTGTGTTACGAATAGTAAATACTTGACGTTACTGTGCACTCCTCACCGCAGCAAAGAGGCATGCAGTATCGAGAACGAATGCGAGGAGTCAGAGTTGACTCGAAGCGTCAGACGGTTAGGGTGGATCTAGACCGTCGGAGAAAAACGGCATCGGGCAGCTGCAGGGACAATGAATCTGGCGGGAACAGTTTCGTAACTGCTCGGGCCGCACGGTTGGTTTGAATTCGAATAAGGGAATGTACCCCTTAGAGTACATGGCTAGCTAGGTCGCTTCGTATTCCCCTGTACTCATATTTATATCGTTGTATTTGCATGTTTTAATCATCTCAAAGCATTTTACATTCACTCTGCTATTGAGGTCAAGGGCCCACCAAACTATCTCACTGCGTGCGAACCTTCCTGGGTAGATCCTGGGCTACGATCAACTTCTGATCTCAGCATGGTATGAGAGCGGCTCAGGAATCCTTCGCACTGCCACTCCCGAAAATTGCGACATTCAGAAAGTGGCGTCCGGCACACGCTCACGAGTGAAGATGGCCGGAGGATCTGGTGGTCAGACCAATCTAACGGCTGAAGCGCAACCCAACCCGGCTGCGACAAGCGAAAACACGACGACGATCGGCACCGAAGTTCTCGCACAACTTCTTCAGCGACTCACCAGCCTGGAGCAAGGACTCCAAACATTGCGGAACGGCGATGCGGGAACATCCTCGCAACCATCCCAACCGGCCCCAACTGGCCAGAACGCCGCCCCGCACACATTCTCTCTCGACACCAATGGCTCAACCCCCAAGGCTCCCCGTCCCAGTGAAGAGGCAATTCTTTCTGCTCAATCAAAGTTTCTGAGCATATCAAAAATAAAGACAAGTACTTGTTTTGACGGCAGAGACTTCTATACCTGGAGCTTCGAGTTGGAGCTCTTGCTGCAGAACGCCCAAATCTTTCACTATTTCGACGGGAGCTACGCGGAGCCTGCCGACGACACGGACGACGCCAGGACCCGCTACTACAACGAGTCCCTAATGGCGTACGGGGTGCTCCTGCGGAACATGGCACCGACGGAGCAACTGAGCATACGCTCATACAAGACTTCGGCCGCCCCAGCCCTTGAAGCCTGGCGACACCTCAACGGTGTGTATCAGCCGAAGGACTCCGTCTCCTCGAGCCGGCTGCTTCAGCAGCTACTGGAAACAAAAATGGCCCCAGGGGAGAAGGCCAACAGCTACATCAATCGCTGTCGAAGCCTTCGCGACCAAATCGCGAAGCTGGGAAGCTCGATTTCGGAAGAAATCTTCGTGAATATCGTGCTTCAAGGGCTCGGCCCAGAGTGGCGGCCCTGCAAGGCGCTTCTTCGACAGCAGGGGGTCATCTCGGAGGCCGCCCTTTGCGCCGCCCTTCTCGTCGAACAGAGGGATATGGATCAGCAGCGACCTGCGCCGCGACGAGAACGCGAAAGGCTCGCCTTCTACGCCGACAACACCGAAGAGCGAAAGCCACGGCGCCTCTACTGCAAAATCTGCAGAAATTTCGGGCATCTGGCGGATCGATGCAAGAACCGATCCCGCCCTCGCCAGACCAATCCGAGCACCTGGTCCGGCCGTCAAGACGCACGAGGCGACGCGCGTCATGCCCAGGGGTATCAGCCCCCTTCCGCGCGCAACCTGAACCCAGCGGTTCAGCATCAGCAGCAGCAGCCGTCACCGACTGCCCCAGCTCGCAACGTCATGAGCAACATGGCCATGACCAGCGAATCGCGTCGTCGCCGTGCCCGCTCGCCTTCACCCGAGCCGGCACCGCACCCCATTGGCGCGTTCACCAACAACAACCCGTTCAACCCGCGCCACGATTTCACCGACGACGACGACCAAGACTGGAACCTTCCAGTCCCGCTGCTTGAAAGTCCCCCGCACGTACCTGATATGCGGGTGGCGCCAATTGATTGGCTCTCGCGCGAGCAATTTTTGAAGTTCGACACTCCGCACATCGTCACACCGCGACTGGCGCTGCTCGCCCGTGACGACAACAAGCGCTACAACACCTGGTACCTGGACAGCTGCTGCGGCCAGCATATGGTGGGCTCCGAGCGTTACATATCCAACGCCATCCCCACTCCTACCGCCACCTATGTCACTGTGGCGAACAACACTCGCCTGCGCGCAAGCGCGCAAGGCATCGTCGTGCTCAAAGCACGCGGGAGCCGCACGCACATCACGCTCAACGATGTGCTGATCGTCCAGAACCTGCGCTTCAACCTCTTGTCCGCCGCACAGCTCATGGATTGCGGCGTCGAACTCAGCACGGACCGCGCGACGCGCGATATTTTGTTGCACTACGAAGCGCGCAACTTCCCCCGCCGGCAGATCGGACGAGCACACTCCGACAATGGGGTGTACGTCCTAGACTTTGACATCCCCGACTGCAGCGGCGACTCGCACGAACTAATCGATCTCGTGCCACTACGCTTCGAGCACATCCACCGCAGGGACTGGAAGCACCCTGACGGGAGACCGTGGGTGCCACATCATCCACACCCACGAGAAACAGCGCTGCACGACCCTGACGCAGACGGCATGTGCAAAGACTGCCACACGCCGACGACGTCAACTAGCGCCATTGCCGGCCGCGGACTCGCCGCCATCGCCGAAGCAGAACATCACGCGCCACCAGAAGAAGGCATGTCGCAATTAGAACTTGAAGTCACCACGCATGGCGTCTTCGGCACGCCTAAGTACCCTCTTGCCGGTCCGCCCTCTCAACACCTTCGAGGGATGCTCCGCGGAACTGGCGTCGGCACCTTCGATGCGCATGGCGTGCCGCGACCCTACTCCCGCGAAGATTTTCAAAAGATTTACCCCCATTGGCGCGACCACACGGCCGAAATCGCCGTGGAACAGGAGGAAGAACTGGCGCGCCGCGAAGCCGAGGAGCTTCGCCAGCAAAGCCTCGCGGAAGCACGCGGGACCTTCGCTTGCACCGCCTGGGGAGCTGAGGAAGAAGCAAGCGCCTCCAATGAAGGGGGGTGGGGAAGCGCTGGTGGATGGGGGACCAGTGATACTGGCGGATGGGGTGACACCGGCGGCACCTGGGCCAACGCGAGCGGCGGATGGGGCGCCGCATCTGGCGCCGACAATAGCGGCTGGGGCACTTCCCGCGAAGAACGAAGGGGGGGAGAGGAAGAAGCCGCGGAGACCGAAGCAGCACCTGCAGTCGTTCCTCTCGGTCGTCCCCCGCGCCGCATTCCCCTCGCACCACCTCCTGCAGACATTCCCCCGCATCGCGACCCGTGGGATACCATTACCTGGGGCAACGAGCCGTCAACCCCGCGTCGCACTATCTACGGACCTGCCCCTGAACCACGCCAACCTACCCTTGTTCCTGGAACCATCCCTGGGACCAACATCCCGCTCTCTGAAATTCGCGACAGAGAGTTCTTGGCGTTGATGCTGACCACCGCGGCAGAAGAAGAAGCAGAAGAAGTAGCAGCAGAACCTGCTCCTGTACCTGACGAAGACCCCGAGGAAGCGCGCGCGCTATATGCGCACCTCCGGCTTTCGCGCTGATGATGCACTCTGGCACCAGCGCCTCGGACACCCTTCCCGCGCGACGCTCAAAAACTGCATCGACGCTGGCGTCTTCGCTCCTGGCGCACTCCTGCGCCCTGATGGCTCCGAAGTGAGTAGCGCGACACATCCGCGCAACTGCACCGTCTGCCCCGAAGCTGCGCTGAGCCACCAACCGTTCCCGCTGCTCGAACCTGGAACCAACCGATACCCCAAGCTGCACAAGGTGTACAGCGATTTCCTGAACGTGGGGCATTGCGGAATCGAAGACGAACTCTACACGCTTACCTTCATCGACGCAGGAACACGCTATGTATGGGTCGTGAACGTGGAGACGCGCGACAGAGCCTACGAGGTGTTCCGCCTCTGGCTAGCACATGCGGAGCGGCAATCTGGAAAGAAGCTCAAGATCTGGCAGTCCGACGGCGCGGCAGAATTCAGGAGTAATCAGATGCAGACATTCCTGACGCAAAAGGGGATCGAGCATCACATCTCCCTCCCCTACGCACACCAGCAACAGGGCGTAGCTGAGCGGACGAACCGCACGCTGATGACGAAGGTGCGCGCGCTGATGAAGCAATCAAAGCTGCCGCCGATCTACTGGACTTACGCGATGCACCACGCCGTGCGGGTGCACAACCTGCTTTCGACCACCGCAATTACCGGCAACCTGTCCCCGCACGTCAAGTGGACTGGGACAAAGGGGGACACATCGATGCTGCGCGTCTGGGGGTGCATGGTGCAGTACCGACCGCCGACATCAACCATCGGCAAATTCACCAGTCGCGCGCGCTGGGGAATTCACCTCGGCATTAGCCACGAGCACAAGGCGTGGATCGTGCTGGACCTTCTGAGTCAGAAGACCGCCCATGCCCGCGACGTAATCTTCTACGAGCGTCTCTTCCTCGACCAATTCCGCGATGACGAACAGAGAAACGCAGATCGCGTCTACGCGAACAACGGACACAGCTACGCAACGCCCGAAGACGAAGCCGCTGCAGCACTCCTGGAGCAAGACACCAGGGCCGAGTTCGCATGGGAGGATCGGCACAGCAGCGACGACGACGACGATGATTCCTCAGGAGGAGGAATGGGCGGAACAGGAACAGGCGGAAGCGGCAGAGGCGCAGAACCACCAGCACCACCTGAACCAGAAAGTGATGACGACGACGTGCAGGAAGTCATCCCGCAACGCCGCCACGACAGCACCGTTTCGGGGCTGCAACTGCTCGGGCTTCACGCTGCTACCTCGAAAGCGCCGCGCATCATCGAGCCCCGAAACCCGCGCGAGGCTCTCTCTGGACCACACAGCAAGGAGTGGCGTGAGGCGATGGACGCGGAAATCAAGGCACTGGAGTCACGTAACACCTGGGTGCTCGTCGACCGCGCAGCAATCAAGGGCGCAAGAATTCTCTCGGGGAAGTGGGTCTTCCGCGTGAAGACCGCAGCGGATGGGACGATCGAGCGCTTTAAGGCGCGATGGGTGGTTCGCGGCTATGACCAGAGGCACGGGATCGACTTCGATCAAACGTTCGCCCCAGTTAGCCGTCACACCTCCGTCCGCATCCTGCTAGCCATCGCAGCCGCAAGGCATCTGCCACTCCGCCAAATCGACGTAAAGAACGCGTTCCTGTACGCGTTAGTAGACGCCGTGATCTACGTGGAGCAGCCGCACACCTATGGCGAAGGGGACGCGCGCGTGTGTCAGCTGCGAAAGTCACTCTACGGCATCAAACAGGCACCGAGACTGTGGCAGCAGTACCTGCACAACATCCTGCTTGAAATCGGGTTCAAGCAGATGCCGCACGACCCAGGAATGTACCGCCGCGACTTCCGCGGGGAATACATTCTCCTCACGGTGTACGTCGACGACCTGCTTTACACAGGCTCGAGCAACGAGCTTCTCGAGCAGTTCGAGAAGGCCTTGGCAGGGCGCATTGACATCACGTGCAACTACGAGGTGAAGCAGTTCCTGGGCCTTAACATCTCCTATGCTCCTGAGGCCATTCACCTTTCAGCGGCTAAGTATGCAGAGGAGTTAGGGAAGCGGTTCAACATTTCACCGGCATCTCTCTCAACTCCCTATCGCACCCCCGGACCGAACCACAAACCTGACAACAAAGCCTTATCCCCTGCTGGGATTCAGACTTACCAGCAGCAGTTGGGATGTCTTCTCTTCGCCTCTGTCACCTGCAGACCAGATCTGTCCTACATCGCGAGTCAGCTCGCGCAGTACTCACGGAAACCAACGGCTGAGAATCTCCTGGACCTGCAGCGTGCCCTTCAGTTCTTTGTTTCAACGCCCAAGATTGGGCTATGCTACTCAACTGTGCCGACTCCATCTTTCAACCTCATCGGCTACGTGGACGCCGATCACGCAGCAGACCCCGACAATCGACGGTCCAGGACCGGCTTCCTGTTCCGACTCGAGCCATCGGGACCAATCTCCTGGAACTCACAGAAGCAGGAATTGGTTGCCCTGTCGTCAGCCGAAGCGGAATTCATCGCAGCAACCGCAGCAGTTCGCGAAGGCCTCTACCTGCAGGAGCTTCTGCAAGAAGCGAAAATTCCAACTTCGCCAACCTTCCGCCTTCACTGCGACAACCAGAGCGCGATTCGCATCGCGAACAAACCTGGTTTCGTCAACCGCACCAAACACATCGCGCTGCGGTACTTCTTCGTGAAGGACGAGGTGGACAAAGGCAAGGTCAACTTAACCTACTGCCCGACCGGTGACATGGCAGCAGACTTCCTCACGAAGCGACTGCCACGCCAGCAGTATCAGCACTGCTCCGAACTCAGCGGCGTGGTCAAGCAGGTCAAGTCGAGCTACGGCCAGGAGTGAAGGGGGGTGTTACGAATAGTAAATACTTGACATTACTGTGCACTCCTCACCGCAGCAAAGAGGCATGCAGTTGGGCAGCTGCAGGGACAATGAATCTGGCGGGAACAGTTTCGTAACTGCTCGGGCCGCACGGTTGGTTTGAATTCGAATAAGGGAATGTACCCCTTAGAGTACATGGCTAGCTAGGTCGCTTCGTATTCCCCTGTACTCATATTTATATCGTTGTATTTGCATGTTTTAATCATCTCAAAGCATTTTACATTCACTCTGCTATTGAGGTCAAGGGCCCACCAAACTATCTCACTGCGTGCGAACCTTCCTGGGTAGATCCTGGGCTACGATCAACTTCTGATCTCAGCACCTTGGAAGAAGGGTTACCAAATGTTGCGAGGATTTCCGCATCTTGGGCGAAGGGAATACCATAATCAGGCCCTCAGATTGACTTGGAGGCACGTAAGGGTATCAGGGTCCCTCTGCCGCTAGACACTGATCGTCAGGGTCGCCTAGAATAAAAGCCTGAAAGTTCAGTGTTACATTTTTCAAAAGTCTGATGCATCAGTGTAACCTACAGAAAAAGGCTGATAGTACTGATAGTCATTATTATAAGTTAAAAGCGCTAGGTAGGTAGCAAGCAAACAAACAGCCTTCAATCTATCTATGTGTTCTATTGTAAACCATCCAAAGCCTAACTTACTAGCTTTCTAGCTCTGCAAGGAGGCATTCAAGCGTGAGTCAGGGTCTGGGAGAATTCAGATCAGAAATCATCATCAGAGGCTTGGTTGCAATCATCAGCATCTCTTCCTGTAGCGTGTCGTCCTTCCAACTCATCCTCCTCATCTAGGACCTCCTTTCCCTTGCTACCACTGCCGCCCTCCCCCTCTCTTGCTGGTGGTGCCGCCACATTGCCGAACGGGCGGCGCTTCTTGTAGCCGCGCCAGATCTGCACCACCTCATCGTAGTTGGGCTCGTACTCGAGTAGAGACATGGTTACGAGGTCCTCGAGGCGGGTGTCCTTCAAGCTCCCCCGCTGCCACGATTTGATAACGTTCTGGCGTGAGAAGCCTCGCTCACACTCCACTGTGCTCAGTGGAAGCAAGGCGACAGCAACCCAGAGACGCACAAGATTGGGGTAGCTAGTCGCCCAGTCGCTTGTCTTCAGCATTGCTGTTAGGCCTGCGTGGAAGTTCTGCTCGTTCTTCGGGGCACCTGCGAGGATGGGGCAGAAGGCACGCAGCTCCTTGATCGCACGCCGCTTGTCGACCCCTGCCACATAAGGCGGAAGGGAGAGAGAGGGGGTTTAGGAAAGGCTGGCAAGTGCATGCACCATGCATTGATGAAATGCAATGACACAACAGCACGGAAAGCAACAGTGAACGAGAGGGAATACCTGGAATGATGTAGTCTGTGTCCTGTGCCCTGAACAGGACCACGAGAGACTCGAGCCACTCAAGACACTGTCTGTGGCGCTCCGCTCTCCCCAGCTCCCACTCGTCAGGCATGAACAGCCGCACTCCCACCAGTGAGTCCAGGTCCTTGAACCGTGTGCTGAGGTTTTCCACGAGCGTCTCGGCGAAGGTGGTGCAGAGATCGACGCAGCCGTCGTGGGAGCCGAGGGTCGGGTAGTCTTCGTTCGGCGTCTCGTGCAGCACGAAGGTGTGTGTCGTGGGCCGCCCGTCCGAGTCGACTCCCTCCACCTTCACCTCGGGATTGCCCCCCTCAGGCCCGTGCTTCTTGATGAACGGGGAGAGGCGCGCGCTCACCCCGCCTCCAAAATCGTCACCACAGTCGACGTAACGGGACTCCAGAAATGAAATCGACCGGCGGATCTGCCCGTGGACACTTGCAATGTCCAGCTGTTCGGGGTCAACAGGGCGAACATAGGATGGAAAGAAGGCAAAGTCAGTGTGTAGTAGGATATGCATAAACAGTACATCAAACGGTGACTCACAAACCGAAACAAGGCACACAATCCTGCAACGATAGTAACCAAGCTCACCTCACGCTGCTGGAATGCCCTGTTCAGTACATTGAGCTGCTCGAGCACGTCTGCAAGGAAGTATAGCAGAAAGTGAAACCTGTAGCTCGTGGCGAGCTCGTAGAGGGTGCTGTCCCACTCATACAGCATCACGATCAGCGCGGGGAAGACCTCTACCGCGCGCAGAATCGCGTCACCGCGGGAGAGCCAGCGGACGTCGTGGATCCCTTGTAGCTCCAGGTTCGTTTTCGTGAAGACCTCCTGCAGGCCAATGAAGCGTTGGTGCCACGGCCCAGAGCGCCCCAAATGCTCTGCCACTTGGCGGAGCAGGGAGTCCACCATCCCGAACTCGGGGAGGTCTTCAGCGGCGGCCTTTGCTGCGAGGGCCTCCCTGCATGCACGAGAGCATTAAAACCAGCACAAGGAGGGGTTAGCAACGGATGCAGCAGGGACTCTGTGGAAGCAGTAAAGAGCATGTAAGAACTGACCTGTGGGCGATGCAGTGGCTCGAAACGAGATGCGGGATGCGGAGGCGAAGTCGAGCGACAAGGCCGTTGTGTTTACCCATCATCACACTTGCTCCGTCAGTGCTGATGCCGGATATCCTCTCCAGTTCAATGCCTAGGGCCTGCAGGTGGAACAGGAGCACTGAGAGGAGAGAGGCTGCATCGCCCTTCTCCACGGTCAGCAGGGCAAGGAACTCAGTCACGGGACGATTTTCACGGATGAAAGTCGCGAAAACAATCATATGCTTTCCCCGACACCTGTCCGTGCTTTCGTCGCACGTGACGCCAATGTATGGGCTGCTCAGGATGTGCTGCAGTTGCGTTGTGTGCAACCATGTGGCCATCGACTGCGTCAGCTGCCCGAAGCCGTATCTGCAGCGCATGTCAAACAACACAATGTCAGATAATTCATTTGAGCGACAGAAACACGGTTGCAGTCTGATTAATTCAACACCCACGTAGTATAATAGGTTCCGTAGCCTTTTGCCGGGAAGCCTGGCACCTTGAGTCGCGCGAGGTAGCGCACAAGATTCACCCATAGCTCTATGGGTGCATCTTGCTTGGTCACGAAGAGCAGGGAGTCGAGGAGCTTGATGACACGCTCCTTCTCCGTGTCGCGAGCGAGGTTGTCGCTATTGATCCGTGGCTGCGTAGCGGCGTCGTCGAGAAGCTTATGCTGGTGTTTCAACGCCTCCTTGTGCTTGGTAGTTGCCGAATGCCGTTTGAACGCCTGCGTTTGAACGTCGGTGGCGCCCTTTCCGCCTCTCCCGCACGGTCCAGCGTAGCCTGCGTGCTCCGTACAGATGCTGCACTTGAAAGCAGGGAAACCGTCAGCTCTTTTAAGCAAAATAAGCCAAAAAAACCGGTCGAGCCACTCGCTCTTGTACTTATACAAAGCCTCCGCGTAAGTTGCGTCTGGCCCTGCCGGTTTAGAAGGCCCAGGTGTTGAGGGCGACGCATGCGTGTCTGCTGCCGCGGGCGTCGACCGTTGGTCGGCTGGCGAAGCCGGTGTTGCACCAGCGGGACTTCCCTTCTTGGCCCACGGCAGCGTTGACTGCGTGTACCTGGCGGATTTCTTAGCCACTTGCACCGCCGCGATTTCTTCACCTGAAGGGTTGGAGCTGTCTTGCTCCAACACGGGCGCAGTAGGGGAGGGACACAGAGGCTCGTCGCAGGGTTCAAATGGGATATTGACGGTCGGCGCGACTGCAGGCGCCTTTCCATTGTTATCTACTGCCGCTAAGTTGGAGAATAGCAGATCCAGTCCGGTAACCGCCGCGGACAGATCAACTGGCGAACGACGAGCGGGTTCATCGTCGTGGTCATCAGGTCGTTCAATGGCGTCCGGGTGGTCCGCCATTGGCTGCAGCGCAAACGAGCAGCATCTAACGGCACTACCAAGCTAGCCTAACGGAGGTTTGCCAGGAAGAGAGAAAACACGGCTGAATGCCTCTTGGTACACCAGGCAGCAAAACGTTGAAACCTTACACATGGAAGGGAAGCCTGGAGCAGACTGGGGTGGGAGACTGGATGGCTGGTAGCACAGCAGGGCGGCGTGGATGCATCCGTGCTTGCCAGCACGACTTCGACAAAACGGGCCACAGGACCACAGGTGCATCACATGGGCCTGAATCCCTCGTTGCGCTGCCTGGCAGCATCGCTGTGCTGCAACCCCGTAATTGGCCAAATCAGGAAATAGCTGTCAAATTGGCCAATCATCGCAGCACGCGCGCCAACAATGCATCCCTGGTCGAGGGCAAATTTGTCTGCTACTCACCGCCACGCCTTGCTGAAACCGCGGGAATCTGATATTCCCAGTACAGCAGGGCAACTACACTCGGACCGTGAAGGAATCGCTTTCAGGGTCGGATTCGTTACAACGTAGTGGCATCAGTGTCACTTAGAAAAATTTCCTGGAATTTCAGAGTCATGTGCTAGGTAAAGGCTGAAAAATCAGCCCCACAAAAAGCTGAACACTGGAAAATCAGGGTAGCTAAAAAAAAATCCCTGGAAATCAGGAATTTCAGGGAAAAATTCCTGATATCGTAGGGCCTGACCGTAATATAATGGCGAAAAGGGTTTTGGCGGAAAACGGGCATTATTGTTTGACGACTTTGACGGGAAACGATTTGGGAGACAACCTTCGGATGTGTCCTGCATGTCCCGGGGCACGTTTCCGAAATGAGCTTATTTATGTACAGTCTCACGTCAAGCGGATTTCGTATGTTAAAAGTTCTGTTACATGCTTATTTATGGTAACTGAGCTGAAAATTAACCATACATAGGCAAAGTTTGACCCGCCCTTCTTACTGACAAGGAGCAAGGAAACCACGAAGTTCCAATTTGTAGATGGGAGAACAGAGTGAGAGTTCGGAATGAGAAGGGATAATCTGCGACCAGCAGGCAGGACCAGAGCAAAGATGTGCAGCAGCAGAAAGAAACTCTCTAACAACATTGAGAATCTCTTCTCTTGCTGGGCAAGACAGTCCAGCTTCCAAGTCAATATATGATGCTCGGTGACAAGGGAGGGCGGCACTTCAGCTGCATGTCAACTGTCTACCATTGAAATGCCTTTTTTTCGAAGTGCCTAACTGGGAAGATGAGCAAGTGCTGCAGGAGCAACAGCGGGGGCAGAGGTGTGGGGAGGAGTGGGACTGGCATGCTTGGGCAGCATGGATGGATGCATCTGCATGTGCATGTGCATGTGCATGTGCATGGGGATGGGCATAGGCATGGGTGCATGCATAGGAGCATGCATGGGCGATCGGATGGGAGAAAAGGCCAGAGCCGGATGCAGCAGGTGAGGCTGGGGATGGTTAAAGGGGCTGTGGGGATGGGGGAATGGTATGGATGCATGGGCCGCGTGGAGAGGGGGCCCTGGAGTGACAGGAGCAGACTGAACGCCAGACTGCTGCTGCTGCTGCTGCTGCTGCTGCTGCTGCCTGGGTGGGGTCTGCAGGAAGTGTGGGTTGAATTGCTGGGGCTGCTGCTGGAGGTGCTGCTGGGGATGCTGATTCGCATGTGTTGGTGAAAGAAGCACCCCTGCAGCTGCTGCTCCCCCCTCTCCTCCTCCTCCTCCTCCTCCTCCTGCTCCTACTTGACCCCCTTGGCTTCCCTGACTTTCTTGACTGGCTTGACTGGAAGCAGTTGAGTCACCTTCAGGAGGGGGGGACGATCCCAGCACTGCAGGTGCAAGACTAGATCCCGATACAGTATGCAGTGGAGAGGGGTGAGGAGCAATGGAGTGCGGTGCAGGACCCACACCATGAGGAGGGAACTCGTGAGGGGGGATGGGGCCATGGGGGGGCCGATTAGGGGAACCGCCAGGCGGAGGAAAGAAATGCAGAAGGGGCCGGTCAGGGGGGTGAGCGCCAGGGAACAGGGGAGGGGAGGAGAAGGGGGAGGGGGAAGAGTGGTTGGGGGGATGTGGAGACAAGTGGTGTGGCAGGAAGGCGAATGGGCCTCTGGAATGGGAAAGCATGGGGTGAGCGTACATGCCAGGAGGGGGGGGACCTGGGGGCGGTATGCCTTGAGGAGGGGTATTTGGGGGAGGCATTCCTGGTGGAAGGATGGGTGGAAATGGCATGCCTGGAGGGAAGGGAGAGGGGATGAGTCCTGGATGCTGTTGGATAGGTGCATGGGGATGCATCTGCTGTTGCTGCAGTCGCTGCTGCTGCTGCTGCTGCTGCTGCTGCTGTTGTTGCTGCTGCTGCTGCTGCTGTTGCTGCTGTTGCTGCTGCTGGTACTCAGGAGGTCGGCCCGGCTCTAATGGGAGCCAGGGCGGTGGGGCACTACCAGGCACAGCATGTGAGTAAGAATCGCCCATAGAATGGGCAGCCTGAGTGAATGGCGGCTGATGGGGATATGGGGGCGGCTGGGATTGTGGAGAGGGATGGTGCGAGAGAGAGAATGCATGGGCGGATGGGGCTGTGAAGAGGGCGATATGGATGGGTTCACTGGGAACGGCATGGGGAGGGAGGGAGGAGAGGTAGGTTGCTGTTGCTGCTGCTGCTCCTGCTGCTGCTGCTGCGGCTCCTGCTCCTGGTCGTGTTTTTGCAGTTCCGTGTTACCACTGTTCAGCTGCTGCCCTTGGCTGCCGGGACCTTGCACGCTTCCCTTTCCACCCCCCTCCTTCTGCTCCCCCAAGCCCCCTTCCTCTCCTGCATCATCGCACAATACTCCACCCATATGTAACGCCTCAGAACCATTGTGCACCTCACCAGTGCCAGCAGCCACTACCCTAATTACACCCACACACTCATTGTTGCTAATGTTCCCTTTCACAGCAGCCGTCCCCTGCTCCTCCTTTCTCCTGCTCTCCTGCATCACATTGCTCTCATCATTCCTATCCCCCACTGATGTTTGCTTCCCTACCTGCTTTGACTCCTCAGCAGTGGCAGCAGCAGCAGCACAATCAGCAGCAGGTGGTGCGGGGGGGTTGGGGGTGCTCTGGAGGAACCCAAACAGCCGCTTCACAATGCCAGGTTTCTGCATTTGCTGCTGCCAAGGCTCTTGCTTTGCCATCTCATTCCTCGCTTGCAGCGCATCTACAGAGCTGCTACTGTCTCTTTCTCCCTCCTCTCGCCCTTCTACTCCTTTTGCTGCTGTTCCTGCTGCTGCTGCTGCTGCTGCTCCTGGTGATTTTGCTCCTGGTGGTGTGGCATCCCCAGCACCCTTTGCTGCTACAGCTTCACACGAGCGTTGTTCACTCGCCTGCTTGCCTTCTTCCATATCACTCTTCTCATCCCCACTCTTACTGCCTGCATTTGCAGGCTCACAAGCACCTGCTACTGGCAGCTTATCCCCAGCGCCTGCTTCTTTCTTCTTACCAGCGTCTGATCCCATCTGCTTATCCACACCTGCTGCCATTTCTTTAGCAGAAGCAGCAACAGGTGATTTCGCATTCTTCTTTTCACAAGCAATCTCAACACCACCTGCATCGGCATTTGCTTCTGCATCTGCAGGCACACCCACTCGCCCATGCACATACCCGTTGCTATAGCCACCACCGCTACCAGTCGCGCTGCCCTTTTCTTCCTTTACTCCCATCGCCACGAAACCTCCCGTACCAGCAACAGAACCATCAGCTGCTTCTGCTGCAGCAGCTGCTCCTTCTGCAATCACAACATCTCCTTCTCCTCCTCCAGCTGCTTTCCCACCTCCCGCTCCTACCTGTGCCCCGCCTGTCAGCAGCGACAGCAGATGAATCGAAGCAGCAGAGGCCCCTCCCAGAGCACCTCCGTCAGACCCATCCCCCACTTGAGCTGTACCTTCACCAGCAGCCAGCAGTCCAGGGACCAGCAGCTGCCCCAGCCCAGGCGCATGCTGGGCCTCGGAGCTGACAATGCTGTCAGCACTGGCAGAGCCAGCAGCAGAATTGATGGATTTCAAGTGTTCCTCCTGCCCCTGCCCCTGCCCCTGCCCCTCGGCTGACTGCAGCAGTGACGCCTCTATTTCCGCCAAGCTCTGCCACTGCACCGTTGATGGCATCACTGGCAGTGGCCCCCCTACACCTCCAGACCCTACCGTCACCCCTGAGCCCGACCCGTCTGCTTGCACGAGCTGACCTGGAGGACCCTGGGAGGACAAGGGGAAAGGAAACGGCAGGGAGATGCCAGCAGCACCGCCACCAGTCCCACCTCCCCCTCTCTCAATGTCTTCCAGACTCGGTCCCACAGGCATGGGCAGAGGCACAGGCAGAGGCATGTTTCCAAGGTTTAGGGTAGGAGCAGACGAGTGGGGGCCAGGCTGGTGCCAAGTCCCTGCTGCTGCCCTTCCGCCCCTGCTGTGATTGGTGGTGCTGTCAATGCTGGTGTTGATCCTGGTGTTTGCAGGTTGAGAAACCATAGGCACAGATGCTGAAGATGACGTTTGATCAGGAGAAAAGAGGCTAGAGAGGGGTATGCTCCTGCTCTCAAAACTGCTGCCAAAGCCAGCACCAATGTTGCTGCCGCCACCGCCTCTGCCGCTGCTGTGGCCACCAGTGCTGCTGCTGCTGCTGTTACCAGTGACTCCCACGCCTGCTGCAGATGCAGTTGGGGCAGCTTGCTGAGAGAGAGCTTCTAAGAGTGACTCAATGGCTGCTGCATCGTGGGCCGCTGGAAGTGATGCCTGAATGCCTGCTAGGGGTCAGGCGAGGGGACGTGGGACAATGGAGCGGAAAAAAAGGCTTAGTTCAGCTGACTCAGAACATTTTTATTCTAACAAACCAAGTGGGAATTCCATTCACTCAATCCCATCTATTACAAACCACCTTAGGTTACTTTAAGAATGGCTTCTCATGTTCCTTCTGGTGGTGTCGATGGTGGTGTGTGTAGTCTTTGGGAGTGAATGCAGCAATAGCAGGTAGAGTGCAAAAAGGCTGGGAAAGCCACATGGCAGAAATGCGCAAAGGGCTGGCAAAACCCAGAATTCACAAGCAGGAGTGAGTGAGTGAGAAAGCACGAGAAAATACTTGGCAGTTGTGTGACTGAGGAAGGCATTCTGCTCGTGTTATTAGACGTCTTTTGAGTCAGACAGTGCAAGGCACTCTGCTCGTGCTATGAGACGTTTTTTTAGTCAGACTTTATCATCAAGGCAGGAGTTAGTGTGAGTGAGACATACCCGGTTGTTGTGCAGATGTGGCATGGAGCAGGGCACTCTGAATGCTTGCCAGCCTCGCTCCCAGCGTCTCCCCCTCTCCCAACGTGCTCTGCCAGGAGCCACAGACAGGACAAATATTCGGAAGGAACAGGTACCAAGAGCACAGCATTGATGCATGCTGAACTAGACCAAAAGAGCGGCTGGAGGATTACGAGGAGGTTTGGCACCATGTGTAATGCTGAACTAGACTCAGAAATAAAGAGGGAAAACTTGTTCGCCATAATCATTTGTGGCTCTTGGGATTGGTGAACAGCAGCGTTAGAAGCGGAACACTGGCCAATTCCAACAGCATCAGCAACCGACCGACCGACCGACTGACCAACCAAGCATGCCAAACTACACATACCGATTCGTAGCTCTTGGGATTGGTGAACAGCTGCGTCAAAAGCGAAACGCCATTTCCACTCGACGCATCACCACTCCCGCCCTTGCCCTCCCTCCCTCCCCCTCCCACTCCATTTCCAACAAACCCTGACAACCCCTCCCGAGAGCTCCCATCCATCACACCACCACTGCCTGCCTGCTGCTGCCCCTTCTTCTCCCCTCGCATCAACTCCAACAGGGCCTCTGGAGTTCCCCCCGCCTCTCCCCCCTCACCCCACAACAGAGCAGCAGCACCACCAGCAGCCTCCGCAGCAGCAGCGGCAGAAGCAGACAGAGACGAGCCAAGCCCGTTATCTTTCCCCCCACTCTTACTCGCATAACCCTCCGCCCTGCCCCACTCCCTCCCTCCCTTGACCTCCGCAAACCCTTTTCCGGATCCTGCTGCCCCCCACGTTGCTCCAGAGCCAAGAGGCCCAGACGACCAGTCAAGGCCGGGTTGACTGGTTTGACTGGTGGAGAATGCTGACGTGGGAGTCGATTTCTGAGGCGCCTCAAAAACAGTCGACCAGTCAAGACCGGGTTGACCGGCTTGACCAGTAGAGAACGCTGAGGTGCCAGTTCCACCCCCTGCCAAGAGCGCACCAAAGCCCATGCCTCCCCAAATTCCCCTCTGCTGAAACCCAGAATTAGTACCTAATCCCATGGCAGAACCCATGCCCGTGCCCGTGCCTGTGCCTGTGCTGCTGCTACTATAACTGTTGCCGCTGCCAGTGAGCAGCTTGGAAAGAGCCAAGGTGGCGTCAGCAGCTGAAGAAGTCGAGGAATCAAGCAGCAAGTCAGGGGCAACAGCTGCAACTGTAGCATCCCCTTCCGCTGCTTCTGCGGCAGCAGCAGCTTTGTTTTGCTTGTCAGGTGACGGACCAAAGAGGGATGATTCGGGAGGCAGGGACCAGCTGGGGGAGGCGGATCCTTCAGGGATAGGAGGGTTGGCGGGGGAAGGAGACATGGGAGCCTTGACAAGCACTCTCACTGCAGCATCATCCACAGAATCCATGGCAGGGGGATCGCTCAGAGCTGCAACAGAATCCACCCCAGACGAGCCTACCACCCCAGCATCTGCCTCTAGGTCTGACGCAAGCACACTACCGGACAGAGCCGGCCACCCACCCAGCGTGTCCCCTCCTCCTCCACTTGCTCCACCTTTCCCTGCTCTTCCTGCTGCGCTCCCAGCCCCTGCTGACCCCAACCCAGACCCAGCAAACAGGTCGTTCACAGAGAGACGCTGCCCTGCCTCCTCTCCTCCTCCCTTCCCCACATTAACACCACCCCTCTCGTCACTCAACGCATGCACGCCCGCGGCCGTGTTGGGTTCACGCTCGCGGTCTTCCTTGAGTTGATCCTTGAGTTGATCCTTGAGTTGATCAGGGTTTAGGGATGCTGACTGCTGCAGCTCCCTCTCCACGTCCTCCAGCGAGAGAGACGCAGAGGCAGGTGGAATCCCAGGTGGAGCAAACCCACTCAAAGAGCGCACCACTGCCGTTCCCTCAGAGCCAGCAGCAACACCAACACCCGCGTCCGCACCAACACCCGCACCAGAGCCTGCCCCAGCCATGATCCCTCCCAGCCACGCCACCAGCTTCTCTCCCTCGCCCCCTCCACCGGAGCTACCCACCCCAGGCACATCAGCAGCAGCAGCAGGTGCAGCAGGTGCAGGTGCAGGTACATTCACCTCCAGCACACCAGCAGCGGGAAAGCCAGGCGGAGCTGCGGGCGCCAGGCCCATGAGCGCCGCCACAGATGGTGCCAACACTGCTGCCAATGCCCCCCCTGCTGCTCCTCCTCCTGCTCCTGCTGGTAAACCAGCTGCGTTGCGCGAATCCAGATCCAAATCCGAATCCTCTGTGGCACGGGGCGATGCGAGAGGCTCTGAGTCGTCCTCTTCGGCTGCTGCGCCGCCCTGATACGCGGAGCTCCCCTCCTGATCTGCTGAGAGGGCAGGGGAGTCCCAGAGAGAGTCCTCATCGTGTCTCCTGCGCTGCAGCTCTGCCTGAGACAGCGGCGCCTTGTGAGAGGCCGCGCGAAGGGCCGCTGGGCCTGCAGTGCCTGCGGCGGCTGTAGCGGCTGTGGTGGTGGTGGAGGTGGGCGGGGAGGGTGGGTGAAGTCCGTCTCCCTGCTTCTGGTGCTGCGCCCTGCGGAACTGCTCGAACTCCTCTGTTTGGATGGAAGGCGGGGCGATGGAGGCAGGAGGGAGGTGAAAAAGGAGAAGAGGAGGAGAGAATGAGGAAGGAGAGATGAGGAAAAAATAGGGCAGGCGCGTCAGAAGATTGGGTGAAAAACGGACGTGACAAGAAAGAAAGCAGGCTAAGCGAGAGGAAAGGTGAGAACAGAGGGAAGAAGGGGGGGGAAGGGTGATAAGAGACAAAATGAAACAAAACGGGGAAAGGCGTGTCGAGACAAAAACACAAGAAAGAAGAGATTAGAGGTTCAAGAGAGACGGGAGAAGAGGATGGGAGAAATGATGGGGCTCAGCTCACCGCGGCGTCTCTTCTCTTCCTCCATCCGCCTGGCATCTCTGCTGCTCCCTCCGAAAGTCTCATCGTTGAACGAGTCCTCCACCATCAGTGGCGCCCCCGGCACGTAAGGCTTTACGCAGGCAATCATGCACGCCCACATGCACACACACACACACACAAGCAAGCAAGCAAGAATGCAAGCAAGCAAGGATGCAAGCAAGCACGCACGCAAGCAAGCAAGCATGCACGCACGCAAGCAAGCAAGCATGCACGAACGCGAGCAAACAAGAAAGCACGGAGACAAGCAAGCAAGCAACCACGCATAACACCAGAACAATGATCAATCAGACGTCGTGTCCATGAATAAAAAAAATCAGCAGAACAAGTCAGCTGCTCTGCATGGCTCTTGCATTCAAGCCTCACCTTGCGTGCAGAGTCATCCTCTCCTCGTGGCCTCTGTCTGGGCGCAGCACCAGACGCATATCCGCCATCACCGCCACCTCCTCCCCTCCCCATACCACCCCCAAACCCCCGCGCCCCCATACCCCGCCCATACCCCCCTCCCCTCTCTCCTCCGCCTCGTTCCCAGCCCCTGCCGCCCCCGCTTCCTCCTCCTCTTTCGCCCCTGCCAAGCATCCCCGCGGGTTGGTACCTGCTCCTGAGCCCATACCCCGGACCAGACCCCTCAAACCCCGGCGGAACACCATCACTGCTGGGCTTATCCGGGCCATACGCGTTACTGGCAGCGCCATATGGTCTACCGTACGATCCCCCCTGCGGACCAGCATGCGGAGCACCATAGGCAGCACCGTACGGCCTAATCCCAGGGCCAAAGTCGCCGCCAGAACCGCCAGCAGTGCCATCAGCTTTTCCCCCTCCTCCGCCTCCTCCCGCGCCTCCGCCTCCGCCTCCGCCTGGTCCCCCTGCGCCGCCTGCTCTCCAGCTGCTGCTGGCGTCAGATGCCCGGCTGGCAGGGGGGCCGGCGGACGAGGAGGCGGAGGAGGAAGACGGAAAGGCGGAGGGGGAGGGTCCGGTAGCGTCCTTGCTCCATCCTGCTTGGCTGCTGGCGCTGCTGCTGCTGTTGTTGCCCGTGGAGGAAGTGCGGTCGGGGAAGGCCCGCTGCTCGAAGAAATGCGAGCGGGAATTCGTGTCTGGACGAAAAGGGGAGGCATGGAATTAGGGTGAGAAGAGAATGAATTTCTCTGGTCACGTGGCATATTCAGGGGTAGTGCTGAGAGCAAGAGGGGGAAGCCACCACCTGTGAACCTGGATATAACGAGGAAGAAAAAGAAGAGACAGGTGAAATTCTGAGCTGGTTTCGTTTTCTTTTTCATGCCGCAGGATGAGGAAGCGTGCCGCGTCAGCACAAATCGCGTGACGCCACGGATCACAAGCTCACCTGTCTTCCAGCCAGGCTGCAGTCTCGTGACGACGGAACGCTCCTTCTCCCCAGGCGGACCAGCACCAACAGCAACTCCCGCACCAGCTGCTGCAGCACCTGAAGCTCCAACTGACTGAGGGCGAAGACCGCCAGGCACAACGCGACCACCCGCACGCTGATCCCCACCCTCCCCTCCCTGACTCTGCATCTGGCCCTGTCCTTGGGTCCGGTTCAGAACCTGACCAGGCTGGCCAGGGGCTGAGGGAAAAGCTCCATCGTGAGGGGATCTGCCTCCGGCTTTGTCCAAGATCGGACGGCCAGCGCCACGGCCTCCTGGCCCTGGGACGTTGTATGGAGGGGTTCCCCCGGGATACCTCCGACCGTCTCTCCCCCATTCCGGCCCTCCTTCGTACGCCTGTGGCGACCGGCCTTGGCTGATAATTCAAGTGGGAGGATGGAAGAAACGAGAGTAGCAACTTGCTGTCTGAGGGGAGACAGACAAAGAGAATTTGGAGGCATCAAATTCAACTGGTCCGGTCGAACGTGTGTGCGGAAGAAAATGAGATATTCTACGGAAGTTTAACAGAATGATGCGGCGGCTGAGTATTCGTTCCAGTCGCGGAGGGGTGGCCCATGAGCGCCTTGGATTGAGGCTTCTCAAAACTAGATCTCACGGAAGTCTGACAGAATGATGTGGCTGCGTACTTGTTCCAGTCGCGGCGAGGTGGCCCGTGAACGCCTTGAGGGACCGGAACAAATCCCTGCATCAATACCCTGGAAACGAAAAGAAATGACTGTCAGATATCCTGCGGAAATCAGTAATCGGATCTGCTAAGGCTGCCGTATCGTACATCATGAAGTGGTGCTAGGGAGAACTAAAGAAACAGAAGAAAAACAGAAACATCTCTGATTCCGCTCGGCTTACCTCCATGGCGATGGATCGAATCCCGAAGGCGGTTCCTTGCACCTTGGGAACTCCGAAAGAGACCGCAGCTGGCTGGTTGTGTACGTCTTCCTCGCCCTGCTCATGCATGTCGCAAGGAAAGCAAAATCAAGTCGTTCCGGAAAAAAAAAAAAAAAAAAAAAAAAAGGAGAGAGATGAGATCAAGAATACTGAGATCCATGAAGACATAGGCAGGGCCAGCAATAAAAAGATCACGCGGATTACCTTGAAGTCTCGGCTCCATCAGACGCTACAGCTGAAATCGCTACCGCTGAACTCATAGCTGAAAGCTAACGCGAGCAACGACAGGATTCCAGCTCGCAACGCAGCGAGACCTACCCTACATCCTAGGCATGAAAACTCTAATCTACATTAAAAAAAGTGCAGGCTTGACCAAGTTCAGCAGTTCAATGGATAGGAAAAATCTAGCAAAGAACTAAGAGCGCTAATTTATCGAAATTGGAGAAGATTTGTGAGGAGGCCATGGCTGGTGGCAGGATAAGTAGATGTACGACATGAAATCTGCATGCAATGGGAATCATTGCGATGGAATGGAATGGGAATGGAATTTGTTGTGGATGAGACTGCCTCCTCATTGGCTGCTGTGCGGGCTGGATGAGCACTCCAGCACAGAGTTGAAGCCCCCAACACAACACAGCCTTCAGCTCGGCTGGGTTTGGTAAGTGAGGGTGCCGAACCAAATTGAGTTACCCTGCCTATTGTTGTGCTTCGAGGTTTTCCGCACCTCACGACATTCCAATGAGGTCCCAAAGCAAACAGGTCTGGGTTAGAACAAGTTCCGAACAGGTTTGAACAAGCTTTGCACACATGTTATTATGACAGTGGAAAAATGCAACCTCCTAGATTAGTCACATCTCTCGGTCATTAATAGTAGGTATATGGATAATATAGTCACAAAACTTTCTAGAGGTGTTCTAGCGTTTAGGGCACCGACCTGTGTCGGAGCAGGCACTTTTCCAGCAACCATTGCTGCAAGGCAAACTCGCATGCACGAACAAATCCGACTTCACTCAATTCCAGTGTGAGAACCATTGAGGTCTATGAAGCAACCCCATCACTAACTAGTCGCCGCGTGAGCTGCGGTTTTTGTCAGCAGCCCCGGAAGAGCCCGAGAGTGCGCTTCTCGCTTCTGTGGCGTTTTTGCAAGTTCTTTGTTTTCCGTACAGTCCATCGCACCAGAGATGAGGAGGAGCGTGCGGGTCCTTTCCGCCTCACGGAGGTTGCTTGCAGCTGCGTCAGGCGCAGCGATGGATAGCACGACGTTAGCAGCAGCACCAATTGTAGCGGAATCCGCCCGTTCATCAGTCACAGCAGGATCCGCAGCAGCCGCACCACCACTATGGGAACATCATGCGCGGTCATCTTTCGTCCGATCTGCAGAATTGCCAGCTCTCAGCTCGAGTGCGGGAGGGTGCTTGCAACGACGTTATCACGTACCTTCGTTTCCGTTGTTGGGACGCCAGAACCACCCGCCATCCTGTAGTGTACAGAACCTCCGCCAGGAAACGTGCACGAGGATGGCAGTAAGCGGGATGAGACGTATGAGCAGTGAGGTGGTGCGACAGACGCAGAAGCCACAGGAAACGGTGATTCTCAGCGACAAATGCGCGGAAGTGAGTATTTTCATGCCCTGCTCGTCTTGTGACCATATGAGTACCAACGTTTGTCTGCTTTTTGGGTCGCTTTATGTATCTAAACTCAGAAGAAAAAATGGCTGAGCGATGAGTGTTGGATGGACCTTCTGTTTGCTTTCTGAACAGAGACTGGCTGAGATTATCAAAGAGGAAGGGCGTGACGTGTGTTTACGATTGACCGTGGAGGGAGGCGGCTGTTCTGGGTTCCAGTATATCTTCACTCTGGATGACAAGGTCACTGCTGAAGATAGGTAAGGTCCTCTCAAGCAATGGCCTTTTCTGGGGAATTTGGGCCTGTAGTGTTAGCCCAAGTCCAATAAACGTCATGATCTCGTTCTTCCCTTTGGTTAGGCGGACTAGTTGTTGCTGATCCCCTATGTTGAGTTGTCTTCATCAAATTTCTGTGCAGCATTTTCGAGCGTGATGGAGTACGGCTGGTGGTAGACAATGTATCTCTGCTTTTTGTGAATGGCGCCACTGTGGACTTCACAGACGAACTCATTCGTTCTTCCTTTCAGGTGAGTGCATTGGAAGTACTCGCTTTCCACCAGTTTGAATTGCATGCGTGGTATGTAAAGCTGTTATGTCCTATCCTGGTATGCAGGTGATCAGCAATCCCAACTCCGCGTCATCGTGTGGCTGTGGTGCCTCATTTACAGCAAAACAGTAACAAGCACTTGCTGTGATGTTTTTTATATATAATTGAGGAAGTCTGTTGGAATATCAATAAACCCGTGAACATGGAGTCTCCAAAAGATATTTGAGTTTATCCCATCCCAAATCCTGACCAGAGACATACCCCTGTGCTTAGAGTGGAGAGGCGACATGGTATGCAACTGGTAGTAGTAGAAGATTTTTCATGTGGTTACAAGTAGGATAGAGCCATACTTGGGACATTTCATATTTATATCGAAACTTTCTAAGGCAACCCACGCGACAAGCTGATTGGAGAAACTTCGTGGGCGTCGACACTCCACGAAACCGTTCTGCCTTGTTGGCAAGCCGCGGTGCTGTGGTGGCACATCTCGGAGATTGAGAACCACCGTGGGATTATCTCGGTGATCCTTCTGCCGAACTGTGGTGGAGCCTCGCACACGCACAAAGAAGCAACTGAAGGGGCCACGGGTTGATCCACGCGTCACTCTCTTGGTCTGCCCCCATCCCACGGAGCGCACATGTCGTCTGACGTGGTTCAGTCATAGTCACCAAGAGCCGTTGGCCAGCTCATCAAGGTCCCGTCATCAAGGTCCCGTCGTCAGACAACTGAGCTGCTTGTGCGACATTCCAGCTTCAAGGTTGCGATTGCGACCCTAGAATTTCCACACCGTCGCACATCGCACAGTCGCACATTGGCAATCCCAAGGGTTTGGCGACTAAAAACGAGTTATATCTTCTTGGCATTTCAAGATTTCGCAAATCCAAACCTCCTGCCAATTCCCTTCCCAAAGATAGAAAAACTAGTCATCCAGACTTGTTCCAAGATCAACCATTTTCTCAAAGCTCCTTTTGCTCCTGCTTAGCATTTCCCGTGCAAGATTTTGCTTCGCAAAGACAATTGTAGCAAGAGAATACAATGGCGACCACCTGCATTTCACGCTCTGTCCTGTCAGCGCCCGCTGCCGCTGGCACTAAGGCGGTCTCTGCCCAGCAGAAGCGACAAACCAGCCAACTGGTCTCCTGCAGATGCTCAGGCGTCGAGGCATCCGCATCCCTCCGATCTCGCCTGAACCTGCAATCGTCCTTTAAAGGCGATGCTCTCGTTGCTCTCCCAGTCCGCACTGTTAGCAAGCGATCCTCCGAGAGGTACGACAATCTAATCATCTGATCGTCAGCTTTCATTCTTTCTGAAACGCATTCCTATCATCGTACAGTCTTCGCTCCCCTTTCGAGTCTTCCCCTGCTCTCCAACGCTCCCTCTCCTCTCCAAGCTCCACGACTCTCTCTTTACCTCACCCGTCTTCTTTCCCTTCTCCCCCTCATTCTCTTTACCTTTCCCATTCCGGTTCTTGCCCCATTCTCCGCTCTTCACTTCTCCCTCACTCTTCCCACTCTCGTCTCTCCCTCGTTATCTCTCCCTTCGTTTGCATCCGTCGTACGTTACTAGATCCTTATATTAAAATCTTTCTTGTTTCCTTCCTCCCACACCTCCCCCCCTCCCCTCTCTTCCACCCCTTCCCCCTCTCTGGGTTCTCTCTCTTTCTCCGCGTGAACTTCAGGCTCGTGGTGGTGGACGAGGCCGTCGTGCAGTTCATCCGCGGCGTCAACGAGCAAACCATTCCCGAAGTCCGACTCACGCGATCCAGGTGCGTTCACAATTTGATGAAGTTCAACGTCGACGTCTGTGATACGGGAATCGGGAGCGGGTACTAGGCGTTAATCACATCACATCACAAGTCCTGTAGCATCCACGCACCGCGGTTGCACTGAATAGCAGTTATCATTTCTCGATATGCATTGCGACCCGCACGGCGCGGTGAATAAGTAGCCTACTTCACCTCAAGTCGTGCCAAACCGACAGCAGTCGTTTTGCCATGCTCTTTATCTCCTTTGTAACACCTTTTCGTTCTTGTTCACACAACCATAACGGTCCCTGTTCACACCCGTTTCGCCGTACCCAACCACATCTCTGTCTCTCTCAAACTTTCTTCGTCACTCTTGTATGCCGGCCTGCTTTTCGGTCTTTTGGCATCACACTGATCTTTTTCCCCCCATCCCCCTCCTCACCGCTCCCTCCGATCTCTTCCCTTATAGGGACGGCACCAGCGGCACGGCGACGTTTGTGTTTGAGCAGCCGTCGGTGTTCGATCAGCCCAGCGACCTGGGCGACATCACGGGGCTCTTCATGATCGACGAGGAGGGCGACCTGCAGGTGAATACCTTTTTTTCTCATCCATCTCAGACCCTCTGAGGTTGTATTGGACTCCGTTCGTCCTAGTTGTCTGAGTATCCCTGCGACCTGGGTGACATCACGGGGCTGTTCATGATTAGAGGAGGGCGACCTGCAGGTAAATACCTTTTTCATCTTCCCCTACTCTTTTAGTCGTCTCAGACGCCTTGCGTTTCGGTCCCGACAGAGATCTTCAGGCGTTTGGGCTGTGAAGTGCGTCGCCCGCCATTAGCGCTCTTCTCCAAATGTCAAAACCAACTTATCACCACAACATTCTTTTCCTCCGATTTCCTGCCTTGCTCCATACCTTACATGCGAATTTCTCAGCTGCTCCTACTCCCCAGACCCCTGCTGAACCCCCCTGGCTGACTTGGAATGTGAGCACTAAAGTTCGTCTCCCCTCCCTGCCACTGTCATGGCAGACGGTGGACGTGAGCGCCAAGTTCATCAATGGCAAGCCAGCGGGTATTGAGGCGAAATACATTATGCGCTCGGAGAGGGAATGGGACCGCTTCATGCGCTTCATGGAGCGGTACGCCGAGGCCAACAACCTGGGCTTTGTCAAGAAGTGAAAATACCAAAGGGGGAGATGGAGGGTTACAACAACCTGAGATCTTTCGAGGAGGGAAAAGACCAGAGGAGGGGAGTTGGTGGATTTGGCCTGGCTTGTTAGGTTAGTGAGGCAGTAGGAGATGTGGCATTACACTAAAGGTGAAGTGACACTCCTGCTGGAAACATTGACTGCAGAATCAGAATGGAGGTAGTTTCTGTTGCGCTGCCATGACGGCCTTGCTGCACCTTTTGATTTTTTTAGATGCGTGCTTGTGTACTTACGGTATAAATCATAAATTCCTGTCATCAGCACTCTCACACAGCCCACAAGTCCAGACTTGTTGGGAGGATGAAAGGGATGTAGCATCACGATGTTGAACTTACATTGCCCTAAAAAAAACATTACCTATGTGCTTGCTAATTTCGCGATTCATTCAGTTAAAGGGCGGCTGCCTATTTATTCCTCACCTTACCCCCTTTTTTTTTTGCAAGAAGCGAGTTTCTTAACCCTCCTCAAACCGGGGTAGGCGGATTACAGTCGGCAGCCGGGATAATACCTAAGGGGATTTCCCCTATTATCTTAACCTTTACCCTCCTAGAATTCAGCCAATTACCAGATACAACATTCCACAATATAGCCAGCCAACTACCAGATACAACATTCCACGATATAGCCAGCTCCAAACTGTGTCATTACTACGCACGCACTCACTAAATCAAAAACCAAACCAGTGTAACAATGCAGTATGGTCCATTTGATGACCAGCTGTCATCTACAAAGCAATCTTATTCCCCTCAAATCCATACTTCGCCCATAGGTTTAGCAGAGCTGGTTTGATAGGCACACTTCCCCATGCTCTTGATCCGCGATGGATTTTGGTTACTAGTAGCCAAGAATCTTGGTAGGGAGGCTCAGCAGCTGAGGTAAAGCAGAGGGATGAAACTTTCTTGCAAACAAGAAGCAGGTGCGGTTCTCTCCATCCTTGGCGCAAGGGAGAGTGTATGACTGCAATTAAGAGAGAGAGGAGGGGAAGGACGCATCACGAGAAAAGAGTGAGAGGTGCTTAGCTGTATTTGGTTTGGTGTGAACAGTGACAACAGTTGTCAACAGAATAATGAAGGGATTGCAAGAAGAGGACCAATGAGCAGCCAAAGGGCACGTGGGAGTTTTCGAATTGACTCAGAAGTAGATGTGTAAGTGATAAGAGATAAAGACCAAGCCCATGTAGGAAAGCGTGAAGAGCGAGGGGAGGGGGTTGGGGAGGGAATGGGAGAGAGGTGGGTGTACTCACGCTTTGTGGGGTTTCGTCATCAGGTTCCTGTAAAGGCATAGGAAGTCAGAGAGGGGGGAGTCGAGAGGTAATGAGGGCACGGAAAGATGTACACACAACGCTTTTGACACAGCTACAGCACTGGTGTGCTGTGGTGGGTGTCATCATGCGGACAAAACAAGATAAATGAAAACAAAGTGTGGCATGGTGTAGCAGGTGCTGATTGAAAGGTGGAAAAGTAAAAGTGTACATGGCTGGTCATAGGTGGGTTATCGAGGAACTCACCACAACGTTACGATGCATGTACATCCGTGGCTTCTGATAGAGGGAGGATGTACATGCCGGAAAGACGGAGATGCAGAAAAAAGGGCGACGATGGAAAGCAATGTAAAGGAACTTTTGAAAATGTGATGCAGGTCAGTGTACATGTTTATAAAAGAACAACACATGTGTACGTATGTCACTGTTGTAGAAAAGCTAGAGAGGTGTGTACTGTACATACAGTGATGTAGCGAATGAGGCTGGGCCGAGTGAGGAAGGGATCAAAGGTGCGTGGGTGCGGCGAGTTGAGTGGGAAGTCGACATAGGTGATGGTGCGATTGGCCAGATTGCCGGGGTCCTTCAACTGTGGACGGGTGAAAAAAAAGGGGATGAAAAGACAGCGGGGGAGAAAAAGGGATGTATACGGCGGTGATAAGGAAGTTGGCATAGGTGATCAAAGTACATGATGGTTCGATTTGCCAGGGTCCTTTTTGACTGTGGACCAAAGGGGAAGAACAGACAGCGGAGGAAGAGTGGATGTACCGAATTTATGCAGGTATTTGTGATGGAGGTAGGATTTTGTAAGTGGAGAAAATGGGAAAGTCAGAGCGTGGAAGAAGAAGAGTGGATGTGTGGAATCTATCAGGGAGGTTGAAAAATTGTGTCACAATGCTCACATTGATTAGAGTTGGGATGTAATGCTCGTCTGAATAGCACTCGTGATGTTGGATGTCACCCTGTAACGAGTACAGTAAAAGACACAACGAGCACAACATGGGAAACAACTATGAAAACCGCATGTGGAGGATCATCAGCAGATTCAGAAAGAGGAATGTGAAATGTTGAATCCAAAGAAAAAGGACCAACCAAGACAGTCCTGAAAGAGGGGAAGCCATAGTCAACCATGATACCCACCCTGCAGTAGATTTGGAAGAGCTTATGCACATCGATGTCATCAATTATGATGTTCGCGTGCTTGCGTGTAACCGAGAACCACTGCATAATGAGGACGAATGAGGGAGTTAATAGTGTAAGTTAATTCAGCAAATTCGTATATGACGTTATGGAACCAGCAACGAAGAATCAAACAAAGCATGTCAGTCAGACCAAGGTTCACCTGAGACGCTTTTCTCCATTTTTCAATAGGAATCAATGGAGCCATGCGTTCGTCATGTCGTCCCGTATTCACGTATCTGTCTGTAGTGAAGCTGTTACGAGAGAGAGAGAGAGAGAGAGAGAGAGAGAGAGAGAGAGAGAGAGAGAGAGAGAGAGAGAGAGAGAGAGAGAGAGAGAGAGAGAGAGAGAGAGAGAGAGAGAGAGAGAGAGAGAGAGAGAGAGAGAGAGAGAGAGAGAGAGAGAGAGAGAGAGAGAGAGAGAAGAGAAGTATGGACGAATTATGACTCCATACCAGCATGCTCAGCAACAAGTTCAACAAATATGCATTGTGATGAAAACATGTGGATCAGCTTACCTTGAAACAAAGCTGTAGTCAGTCCCGAGGAGATATCTCCACGTAAATTTCAGGCTCTTAACGGGAATGCAACTGCAAGGCATGAGAGGGATGCGGAGAGAGGACCAGTGTCAGCGAAAGGTGGATCCAACCAAAAATTACAAATGGGGGATGTTTGAGATTTTTCCGCCACTTATGCAAGTTACGATGGTAGGACGAAAACGGGAAGCGAAGCTAGCAATCACTGGCACTTACGATTCGGAGAGTAGCACGAAATTGTGATTGGCTGGGTCCTTGAGCGCCGCAGCAATCAGCCGTCGTTCGGCGTCGATCATCGTTGGCGATCCCCACGACACCTGTGAGAGAGATGATGCGAGAAATGTGGGAGGCGAAAACGATTGGTAAATCTCAAACCGACAACCGAGGGGACAAAACGTGGTGCGCTGCCCAACTCCAGAGATTGACAATGAACGAGATAAACTGAGAGTAAACGTGCTGAGAACAAGCTGAGGGCCCATGCTAAAAATCCGGATTTGCAGCACGGTGGAGCGGGTTACCAGGCGGCGCTGCTGGGACTCACCGCTTCGCTGCGGATGGTGTTGTTGCGGAAGAGCGCGGAGGCGTTCTTGGGGAATACGTAGCCCGGCGCCGTGTGCACGTAAATGGAGTAGCTGCCCTCGTGACCCTTCGTTAGTGACACGTGGCGAAAGAATGACACAAACGCAAGGAAGGTTTGCGGTAGATGGCAGGGAGGGAAAGAAAAATATTTGAACGGGGGCGCGGTGAGGGTGAGGAGGGAGGGCGGGGGATGGCGTGGGGGAGGATTGAGGGGGAAAAGGGGAGGGGAAGGCAGAGGGGAGGAGGGGGAGGGAAAAAAGCAGGCAATTGAAACCAATGCGCACAGGAAGTCACGGAATGCTATCGGCGAAAAGAGATTCGGCGCGCGGGGTGAGCCCGTGTAGGTAAGGAACACCAACGCCACTTGCAGCGCCAGAAAACTATCGAGGAAGCTAAAATTTTACCTCGAGTAATACGTGGCACCTCGAGCCTTTCCTTGAAGTACCGCTCCCCACAGCTTGGAGTGCGGGATGGGGCCCTTGATGAGGAGCATGAAGGCCACTTGCGACGTACACGATGGTGTAACATGGAATTCGGTAATTTACCTTGGCTCAAGGAACATAAGGATCAACGCAACCTTCACTGCTTCCGAGCCTCACCTTGAAGTACCGCTCCCACAACTTGGCGTGCGGGATGGGCCCCTTGGTGAGAAACATGAACGCCACTTTCCGGTACTTGTGCTTCACGCGGCTCGCCGCCTTCTCGCGCTCCTCGCGCGTTTCGCGAAGCTCGCGAAGCATCGCCTCGTCTTCCGGCGACAGCTTCAGCTCGCGAAACACGTCCTCCTCCTTGCTAGTTTTGTCGGCTGTGGCGGTCGCGTCGGATCCCTTTTCACTCTCGGCATTCAACATTTCCGCCTCCTCCTCCGTTTCGGCTTCGTCATCCTCTTCGCCAACTTCGTCGGCTTGGTTACCACCAGTGACCTTTACGCCCTTTCGCGCGGCGCGAGATGCCGACTTTCGCGAGCGCGCGAGCTTGCGCTCTTGCGCCAGCACCTCCGCGGGCAGGCCCCGCTGCTCGTCGTCCACCTCCTCCGCCTCCTCATCCGCATCCGCATCCGCCTCCGCATCCCCTTCCGCGTCCGCATCAGCCTCTGCGTCCCCCTCCGCATTAACCCCGTCACTCTTCCCACCCGCCCCTGTTTCCCTCTTGGTCTTTGCCTTCAAGACCTCTCCGCCTGCGCCGTTCGCAGCCCCTGCAGATGTCACCCCGGTGACCAATCTCAGCGCATCCCCGCCCTTTTTCGTCGATCCGTCGCGCTGCGACAGGCGATCGACCGCAAGAGCAGCTTTGTTCATCTGCGGGAGGAAGCTGCCCGTGACAGTTTCGCTACTCTCAGCCGCGGCCCCGCCAAATCTGCTTTTCCCGTCCCCCTTGCTGCCCAGGGAACTGCTGCCACCTCCCCCCAGCAAGCTTCCCTCACTTTTCTTGCTTCTGCTGCCGGCAACCGGGCCCCCAGAAACGGTATTTGGGTTCGCGCCACGCAGTTGCAGAATGCTGATTGGTTGCACGGCGACGCGTAGTCCTTCGGAATCATCCATTCCGTCGGATTCGATGATCACGCGAGACGCGGATTTGCCACCCACTATTGACGTCAGCAGGTCCGCGTCGCCGATCGCCAGCTCTGCAGGATTACTGGTGGGCGACGCCGCGAGGTAGGCGAGGAAGATGAGGACGACGATGGCGACAGGGCTGGCGAAAATTATCATCCGCGTGGCGAGACTCTGCGACTTGACCGCATGAAGAATTGCTGCCATGGTCGGAGGATTGAACGGAAAATTTGCGATCAGCCGTGCAGCACGGCCGCAGTTGAGGCGAAGTACGGATTGAAGCGACCGACGAAGTGATCAGCGCGAATTGTCTCGCGCACGATCTAGTTTCCAGCCTGCTACTGGGAGCGACAGAGGAAATCTGATTGCCCCATGCTGGGAGTCTGCGTGAGAGTCACGGGATCGTCGGCTCTGGCCCTTTTTAAATCGATATCTCGTGACCTACGGGACCCGGTTACGACTGACCAAAGGTGTAGTTGCTTTCGAAGTTGGAAGCTGCGGAATGGTTAAACAATTACGCAGTTCTTTACTGGTAGGGAAGAAAGTGCTCCAAGCAGCTATTGAATGAGCATGACAGCACCTTTACGAGATTGAGGAACGGATTTTCCGAGCAGGAAACAAACTTGGTTACTACGGAGGTTGCCAAACGAGTAGCTGAACGACTGACTTCGAATGAAAGATGTTTGGGATGATGGCTTCACTGTGATGTCAAACTGAACCCAAGCGATGGATGCTTGTGGGATTTGTGAGAAACCTGCAAAGGGGTAGGTGGGGTTGATGAGGAGCGTGGAGCGGCGCAGACAGCTGCTTGCAGTGCAGCCCAAGGAAGGCGCATGACAACAGGCGACGCTGGGACACGAATGTGCGAAGGAATTTCAGCTGGGCACGATTCGTCGTGGGGATGCAAAACTGCTGAACGAGGCTGGACGAAGCGGAAAGACTTGGATTGGATGAGAGTGTTGGCTTGGCTGGCGTTGTACGGCTTGGAATTGGTCAAAATGGGGCATCACCCCAGAGCATCGCATTGCATCGTGTGAGTGGAGAAATTCGTTTCATTCCCCTGGGGAATCCGCACGTCGCCTCGGACCGCGAGAGAAGTGGCGCGACTCGGAATCACGACGGGCCCCGGCGCGCAGCTGTTGAAGTTTCCATGGACCTAGGCGGATCGCTACCCTTTGCTGCTCTCGCATTCGTCCAACGATTTTCCAGGGCTCCTGCACTGGATCACTGTAGAATTGCCCTGCGGCCTTCTCACGATTTGGCGATAAGCAGCGTCGCTTGCATGGGAGGCTACCCTCCGACTGATCTCCTTACTGTAGGTACCCCGCGCTTACTTCTTGCAACCAAGAAAACAGATCACCTTACACCACGGTGACACACTCCTCGCACGTTGATGGTGTGGGAAGTGCAAATACAAAAATTTGGTTTCCGTGACTGCACTGTAGTTCTGCACAAAGTTCAGGAAAGGGCCGTAGAAAACATTACACGAGAAGCGTGGGTTGGGATGGGAAAAGAGTGCTTGTGAAAAGCGCGGATTGCGCTGATCGGCGGCTGGTCGTTACTGTACTGTGTTGACATCGACCGATGAGCTGGAAGTTGGTTTCCAGCGCCTGCGTCTGGTCACACGAATGTTCCCCCTCGCTGTACGATAAACCGAAACTTGTTGCAAGATAAACGATTGTGTTATGACACCAAAGTTCCTAAGCCTTTATCATACTTATGTGGTACTCAGTTCTGAGTGGTGGCGGCTTGAATCAAATTAGTTTTGAAAAATACTCCCTGTTTTGTAGTTTCAACTTCAACGCATACGGGAGTACGCAGATTCTGTAGCATGGATGCTGGGCGCAAGAGGCAATCAGTACCCCAAAATGTCCTCGGAAAGGGATAGAAGAGCGGGGAGGGCACTGGGCGGAAATTTTCGCGCAAACAAAAAACAGGTGCGCTTCTTCCCATTCAGAGAACATGGTAGGGTGTATGCCTGCACGGTCAGAACAACAATCAAGGATGAAATGTTGATAAAAGATGAAGAGGTGAAGGAAGACAAGTGTCAATCTCTATTCATCTGTTTCTTCCCTCCCTCAATCTCAACTCAACCACCAACCCTCCCCCCACCCCCACTCCTCCCTTCCCCCCCCACACACATCTCTGCGTCTCTCACTCCCTCTATCTCCCCCCCTGCCCTGCTCCCCATCTCATGTACTCTTCCTCTTCCTACCTCTTCCTCCCCCCCCCCCCCCCCCCCCCCCCCCCCCCAAGGCCCCCCCCACACCTCCCAGATCCCACCACCCATTCCGTCCCCCTCTCCTCCCCCTTCCCACCCCCCACAACGAACACTTACACTCTGGGGAATCTTTTCCCGATGCTCCTGATTCAGGCAATGGGGCAGGGCAGACGTGGAGAGACAGGAAATCGAGCACAGCACGGGTCATAGGAAGGAGAGCGGGGACAATTTCTGAGGCACCTTAGAAATAGAGGCGGAGAGACAGGAAATCAAGAACAGCACGGGTCACGCGAAGGAGAGTGGGGACGATTTTTGAGGCGCCTTAGAAATAGAGGCGGAGAGACAGGAAATCAAGAACAGCACGGGTCACACGAAGGAGAGAGGGGACAGAGTTTAGTCGAGCCATCTCTGCTGATATCAGTTGCGGAGGTTTGGAATGGCGATGGAATCAATTACATTCATTGGAAACATATATGCGTTCTGAAAGCATGCGGACATGTGCGTTCTCAGGGGAATGAGTGTGATGCGAAATAGGGGCCAAATGAACAAATTGTTAGGTAACGCCTCTGCAGCACCTCAGAAACAGTGTTATGACGTTGTGGTGTTCTGAAGGTTAGTGCGAATGTTGTGAGGTAGAGTAGAGGACCTTTGAGGCGCCTCAAAAGTCACCTCAGAAACAGTGTTCTGACGTTGTGGTGTTCTGAAGGTTAGTGCGAATGTTGTGAGGTAGAGGCAGCAGTAGAGGCCACGAAGCAAAAAGCGAGAAGGAGGTGGAGAGGGAGAGGGAGGGGAACGGGGAGGAGGAGGGGGAGAGGGAGGAGGAGCGTGAGGAGGGGCAGAGGGAGAGGGAAGAGGGGAGAGGAGGTGGAGGGGGAGAGGGAGACTCACAACCACGTTGATGAGACTGTAGTCTAGGGGCTCCTGAATCATGGGAGAGGCAATAGACAGAACAATCATGAGGGAGACAACAGACAAGCATTCAAGATAGAGACAACAGACAAGCAATCATGACAGAGACAACCACTACAGAGACAGAAACAATCACTACAGAGACGGTACACGTGGAAGCACATGCGGCGTGGACATAAGACAGTAAGGCATGATAGGATGCAGAGAAAATAGACAAGAAAGCACACGGGGCGTGGATAGAGACAGGATGGCATGATAGCATGCAGAGATACAACAGCATGACAGCATAAAGTAACACCCATGAACACCCAGACACATCACCCTCCTAGACCATGGAAATGGGATGGTGCTGGTTCCCTGTAAAAATAAACTCACGCCCAGCACACGTCCGACACACGCCCAACACACGCCCAACACATGCCCGACATGCGCCCTCCCCACTCACCGTGACGTTCTGAAAGAGGTCGTCAGTGATGTTGAGAGGCAAAAATGATGTGGGGTGCTGCTGATTCCCCGTAAACACCAACGCATGGCCAGCACACACCCAACACACGCCCAGCACACGCCTCCCCACTCACCGTGATGTTCTGAAAGAGGTCCTCGGTGATGTTTTGAGGGAGGAAAGACGAGGGGTGCTGCTGCAGGGGCGGGAAGTCCACATAGGTGATTGTGCGGTTGGCCATACGGCCGGGATCCTTTATCTGTTGAGAGAGTTCGAGAGAAGAGGGGGACGAGCAGACAGCACAAGGGGAATGCTGTTGAGGGGAGGGCACATAGGTTTAGAATGAAGACGAGAAACGGAGCAAGAGGAGCAAGATGAACAAGATGGGCAAGAGGGGGAAGAGGAGCAAATGGAGCAAGAGGAGCGCACATTGAGCAGGGTTGGGATATAGTGCTCGTCCGCGTAGCAGTGGTGATGCCACTTGTCGCCCTGCCATTCGCCCAAGCAAGAGAGGCGGCAGTCAGGCATGGGAGTGGAGACAAAAAGATTGCGTTGAGCTGAGAACCAGCTCGTGTTAAGAACACTGGACGCTGCCACTTCACAGCAATGCCAGCAATTGCTCATTTAGTGATAAACGCTGCAAAAGTACAGAAGCCTCCGAATACAGTGGGTTTTCCTTCCAGTACTGTGAATGGATTCTGCACCACCTCAGGATTGAATGACCGTTTTTCTTAACACTCATCAGATCAGACCGTTTGCTCTGGATTTTTTCAGGAATTATATTATACTGAGAAATGATGAGGCGAGTGATGAGGTGAGTGATGAGATGATACGAGGCAAGAAGAGGTGATGGGGGTGCCGGGAGAGTCTGAGGGACTCACTCAGCAGTACTTCTGGAAGAGCGCATGGATGCTGTCGTCATCGATGATGATGTTCACATGCCACCTCGTGGCTTGTGAGACGCCTAGTAAGCGGTGAGTGCCTTTGAGGCACCTCAATAGGGGTGAAGGGACTTGGTGGGACTCATGCGGCAGTACTTCTGGAAGAGCGCATGGATGCTGTCATCATCAATAATGATGTTCACATGTCACCTCGTGGCTTGTGAGGCGCCTAGTAAGCGGTGAGTGCCTTTGAGGCACCTCAATAGGGGTGAAGGGACTTGGTGGGACTCACGCGGCAGTATTTCTGGAAGAGCGCATGGATGCTGTCATCATCAAGAATGATGTTCACATGCCACCTGTGATTAGTCAATTTTGAGTCGACTCAAAAATCGACTCATCACACGCATCGATGATGATGATTTTCACATCACATGCCACCCACCTGTGAGGCATCTCAAAGTTTGAAATGTCTCAGATTTTGGGACGTCTCAAAACGAGGGGTGTAGGGAGAGTTTGAGTTTGAGGGACTCACCCGGCAGTACTTCTGGAAGAGAGCATGGATGCTGTCATCATCAATAATGATGCTCACATGCCTCCTTTGAGACGTCTGAAAGCTTGAGACGCTTCAAAGTTAGGGAAGAAGGGACTTCAAGGGACTCACCCGACAGTACTTCTGGAAGAGCGCATGGATGCTGTCGTCATCGATGATGATGTTCACATGCCGCCTCGTGGCTGCAAACCACTGCCATGCCATGCCATACCCATGCCACGCCATGCCCACATGCATATGCCATGATACGGCCACATGCATGTGACATGACATGACATACAATGATAATGCATCATTAACACGTTCACGTACATGCCACGTCATGTTAAACACAAAAACCCACGCCAGTCACACATGCCATTATCAACCATTGCAAGGCGAGCGACACATGCCATTTGCACGCATGACATAACAAACAATATCAGTCTGACCAAACAAATGCACACAACTTCCCAAACACATGCAACATGGACAAGAAGGACTAGAGAAAAAGGCCCGTGCTGAGACATTCCACAAACTCTGCAAATCCTTGAACCCCTTTCAAAATCTGGTTTTGAGGCGCCTCAAAACCAAACTCTGCAAATCCTTAAACCCCTTTCAAAATCTACCTTCATCAACACAACCTCACATATCTCACATGGGAAGAGAAAGAGCTCATCCACGGCCCTCACTTGCACCATTACATCCCCAACATATTCCCTCTGTGACACAGTCTTCTTTTGGCACACTCTACAGCAGCCCTTGTCCCCTCACTTGCCCCTGCCTCTCACTTGCCCCTGCCCCTCACTTGCCCCTGCCTCTCACTTGCCCTTGATCACAATTCTCTTAAACCCGTACCCCTTCACCTGCCTTCACCCTTCACCAGCCCTCCCACCTCACCTGGGACCCCTTCCGCCACTGGCTGAGCGTGAGATTGGGCTGCATGTGCTTGTCGTACCTCCACCCCACCCCCTCCTACCCTTGACCCATGTTCCCTCACCACTAACTGTCACTCTATCAACTCCCCTTACCCCTTGTCTCCCCTCCCCCCTCACCTGCGACCCCTTCCGCCACTGGCTGAGCGTGATCTTGGGCTGCATGTGCTTGTCGTAGCGGCCAGAGCACACGGGGCGATCTATGAAGAAGCTGCATGGCGAGAGGAGGGGCGAGACGCGAAGGGCGATGCGCGAGGTGGGGGAAAAGGAGAGAAGAGGAGGAAAGGAGAGAAGAGGAGGAAAGGAGAGAAGAGAAGGAAAGGAGAGAAGAGGAGGAAAGGAGAGAAGAGGAGGAAAGGAGAGAAGAGGAGGAAAGGAGAGAAGAGGAGGAAAGGAGAGAAGAGGAGGAAAGGAGAGAAGGAGGAAAGGAGAGAAGAGGAGGAAAGAGAGAAGAGGAGGAAAGGAGAGAAGAGGAGGAAAGGAGAGAAAAGGAGAGGAGGAAGGAAAGAGGAGGAAAGGAGAGAAGAGGAGGAAAGGAGAGAAGAGGAGGAAAGGAGAGAAGAGGAGGAAAGAGAGAAGAGGAGAGAGAGAAGAGGAGGAAAGAAGCATTTTGGCATTCTAGTGTTCCAACCAATCAACCTGGAAAGACGGTGGATAAGCGGATGAGGGAGGAAGGAAGGAGGCACCTGGATACTCCAACAGGCACCTGAGCGAGCACCTGAGCGAGCACCTGAGCAAGCACCTGAGCGAGCACCTGAGCAAGCATTCCGGCTTGACACCTGAAATCAAATACAATCATTCCATCCGTCCAGTCATCCAGTATGCATGCATCCAGACAACTGACATGTTTCGGACGCCAGAAAACGCACCTGAAAATCCACCTGGAATCACCTGGAGACGAAGCTGTAGCGAGTGCCCATCAGGTAGTCCCATATGTAGTTGAAGCTCTTCACTGGTATGCACCTGCGGATGGGGGAAAGGGAAAGAGGACGGGGAGGTACGTATGACGCATGAGTTGATGCATGAGGCGTAGTTGCACGAGGCATGCAGCTACTGGTGCATCAGGTAGTCCCAGATGTAGTTGAAGCTCTTCACAGGTATGCACCTGCGGATGGGGACACGAGGTGGTGTGCATTGGGTGTGGGAAGGGAGGGAGGTGGTGCGCAGGCGGGCAGGGAGAGTGAAGCAGCGGATTAAACATACAAGTGGAGATCGTCTAGTCTCAGATGTAGTTGAAACTCTTCACGGGTATGCACCTGCGATTCGGCAAGGAAGGGGGTGTGTGTGACGTGGAGATAGGGGACAGGGACGCGGGAGTGTGGGGGGCGGAGTGGGGAAGGGGGGAGAGGGGAAGCGGGGAAGAGAGGGAAGGTGAGGCAGCGGAATGACCAAACAAATTGAAATTATCTCGAAACAGTAACCGTTGAAGCTCTTCACTGGTATGCACCTATATGTCAGCGGGCAAGGTGGTTTGTTTTTGAGTCGACTCAAAAACACTGTTTTTCAGCGGGAAAGGTGGCTTGCACGGGGTGCAGGAAGGGGACGGGGAAGGGGAGGAAGGAGTGGGGAGGGGGGCGGGGAAGGGGAGGAGGGAGTGGGGAGGGGGGCGGGGAAGGTCGTTTTTGAGGCGCCTCAAGAACAGTAACAGTTGAAGCTCTTCACTGGTATGCACCTAGAATTCAGCGGGAAAGGTGGCTTGCACGGGGTGCTGGAAGGGGACGGGGAAGGGGAGGAAGGAGTGGGGAGGGGGGGGCGGGGAAGGGGAGGAGGGAGTGAGGAAGGGGGAAGAGAGGGAGATGAGGGGTAGGGAGGGAGGGAGGTGAGGCAGAAGTTAAAAAACATAAGGGCAACAAGGGAGCACACGGTTCTCAGAAAAAGAAAGAAAGAAGAAAAGAAAAGAAAAGAAAAGAAAAGAAAAGAAAAGAAAAGAAAAGAAAAGAAAAGAAACGAAAAGAAAAGAAAAGAAAAGCGAACGATCCTGAGAAGAAGGGCGTACGATTCTGAGAGCAGCACGAAGCGGTGGTTGGCGGGATCTGCGAGCGCAGCACCCATGAGTCGCCTCTCCGCGTCCACCATTGTGGGTAGACCCCATCCGACCTGTGGGGGAGGTGAAGGTGAGGTATAGAGGAAGGAGGCTTCGATTGACTCACGAGGACGTTTTTGAAAAGCGTCTCAAACAAAACACTTCCAAACAGATTATGAGCTTACGATTCGTCACAAGAATGATGAGACCAGCCGAGTGCACACTGCGCGCACGCACGCACCGGCTCACTACGGATTGTGTTGTTGCTGAAGAGCGTGGAGGCGTTTCTGGGGAAGGTGTAATCCGGAGAGGCATGCACATAGATGGAGTACCGCCCCTCGTGGCCCTGCAGGTGACATGTAGGGGAGGTGGTGTTCAGAAGCAGGGCAATTTTGATGCCTTAGCGTTCTTTGGGAAGGTGTAGTCCGGGGAGGCGTGCACGTAGATGGAGAACCCCTCCTCGTGGCCCTGCAGTGCAGGTGGCATGCAGGGGAGGTGGGATGCGGGGAGGGTGGCAATGGGGGGAGGTGGCAGGTGGGGGAGATGGCATGTGGTGGGGAAGGTGGCATGTGGTGGGGAAGGTGGCATGTGGTGGGGAAGGTGGCATGTGGTGGGGAAGGTGGCATGTGGTGGGGAAGGTGGCATGTGGGGAAGGTGGCATGTGGTGGGGAAGGTGGCATGTGGTGGGGAAGGTGGCATGTGGTGGGGAAGGTGGCATGTGGGGAAGGTGGCATGGGGGGGGGGGGGGGGGGGGGGGGGGGGGGAGTGGAAAGCAACCCTGGCGTATTGACCAAATGCCATTCACAGACCTACCTTGAAGAATCTTTCCCAGAGGGGAGCAAGAGGCATGGCTCCCTTGACGCCACCTGCAAACACGAACATACCTTTAAAAACCGCTCCCACAGAGGGGAAAGCGGTACAGCTCCCTTGGTGAGGAACATGAACGCCACCTTCCGCACCCGCCACGGCACCTGCAGCGCGAGCTCCTCTCGAGCAAGAGACACTGGACTGGCACTCGACTTTACCCGACTTCCCCTGCAAACACAGACACACACACACCTACCTTGAAGAACCGCTCCCAGAGTGGAGCAAGGGGCACGGCTCCCTTGGTGAGGAACATGAACGCCACCTTCCGCTCCCGCCGCGGCACCTGCAGCGCCAGCTCCTCGCGCTGCCAGCGGAAGCGGCGCAGCACGTGGATCATCTCGCGGTCCCCAATGTGCCATTGACGGGCCTACCTTGAAGAATCGTTCCCACAGAGGGGCAAGCGGTACGGCTCCTTTAGTGAGGAACATGAAGGCCACCTTCCGCTCCCGCCGCGGCACCTGCAGCGCGAGCTCCTCGCGCTGCCAGCGGAAGCGGCGCAGCACGTGCAGCATCTCGCGGTCCGCGCGCGAGAGCTCCAGATCGCGAATCATATCAAGCGACGGCCCGAACTTGCGATCCGCCTCGTTACAGGGCAGATGATCCGTGTGGTAACACGTGAATTCCGGTTTCCCGTTCACCATTGGCTGCCTGTATTCGCGGAGATACACCGCGCCGGTTCCCCCGCCGGTTCCCCCGCCGCGGCCGCCGCGGGTTCCGCGGGTGCCGCTGTTGCTGCTTCCCCCGCCTGTGGTGGCGAAATTCGGGCGGGGTTTTAAGGCGGAGGGGACGACGCCGAAGGCTGCGGTGGAGTTGAGCTGGATGAGAGAGCGGAGGGCGACGGGGGTGTGGAGAGCGGCGGGGAGAGCGTCGGGAGTTGCAGGCGGCCGGGTTTGGACGTATGCGACGAAGAATAAGAGGGCGATTGCGAGAAAGACGGCGAAAATCTGGACCGTTCGATTGGATCGCGATGGTGGTGATGAAGTGGGTGGAGTGGGAGCCGAGCGAATTTCCATAGCTGAAGGAGTTTCCATGGACGAATTCTCCCTGCCTGGATTGTTAGTATCGTAAATGCGTGACAAGCTGAATGCGTGTGCCTTTTGAGACGTCTCAGAGGAGGCTAAATGCGTCTTTAGAAGAGGCTGAATGCGTCTTTAGAGGAGGCTAAATGCGTCTGTAAAATGCTTGTACCTTCTGAGATGTCTCAGAGGCTGAATGCCAGTGCGTGGCCGGGCCGCTCGTCTCCTCTCCTGACGCTCGCCCCACGAACAGCGATACAAGAGCAGCTCGTTGATAACCTAACGGAACCAAAGTGATCTTAATCAGAACGGCTGAATCCAGTATTCTAAAATTCCTAGCCCAATGGTTTGCCAGTTATCGTGCCAGGTAGCACTTCGAAGCTAGCTTTCCACGATCGGCATTTGAGACATCTCATTACTCAAACGGAATTCACGCTGATACGATTCGTAACGGCAAGCTAGAGCTCCCGAAGCGTTGAGTCTCGTCAACGAGAATTTCATCGAGAGATCAAGTCAGTATACCGCCACCTCAAGTCTGAACAATTAGAAATTGGAAGGCCTGCTCAGTAGCACTGTCAGGGGACCACGAGCACGAGTAGAGGAATTAGCTGCTGACGTATTTGACTATTTTGCACGCATATTGTGCTGTACTGCTGGCGAAGAGGTCTGGCTCGTCTGTTTCGTGACCACACAGCCTTGCACAAGGGGAGGTCCGGCTTGGGACTCTTAAAAACGGAATTCCTAAACTAATGCATCATGAAACAAACTCTTTCGACAACTGATGGAATTCTTCTAGGAACTGTCGAGACACTAAGTGATGCAACTAATATTGTGTGGTCTAGCACCCACAAAACCTGGGGAGTGCTGGAATACTCTAAAACAGTGAGAAACGAAAGGAGGATTCGGGCCGACCAGCCAATCTGCGACGTCCTCTGACGTCTCCTCGATCTGATGGGGTGTCAGGCGTACTCGTTTTAGAGTATCTTCGGTGCACTCGGATTAACTCCGCACTTCGTTTCTAATGGAAGTAGGCAGCTTTGAAGGGGCTATTCAACCCCACATTGTAACATGGTGTACAGAGGGAGTATTTTACAAAAAAAACATCTGTCGCATATTACCTATCCCACATGCTTCATAGTAGTGATGCACTGCATACACGAGTGAACTATACGCTTCTTCCACCTGCTACTGTCCCCATTGATTCCACATGGACAAATGTCCCACACCAGCAACAGGTGCATTGCCACTATCAGTGGCACCATTATGCATCATATCATCACCGCCAAACACCACACCATCTCCCATGCCCTGGACCGCAGGCAAACTTGCATCCTTGCTTGCCTCATTTCCTTCCCACCGCATCCCAACTCCGATGTCCCCAATGGACTCTTCTACTCTCCCTTGAGATTGTCCCACCAACACAGGGTTCACCTCATTGGTCCGACCAATCAAATTCTGGCCCACAGGAGCACCCTGTTCCATCCATGCTTCCTGTGACTGGCTATAGCTTTGCACAGGCATGCTGCTTTGCCCGTCACCTGGAACAGCCACCTGTTGTTGCTGTTGCTGCTGCTGCTGCTGCTTCTGCTGCCACTGCTGCTGTTCCGGTTGCCACTGGGACTGTTGCTGTTGCCAGGGGTGTTCCTGCAACGATTGCCCAACCTGCGATTGCTGACTAGCATCCTGCTGTTGCTGCAGTTGCTGCTGCTGCTGCTCCCATAGCTGTTGCTGCCATTGTTGTTCCTGCTGCTCTGACCAGCTGCTGCTGCTGCTGCTGCTGCCCTTGCTCCTGCTGCTGCTGCTGCTGCTGCTGCTGCTGCTGCTGCTGCTGCTGCTGCCCTTGCTCCTGCTGCTGCTGCTGCTGCTGCTGCTCTGACCACTGCTCCTGCTGCTGCTGTGTTTCCTGTTGCTGCAGCAGCTGCTGCTGCTGATCCCATTGCTGTTGCTGCCATTGTTGTTCCTGCTGCTCTGACCACTGCTGCTGCTGCTGCTCCAGCTGCTGCTGCTGCTGCTGCTGCTGTTCCTGCCCTTGCTCCTGCAGCTGTGGCCACTGCTCCTTCTCCGCCTCCTGCTGCTGCTGCTGTCCTTGCTCCTGCTGCAGCCACTGCTGTTGTTGCTGCTTGTGCTGCTGCTGCTCAAAACCACCATCAACCAACCCCACACCAGCAGCACCATCCACCGAGGTAGAAACACCCTGCTGCAAACTGGTCTGCCCTGCACCAACACCCCCCTGCAACCCCACCTGCTCTGCTCCCAACTGCTGCAACCCCACCTGCTCTGTCCCTGCATGTTCGGCAGAACCACACTCCTGGCTCGCCGTGAGGGCAGCATTTACGACCTCAAACGCGCTCTGGTCCCCATCCCTCACGCCAGCAGCCACAGCCGCTGCTCTCGCAGGCTCAAACCCCTGCGCCAGAAGAAGAGACTCCACCTTCGCTACCAGCTGCCCTGGGGACATTGGGGGTTCAACCGGGGTATCAAGTGGGGTTTCAACCGGGGTTTCAAGTGCCTCGGAGGGGTTTGCAGCTTCACCTGGAAATTCACCTGGATATTCACTTGGATATTCACCTGGATATTCACTTGGATATTCACTAAGAGGTTCACTCGGTGCTTGAATCGGAGCTTCAACGGGGTTGTGATCTGGGACTTGGCTCAGAGCTTGACTCGGAGCTTGACTTGAAGGTTGAATGGGAGGCGTTTGAAAGTGCGTCGACTCGAACGGCGCCTGCGGCGCCTCGGAATTTGCTGCGTGTGACTCAAAATTTGGAGCGTGAATGGAAGGTTGGCTTGAATGTTCACTTGCGGGTTGACTGGGAGATTGAACCAGAGGGTTTTGCAAGTGCCTGGAGTCAAACGGTTGAAGTGAGGTTGGTGCAGAGGCGAGGAGCGAGGGAGGGCTCATGTTGGGGGCTTGAGAGTGTTGGGAGAAGTGGGCAGCAGGCGGGAGGGTGGGCGGCATGGGTGGCAAGTGTGACTGTGTGGGCGGCAGGGGCAGCTGTGTGGGTGGCAAAGAGGAATTCGGGGGAGGATAGGGGAAGGTTGATGGTGTATTGGAGGGGAACTGTTGTAGCTGTTGCTGCAGCTTCTGTTGCTGCTGCTGTTGCTGCTGCTGCAGCAGCAGCTGCTGTTGCTGCTGCTGTTGCTGTTGCTGATACTGCTCTTGATAACGCTTGTGCAGCAGCAGTAATTGCTGCTGCTGGTGCAGCTGATGCTGCCGTTGCACAATTCGTTGCTGCTGCAGCTGCTGTTTCTCAAGCTGTTGCTGTTGCTGCAATTGCTGATTCTGGTGACTCTGCCAGTGCTGATAGTGCGCCTGCACCTGACTTTGCTGCTGTTGCTGTTGTTGCTGCTGTTGCTGTTGTTGCTGCTGTTGCTGCTGCTGTTGCTGCTGATATTGTTGCTCTTGCTGCTGATATGGCTGTTGCAGCAGATTCTGCTGCGATTGCTGCAGTGGTTGCAGCTGCTGATAACGGTAGACTTGCTGCTGCTGCTGCTGCTGCTGCTGCTGCTGTTGCAGTTGCTGTGCCCCCATCTGCCCTGCTACCAGCACCGTTCGACCAGCGGGGAGGTTTCCGGAAGTGTTCTGCACAGAAGGAAAGCCGGAACCACGGCGAGCACTGCTTGCACTGTTCTGGTGAGCAGCCTCGTTAATAACCTCTCCTTTATCTGCAGTGGACGCCGATCGAGGCCTCCGTGGTCGCAACCGCCTGCTTGACCCCTCCGCCCCTCCTCCCGCTACTCCTACTCCTCCAGTTGCGGCGGCTGCAGCGGCTGCTACTGCTGCTGCTGCCGCCTCTGTTAATCCTGCCCCTCCTCTTCCTCCTTTCCCACTTCCTCCTCTGCTGCCTCCACCTGCTGTTGTTGCTGCAGGAGGATTACCACCTGGAAAACCACCTGAGAATGCACTTGTAAATCCACCTGGAAATCCACCTGAAAGTCCCCCTGGACCAGACCCTGCCTGATGAGGGACCCACGCATTCTGTGCCCCCACCTGCTGTCCTAAGTGCTGCTGGTACTGCTGCTGCTGCTGCTGATATCGCTGTTGATACTGCTGTTGAATCTGCCATTTCTGTTCTTGCAACAGCTCAGCGCCACTAGCAGCACCAGCAGAAGAATCAGCCAAGGAAGCATTGCCCACAAAAACACCAGCACCAGGACCATCAGGCACCACGCTACCAGCCATACTAGCAGTTGCAGCACCGGCAACACCACCACCATCAGCAGCACCAGCAGCATATGCACCAGTCCCAGTCCCGCCCGTGGCAATCCCAGCAGTTCCCATCAGCTGAGCTTCCATCGCTGCCCCATCCATCAAATCCGTATCTGTGGGCAGAGGGATGTTCCAGAACGACCCATCATCACCACCCTCCACCGCACCCCCTCCCCCTCCCCCTCCCCCCGCTCCTACTCCCCCCCACGCTTCTCCTCCCCCTCCCCCGCCTCCTCCGCCCCATGCTTCCCCTACTGCAACCCCATTCCCCCCTCCGGCAATCCCATCCCCTGTTGCTGTCAACTGCGAGTCGAAGAACGAATCAGGGTCAATGTTCGCTGCTGTTATAATCACACCCGGTGCTGTCCCGTTCCCTGCAGTCACTGTTGCTGCCGTGGCTTGACCCAATATTGCCCCACCACCAGCTTCACCAGGAAAGCCAGGCGACTGCTCCACTGTTCCAGCGCCCCTGCTGCTCTTTCTCTTCCCCCCTCCCCTTCCACCTTCTCCCCCTTTCCCTCCCTTACCTGCCCCTCCTCCCGCCCCTCCCCCTCCCGCCCCTCCCCCTCCTTCTCCTCCCGCTCCTGCTCCTGCTCCTGCTCCTCCCCCCGCCCCTGCTCCGCCTGCTGCTACTTCTGCTGGTGTTGCATCCAGAGCAGGGGCAGCAGCCGTGCCATGTGGCGGCCAATCAAGGGGGTCCACGTGGTTTGGACGGCAGGGATGCAGCTTGTTGGCGATCTTACGGCAGCGGTTGCACTTGAGGTAGAGCAGGATCGGTATGTCCAGCTGCTCGTCTAGCTGTAATGTATCGCCATGGAACCAGGCTGCAGAAAGGGGAACGTGGAAAGAAACAGGCCGAGAGTGCACTTGAGATGATGCAGGATCGATTTTTGCAGCGCCCAAAAAAACATCTCAACTCAAAAACTGAGGCGCCTCAAAAGCCGACCCAAAAAAAAAAAAAAAAGAGGCGCCTAAAAAATCGGAACGCGGAAAGAAGCAAGCCAAGAGGAGGGCACTTGAGATCAAGCAAGATCGGAACAAGATGCTCGTCTCATTGCAGCGTATCTCCATGGAGCCACACAGGGGAATCGGAACATGAAAGTGAATAGAGCGTGGAGAAGGGAGAAGAGAGAGTGTCAGCTTGAAAGCAGGGAGAGAATGGAAAGCAAGGAAAGCAGGGAGAGAATGGAAAGCAAGGAAAGCAGGGAGAGAATGGAAAGCAAGGAAAGCAGGGAGAGAATGGAAAGCAAGGAAAGCAGGGAGAGAATGGAAAGCAAGGAAAGCAGGGAGAGAATGGAAAGCAAGGAAAGCAGGGAGAGAATGGAAAGCAAGGAAAGCAGGGAGAGAATGGAAAGCAAGGAAAGCAGGGAGAGAATGGAAAGCAAGGAAAGCAGGGAGAGAATGGAAAGCAAGGAAAGCAGGGAGAGAATGGAAAGCAAGGAAAGCAGGGAGAGAATGGAAAGCAAGGAAAGCAGGGAGAGAATGGAAAGCAAGGAAAGCAGGGAGAGAATGGAAAGCAAGGAAAGCAGGGAGAGAATGGAAAGCAAGGAAAGCAGGGAGAGAATGGAAAGCAAGGAAAGCAGGGAGAGAATGGAAAGCAAGGAAAGCAGGGAGAGAATGGAAAGCAAGGAAAGCAGGGAGAGAATGGAAAGCAAGGAAAGCAGGGAGAGAATGGAAAGCAAGGAAAGCAGGGAGAGAATGGAAAGCAAGGAAAGCAGGGAGAGAATGGAAAGCAAGGAAAGCAGGGAGAGAATGGAAAGCAAGGAAAGCAGGGAGAGAATGGAAAGCAAGGAAAGCAGGGAGAGAATGGAAAGCAAGGAAAGCAGGGAGAGAATGGAAAGCAAGGAAAGCAGGGAGAGAATGGAAAGCAAGGAAAGCAGGGAGAGAATGGAAAGCAAGGAAAGCAGGGAGAGAATGGAAAGCAAGGAAAGCAGGGAGAGAATGGAAAGCAAGGAAAGCAGGGAGAGAATGGAAAGCAAGGAAAGCAGGGAGAGAATGGAAAGCAAGGAAAGCAGGGAGAGAATGGAAAGCAAGGAAAGCAGGGAGAGAATGGAAAGCAAGGAAAGCAGGGAGAGAATGGAAAGCAAGGAAAGCAGGGAGAGAATGGAAAGCAAGGAAAGCAGGGAGAGAATGGAAAGCAAGGAAAGCAGGGAGAGAATGGAAAGCAAGGAAAGCAGGGAGAGAATGGAAAGCAAGGAAAGCAGGGAGAGAATGGAAAGCAAGGAAAGCAGGGAGAGAATGGAAAGCAAGGAAAGCAGGGAGAGAATGGAAAGCAAGGAAAGCAGGGAGAGAATGGAAAGCAAGGAAAGCAGGGAGAGAATGGAAAGCAAGGAAAGCAGGGAGAGAATGGAAAGCAAGGAAAGCAGGGAGAGAATGGAAAGCAAGGAAAGCAGGGAGAGAATGGAAAGCAAGGAAAGCAGGGAGAGAATGGAAAGCAAGGAAAGCAGGGAGAGAATGGAAAGCAAGGAAAGCAGGGAGAGAATGGAAAGCAAGGAAAGCAGGGAGAGAATGGAAAGCAAGGAAAGCAGGGAGAGAATGGAAAGCAAGGAAAGCAGGGAGAGAATGGAAAGCAAGGAAAGCAGGGAGAGAATGGAAAGCAAGGAAAGCAGGGAGAGAATGGAAAGCAAGGAAAGCAGGGAGAGAATGGAAAGCAAGGAAAGCAGGGAGAGAATGGAAAGCAAGGAAAGCAGGGAGAGAATGGAAAGCAAGGAAAGCAGGGAGAGAATGGAAAGCAAGGAAAGCAGGGAGAGAATGGAAAGCAAGGAAAGCAGGGAGAGAATGGAAAGCAAGGAAAGCAGGGAGAGAATGGAAAGCAAGGAAAGCAGGGAGAGAATGGAAAGCAAGGAAAGCAGGGAGAGAATGGAAAGCAAGGAAAGCAGGGAGAGAATGGAAAGCAAGGAAAGCAGGGAGAGAATGGAAAGCAAGGAAAGCAGGGAGAGAATGGAAAGCAAGGAAAGCAGGGAGAGAATGGAAAGCAAGGAAAGCAGGGAGAGAATGGAAAGCAAGGAAAGCAGGGAGAGAATGGAAAGCAAGGAAAGCAGGGAGAGAATGGAAAGCAAGGAAAGCAGGGAGAGAATGGAAAGCAAGGAAAGCAGGGAGAGAATGGAAAGCAAGGAAAGCAGGGAGAGAATGGAAAGCAAGGAAAGCAGGGAGAGAATGGAAAGCAAGGAAAGCAGGGAGAGAATGGAAAGCAAGGAAAGCAGGGAGAGAATGGAAAGCAAGGAAAGCAGGGAGAGAATGGAAAGCAAGGAAAGCAGGGAGAGAATGGAAAGCAAGGAAAGCAGGGAGAGAATGGAAAGCAAGGAAAGCAGGGAGAGAATGGAAAGCAAGGAAAGCAGGGAGAGAATGGAAAGCAAGGAAAGCAGGGAGAGAATGGAAAGCAAGGAAAGCAGGGAGAGAATGGAAAGCAAGGAAAGCAGGGAGAGAATGGAAAGCAAGGAAAGCAGGGAGAGAATGGAAAGCAAGGAAAGCAGGGAGAGAATGGAAAGCAAGGAAAGCAGGGAGAGAATGGAAAGCAAGGAAAGCAGGGAGAGAATGGAAAGCAAGGAAAGCAGGGAGAGAATGGAAAGCAAGGAAAGCAGGGAGAGAATGGAAAGCAAGGAAAGCAGGGAGAGAATGGAAAGCAAGGAAAGCAGGGAGAGAATGGAAAGCAAGGAAAGCAGGGAGAGAATGGAAAGCAAGGAAAGCAGGGAGAGAATGGAAAGCAAGGAAAGCAGGGAGAGAATGGAAAGCAAGGAAAGCAGGGAGAGAATGGAAAGCAAGGAAAGCAGGGAGAGAATGGAAAGCAAGGAAAGCAGGGAGAGAATGGAAAGCAAGGAAAGCAGGGAGAGAATGGAAAGCAAGGAAAGCAGGGAGAGAATGGAAAGCAAGGAAAGCAGGGAGAGAATGGAAAGCAAGGAAAGCAGGGAGAGAATGGAAAGCAAGGAAAGCAGGGAGAGAATGGAAAGCAAGGAAAGCAGGGAGAGAATGGAAAGCAAGGAAAGCAGGGAGAGAATGGAAAGCAAGGAAAGCAGGGAGAGAATGGAAAGCAAGGAAAGCAGGGAGAGAATGGAAAGCAAGGAAAGCAGGGAGAGAATGGAAAGCAAGGAAAGCAGGGAGAGAATGGAAAGCAAGGAAAGCAGGGAGAGAATGGAAAGCAAGGAAAGCAGGGAGAGAATGGAAAGCAAGGAAAGCAGGGAGAGAATGGAAAGCAAGGAAAGCAGGGAGAGAATGGAAAGCAAGGAAAGCAGGGAGAGAATGGAAAGCAAGGAAAGCAGGGAGAGAATGGAAAGCAAGGAAAGCAGGGAGAGAATGGAAAGCAAGGAAAGCAGGGAGAGAATGGAAAGCAAGGAAAGCAGGGAGAGAATGGAAAGCAAGGAAAGCAGGGAGAGAATGGAAAGCAAGGAAAGCAGGGAGAGAATGGAAAGCAAGGAAAGCAGGGAGAGAATGGAAAGCAAGGAAAGCAGGGAGAGAATGGAAAGCAAGGAAAGCAGGGAGAGAATGGAAAGCAAGGAAAGCAGGGAGAGAATGGAAAGCAAGGAAAGCAGGGAGAGAATGGAAAGCAAGGAAAGCAGGGAGAGAATGGAAAGCAAGGAAAGCAGGGAGAGAATGGAAAGCAAGGAAAGCAGGGAGAGAATGGAAAGCAAGGAAAGCAGGGAGAGAATGGAAAGCAAGGAAAGCAGGGAGAGAATGGAAAGCAAGGAAAGCAGGGAGAGAATGGAAAGCAAGGAAAGCAGGGAGAGAATGGAAAGCAAGGAAAGCAGGGAGAGAATGGAAAGCAAGGAAAGCAGGGAGAGAATGGAAAGCAAGGAAAGCAGGGAGAGAATGGAAAGCAAGGAAAGCAGGGAGAGAATGGAAAGCAAGGAAAGCAGGGAGAGAATGGAAAGCAAGGAAAGCAGGGAGAGAATGGAAAGCAAGGAAAGCAGGGAGAGAATGGAAAGCAAGGAAAGCAGGGAGAGAATGGAAAGCAAGGAAAGCAGGGAGAGAATGGAAAGCAAGGAAAGCAGGGAGAGAATGGAAAGCAAGGAAAGCAGGGAGAGAATGGAAAGCAAGGAAAGCAGGGAGAGAATGGAAAGCAAGGAAAGCAGGGAGAGAATGGAAAGCAAGGAAAGCAGGGAGAGAATGGAAAGCAAGGAAAGCAGGGAGAGAATGGAAAGCAAGGAAAGCAGGGAGAGAATGGAAAGCAAGGAAAGCAGGGAGAGAATGGAAAGCAAGGAAAGCAGGGAGAGAATGGAAAGCAAGGAAAGCAGGGAGAGAATGGAAAGCAAGGAAAGCAGGGAGAGAATGGAAAGCAAGGAAAGCAGGGAGAGAATGGAAAGCAAGGAAAGCAGGGAGAGAATGGAAAGCAAGGAAAGCAGGGAGAGAATGGAAAGCAAGGAAAGCAGGGAGAGAATGGAAAGCAAGGAAAGCAGGGAGAGAATGGAAAGCAAGGAAAGCAGGGAGAGAATGGAAAGCAAGGAAAGCAGGGAGAGAATGGAAAGCAAGGAAAGCAGGGAGAGAATGGAAAGCAAGGAAAGCAGGGAGAGAATGGAAAGCAAGGAAAGCAGGGAGAGAATGGAAAGCAAGGAAAGCAGGGAGAGAATGGAAAGCAAGGAAAGCAGGGAGAGAATGGAAAGCAAGGAAAGCAGGGAGAGAATGGAAAGCAAGGAAAGCAGGGAGAGAATGGAAAGCAAGGAAAGCAGGGAGAGAATGGAAAGCAAGGAAAGCAGGGAGAGAATGGAAAGCAAGGAAAGCAGGGAGAGAATGGAAAGCAAGGAAAGCAGGGAGAGAATGGAAAGCAAGGAAAGCAGGGAGAGAATGGAAAGCAAGGAAAGCAGGGAGAGAATGGAAAGCAAGGAAAGCAGGGAGAGAATGGAAAGCAAGGAAAGCAGGGAGAGAATGGAAAGCAAGGAAAGCAGGGAGAGAATGGAAAGCAAGGAAAGCAGGGAGAGAATGGAAAGCAAGGAAAGCAGGGAGAGAATGGAAAGCAAGGAAAGCAGGGAGAGAATGGAAAGCAAGGAAAGCAGGGAGAGAATGGAAAGCAAGGAAAGCAGGGAGAGAATGGAAAGCAAGGAAAGCAGGGAGAGAATGGAAAGCAAGGAAAGCAGGGAGAGAATGGAAAGCAAGGAAAGCAGGGAGAGAATGGAAAGCAAGGAAAGCAGGGAGAGAATGGAAAGCAAGGAAAGCAGGGAGAGAATGGAAAGCAAGGAAAGCAGGGAGAGAATGGAAAGCAAGGAAAGCAGGGAGAGAATGGAAAGCAAGGAAAGCAGGGAGAGAATGGAAAGCAAGGAAAGCAGGGAGAGAATGGAAAGCAAGGAAAGCAGGGAGAGAATGGAAAGCAAGGAAAGCAGGGAGAGAATGGAAAGCAAGGAAAGCAGGGAGAGAATGGAAAGCAAGGAAAGCAGGGAGAGAATGGAAAGCAAGGAAAGCAGGGAGAGAATGGAAAGCAAGGAAAGCAGGGAGAGAATGGAAAGCAAGGAAAGCAGGGAGAGAATGGAAAGCAAGGAAAGCAGGGAGAGAATGGAAAGCAAGGAAAGCAGGGAGAGAATGGAAAGCAAGGAAAGCAGGGAGAGAATGGAAAGCAAGGAAAGCAGGGAGAGAATGGAAAGCAAGGAAAGCAGGGAGAGAATGGAAAGCAAGGAAAGCAGGGAGAGAATGGAAAGCAAGGAAAGCAGGGAGAGAATGGAAAGCAAGGAAAGCAGGGAGAGAATGGAAAGCAAGGAAAGCAGGGAGAGAATGGAAAGCAAGGAAAGCAGGGAGAGAATGGAAAGCAAGGAAAGCAGGGAGAGAATGGAAAGCAAGGAAAGCAGGGAGAGAATGGAAAGCAAGGAAAGCAGGGAGAGAATGGAAAGCAAGGAAAGCAGGGAGAGAATGGAAAGCAAGGAAAGCAGGGAGAGAATGGAAAGCAAGGAAAGCAGGGAGAGAATGGAAAGCAAGGAAAGCAGGGAGAGAATGGAAAGCAAGGAAAGCAGGGAGAGAATGGAAAGCAAGGAAAGCAGGGAGAGAATGGAAAGCAAGGAAAGCAGGGAGAGAATGGAAAGCAAGGAAAGCAGGGAGAGAATGGAAAGCAAGGAAAGCAGGGAGAGAATGGAAAGCAAGGAAAGCAGGGAGAGAATGGAAAGCAAGGAAAGCAGGGAGAGAATGGAAAGCAAGGAAAGCAGGGAGAGAATGGAAAGCAAGGAAAGCAGGGAGAGAATGGAAAGCAAGGAAAGCAGGGAGAGAATGGAAAGCAAGGAAAGCAGGGAGAGAATGGAAAGCAAGGAAAGCAGGGAGAGAATGGAAAGCAAGGAAAGCAGGGAGAGAATGGAAAGCAAGGAAAGCAGGGAGAGAATGGAAAGCAAGGAAAGCAGGGAGAGAATGGAAAGCAAGGAAAGCAGGGAGAGAATGGAAAGCAAGGAAAGCAGGGAGAGAATGGAAAGCAAGGAAAGCAGGGAGAGAATGGAAAGCAAGGAAAGCAGGGAGAGAATGGAAAGCAAGGAAAGCAGGGAGAGAATGGAAAGCAAGGAAAGCAGGGAGAGAATGGAAAGCAAGGAAAGCAGGGAGAGAATGGAAAGCAAGGAAAGCAGGGAGAGAATGGAAAGCAAGGAAAGCAGGGAGAGAATGGAAAGCAAGGAAAGCAGGGAGAGAATGGAAAGCAAGGAAAGCAGGGAGAGAATGGAAAGCAAGGAAAGCAGGGAGAGAATGGAAAGCAAGGAAAGCAGGGAGAGAATGGAAAGCAAGGAAAGCAGGGAGAGAATGGAAAGCAAGGAAAGCAGGGAGAGAATGGAAAGCAAGGAAAGCAGGGAGAGAATGGAAAGCAAGGAAAGCAGGGAGAGAATGGAAAGCAAGGAAAGCAGGGAGAGAATGGAAAGCAAGGAAAGCAGGGAGAGAATGGAAAGCAAGGAAAGCAGGGAGAGAATGGAAAGCAAGGAAAGCAGGGAGAGAATGGAAAGCAAGGAAAGCAGGGAGAGAATGGAAAGCAAGGAAAGCAGGGAGAGAATGGAAAGCAAGGAAAGCAGGGAGAGAATGGAAAGCAAGGAAAGCAGGGAGAGAATGGAAAGCAAGGAAAGCAGGGAGAGAATGGAAAGCAAGGAAAGCAGGGAGAGAATGGAAAGCAAGGAAAGCAGGGAGAGAATGGAAAGCAAGGAAAGCAGGGAGAGAATGGAAAGCAAGGAAAGCAGGGAGAGAATGGAAAGCAAGGAAAGCAGGGAGAGAATGGAAAGCAAGGAAAGCAGGGAGAGAATGGAAAGCAAGGAAAGCAGGGAGAGAATGGAAAGCAAGGAAAGCAGGGAGAGAATGGAAAGCAAGGAAAGCAGGGAGAGAATGGAAAGCAAGGAAAGCAGGGAGAGAATGGAAAGCAAGGAAAGCAGGGAGAGAATGGAAAGCAAGGAAAGCAGGGAGAGAATGGAAAGCAAGGAAAGCAGGGAGAGAATGGAAAGCAAGGAAAGCAGGGAGAGAATGGAAAGCAAGGAAAGCAGGGAGAGAATGGAAAGCAAGGAAAGCAGGGAGAGAATGGAAAGCAAGGAAAGCAGGGAGAGAATGGAAAGCAAGGAAAGCAGGGAGAGAATGGAAAGCAAGGAAAGCAGGGAGAGAATGGAAAGCAAGGAAAGCAGGGAGAGAATGGAAAGCAAGGAAAGCAGGGAGAGAATGGAAAGCAAGGAAAGCAGGGAGAGAATGGAAAGCAAGGAAAGCAGGGAGAGAATGGAAAGCAAGGAAAGCAGGGAGAGAATGGAAAGCAAGGAAAGCAGGGAGAGAATGGAAAGCAAGGAAAGCAGGGAGAGAATGGAAAGCAAGGAAAGCAGGGAGAGAATGGAAAGCAAGGAAAGCAGGGAGAGAATGGAAAGCAAGGAAAGCAGGGAGAGAATGGAAAGCAAGGAAAGCAGGGAGAGAATGGAAAGCAAGGAAAGCAGGGAGAGAATGGAAAGCAAGGAAAGCAGGGAGAGAATGGAAAGCAAGGAAAGCAGGGAGAGAATGGAAAGCAAGGAAAGCAGGGAGAGAATGGAAAGCAAGGAAAGCAGGGAGAGAATGGAAAGCAAGGAAAGCAGGGAGAGAATGGAAAGCAAGGAAAGCAGGGAGAGAATGGAAAGCAAGGAAAGCAGGGAGAGAATGGAAAGCAAGGAAAGCAGGGAGAGAATGGAAAGCAAGGAAAGCAGGGAGAGAATGGAAAGCAAGGAAAGCAGGGAGAGAATGGAAAGCAAGGAAAGCAGGGAGAGAATGGAAAGCAAGGAAAGCAGGGAGAGAATGGAAAGCAAGGAAAGCAGGGAGAGAATGGAAAGCAAGGAAAGCAGGGAGAGAATGGAAAGCAAGGAAAGCAGGGAGAGAATGGAAAGCAAGGAAAGCAGGGAGAGAATGGAAAGCAAGGAAAGCAGGGAGAGAATGGAAAGCAAGGAAAGCAGGGAGAGAATGGAAAGCAAGGAAAGCAGGGAGAGAATGGAAAGCAAGGAAAGCAGGGAGAGAATGGAAAGCAAGGAAAGCAGGGAGAGAATGGAAAGCAAGGAAAGCAGGGAGAGAATGGAAAGCAAGGAAAGCAGGGAGAGAATGGAAAGCAAGGAAAGCAGGGAGAGAATGGAAAGCAAGGAAAGCAGGGAGAGAATGGAAAGCAAGGAAAGCAGGGAGAGAATGGAAAGCAAGGAAAGCAGGGAGAGAATGGAAAGCAAGGAAAGCAGGGAGAGAATGGAAAGCAAGGAAAGCAGGGAGAGAATGGAAAGCAAGGAAAGCAGGGAGAGAATGGAAAGCAAGGAAAGCAGGGAGAGAATGGAAAGCAAGGAAAGCAGGGAGAGAATGGAAAGCAAGGAAAGCAGGGAGAGAATGGAAAGCAAGGAAAGCAGGGAGAGAATGGAAAGCAAGGAAAGCAGGGAGAGAATGGAAAGCAAGGAAAGCAGGGAGAGAATGGAAAGCAAGGAAAGCAGGGAGAGAATGGAAAGCAAGGAAAGCAGGGAGAGAATGGAAAGCAAGGAAAGCAGGGAGAGAATGGAAAGCAAGGAAAGCAGGGAGAGAATGGAAAGCAAGGAAAGCAGGGAGAGAATGGAAAGCAAGGAAAGCAGGGAGAGAATGGAAAGCAAGGAAAGCAGGGAGAGAATGGAAAGCAAGGAAAGCAGGGAGAGAATGGAAAGCAAGGAAAGCAGGGAGAGAATGGAAAGCAAGGAAAGCAGGGAGAGAATGGAAAGCAAGGAAAGCAGGGAGAGAATGGAAAGCAAGGAAAGCAGGGAGAGAATGGAAAGCAAGGAAAGCAGGGAGAGAATGGAAAGCAAGGAAAGCAGGGAGAGAATGGAAAGCAAGGAAAGCAGGGAGAGAATGGAAAGCAAGGAAAGCAGGGAGAGAATGGAAAGCAAGGAAAGCAGGGAGAGAATGGAAAGCAAGGAAAGCAGGGAGAGAATGGAAAGCAAGGAAAGCAGGGAGAGAATGGAAAGCAAGGAAAGCAGGGAGAGAATGGAAAGCAAGGAAAGCAGGGAGAGAATGGAAAGCAAGGAAAGCAGGGAGAGAATGGAAAGCAAGGAAAGCAGGGAGAGAATGGAAAGCAAGGAAAGCAGGGAGAGAATGGAAAGCAAGGAAAGCAGGGAGAGAATGGAAAGCAAGGAAAGCAGGGAGAGAATGGAAAGCAAGGAAAGCAGGGAGAGAATGGAAAGCAAGGAAAGCAGGGAGAGAATGGAAAGCAAGGAAAGCAGGGAGAGAATGGAAAGCAAGGAAAGCAGGGAGAGAATGGAAAGCAAGGAAAGCAGGGAGAGAATGGAAAGCAAGGAAAGCAGGGAGAGAATGGAAAGCAAGGAAAGCAGGGAGAGAATGGAAAGCAAGGAAAGCAGGGAGAGAATGGAAAGCAAGGAAAGCAGGGAGAGAATGGAAAGCAAGGAAAGCAGGGAGAGAATGGAAAGCAAGGAAAGCAGGGAGAGAATGGAAAGCAAGGAAAGCAGGGAGAGAATGGAAAGCAAGGAAAGCAGGGAGAGAATGGAAAGCAAGGAAAGCAGGGAGAGAATGGAAAGCAAGGAAAGCAGGGAGAGAATGGAAAGCAAGGAAAGCAGGGAGAGAATGGAAAGCAAGGAAAGCAGGGAGAGAATGGAAAGCAAGGAAAGCAGGGAGAGAATGGAAAGCAAGGAAAGCAGGGAGAGAATGGAAAGCAAGGAAAGCAGGGAGAGAATGGAAAGCAAGGAAAGCAGGGAGAGAATGGAAAGCAAGGAAAGCAGGGAGAGAATGGAAAGCAAGGAAAGCAGGGAGAGAATGGAAAGCAAGGAAAGCAGGGAGAGAATGGAAAGCAAGGAAAGCAGGGAGAGAATGGAAAGCAAGGAAAGCAGGGAGAGAATGGAAAGCAAGGAAAGCAGGGAGAGAATGGAAAGCAAGGAAAGCAGGGAGAGAATGGAAAGCAAGGAAAGCAGGGAGAGAATGGAAAGCAAGGAAAGCAGGGAGAGAATGGAAAGCAAGGAAAGCAGGGAGAGAATGGAAAGCAAGGAAAGCAGGGAGAGAATGGAAAGCAAGGAAAGCAGGGAGAGAATGGAAAGCAAGGAAAGCAGGGAGAGAATGGAAAGCAAGGAAAGCAGGGAGAGAATGGAAAGCAAGGAAAGCAGGGAGAGAATGGAAAGCAAGGAAAGCAGGGAGAGAAGGAAAGCAGGAGAGAGAGAAGGTAAAGCAGGGAGAGAAGAGAAGGTAAAGCAGGGAGAGAAGAGAAGGTAAAGCAGGAGAGAAGAGAAGGTAAAGCAGGGAGAGAAGAGAAGGTAAAGCAGGGAGAGAAGAGAAGGTAAAGCAGGGAGAGAAGAGAAGGTAAAGCAGGGAGAGAAGAGAAGGTAAAGCAGGGAGAGAAGAGAAGGTAAAGCAGGGAGAGAAGAGAAGGTAAAGCAGGGAGAGAAGAGAAGGTAAAGCAGGGAGAGAAGAGAAGGTAAAGCAGGGAGAGAAGAGAAGGTAAAGCAGGGAGAGAAGAGAAGGTAAAGCAGGGAGAGAAGAGAAGGTAAAGCAGGGAGAGAAGAGAAGGTAAAGCAGGGAGAGAAGAGAAGGTAAAGCAGGGAGAGAAGAGAAGGTAAAGCAGGGAGAGAAGAGAAGGTAAAGCAGGGAGAGAAGAGAAGGTAAAGCAGGAGAGAGAGAAGGTAAAGCAGGGAGAGAAGAGAAGGTAAAGCAGGAGAGAAGAGAAGGTAAAGCAGGGAGAGAAGAGAAGGTAAAGCAGGGAGAGAAGAGAAGGTAAAGCAGGGAGAGAAGAGAAGGTAAAGCAGGGAGAGAAGAGAAGGTAAAGCAGGGAGAGAAGAGAAGGTAAAGCAGGGAGAGAAGAGAAGGTAAAGCAGGGAGAGAAGAGAAGGTAAAGCAGGGAGAGAAGAGAAGGTAAAGCAGGGAGAGAAGAGAAGGTAAAGCAGGGAGAGAAGAGAAGGTAAAGCAGGGAGAGAAGAGAAGGTAAAGCAGGGAGAGAAGAGAAGGTAAAGCAGGGAGAGAAGAGAAGGTAAAGCAGGGAGAGAAGAGAAGGTAAAGCAGGGAGAGAAGAGAAGGTAAAGCAGGGAGAGAAGAGAAGGTAAAGCAGGGAGAGAAGAGAAGGTAAAGCAGGGAGAGAAGAGAAGGTAAAGCAGGGAGAGAAGAGAAGGTAAAGCAGGGAGAGAAGAGAAGGTAAAGCAGGGAGAGAAGAGAAGGTAAAGCAGGGAGAGAAGAGAAGGTAAAGCAGGGAGAGAAGAGAAGGTAAAGCAGGGAGAGAAGAGAAGGTAAAGCAGGGAGAGAAGAGAAGGTAAAGCAGGGAGAGAAGAGAAGGTAAAGCAGGGAGAGAAGAGAAGGTAAAGCAGGGAGAGAAGAGAAGGTAAGCAGGGAGAGAAGAGAAGGTAAAGCAGGGAGAGAAGAGAAGGTAAAGCAGGGAGAGAAGAGAAGGTAAAGCAGGGAGAGAAGAGAAGGTAAAGCAGGGAGAGAAGAGAAGGTAAAGCAGGGAGAGAAGAGAAGGTAAAGCAGGGAGAGAAGAGAAGGTAAAGCAGGGAGAGAAGAGAAGGTAAAGCAGGGAGAGAAGAGAAGGTAAAGCAGGGAGAGAAGAGAAGGTAAAGCAGGGAGAGAAGAGAAGGTAAAGCAGGGAGAGAAGAGAAGGTAAAGCAGGGAGAGAAGAGAAGGTAAAGCAGGGAGAGAAGAGAAGGTAAAGCAGGGAGAGAAGAGAAGGTAAAGCAGGAGAGAGAGAGAAGGTAAAGCAGGGAGAGAAGAGAAGGTAAAGCAGGGAGAGAAGAGAAGGTAAAGCAGGGAGAGAAGAGAAGGTAAAGCAGGGAGAGAAGAGAAGGTAAAGCAGGGAGAGAAGAGAAGGTAAAGCAGGGAGAGAAGAGAAGGTAAAGCAGGGAGAGAAGAGAAGGTAAAGCAGGGAGAGAAGAGAAGGTAAAGCAGGGAGAGAAGAGAAGGTAAAGCAGGGAGAGAAGAGAAGGTAAAGCAGGGAGAGAAGAGAAGGTAAAGCAGGGAGAGAAGAGAAGGTAAAGCAGGGAGAGAAGAGAAGGTAAAGCAGGGAGAGAAGAGAAGGTAAAGCAGGGAGAGAAGAGAAGGTAAAGCAGGGAGAGAAGAGAAGGTAAAGCAGGGAGAGAAGAGAAGGTAAAGCAGGGAGAGAAGAGAAGGTAAAGCAGGGAGAGAAGAGAAGGTAAAGCAGGGAGAGAAGAGAAGGTAAAGCAGGGAGAGAAGAGAAGGTAAAGCAGGGAGAGAAGAGAAGGTAAAGCAGGGAGAGAAGAGAAGGTAAAGCAGGGAGAGAAGAGAAGGTAAAGCAGGGAGAGAAGAGAAGGTAAAGCAGGGAGAGAAGAGAAGGTAAAGCAGGGAGAGAAGAGAAGGTAAAGCAGGGAGAGAAGAGAAGGTAAAGCAGGGAGAGAAGAGAAGGTAAAGCAGGGAGAGAAGGGAGAACAACACAAAGCAGGAGGTTCAGATTTCCACAAACCAGCAACAAAAGGCTTACACTCACAGAAGTTGCAACAAGGGGCTTACAATCACAGAAGTTGCAGCCGACGTAGAAGCGGCTCTCATCATATCCCTCCTTGCATAGCTTACACGCCACTCCTGCTCCTTCCCCAATCCCGTACACCCCCATCGCCTTCTTGCCACCTGGCCCTGACGCTATATACTTCAATTTTAGCCCCTGCTCTCCCTTCGGTCTTTCTTTCTCGCCCTTGTCCCCCTTTCCTTTGGAGAAGTAATATCCTGCGACTGTGTGCCGGTTGCCCGGAGTCCCGGGCAGCGTCCAAACCGGGTGCTCTGCCCGGAAAACTCTCCGCCTCCTTTTGTGATCGTCGTCATGCCCTTCTGCTGCAGCAGCAGCAGCACCAGCACCGGCACCACCCCCACCAACAGCAGCATCACCATAAGCAGCGCCAGCCACACCAGCCGCACCAGCAGCAGCAGCAGCAGCAGCAGCAGCGGCAGCGGCGGCGGCGGCAGCAGCATCGGCGGCAGCAGCGGCTTCGGTAGCAGCAGCGGTGGCGGAGGCAGTGTCTTGTTGCGAGACGGAGAAGGCACAGTGGAGGCAGACGAGGAGGGAAGGAGGGGACGACGGGGATGGTGATAGCTCCGTGGGAGGGGCGGGATGGAAGGTGGGAGGGAGAAGGTCCGGGGGCGAGAGGCATGTGGTGTGAGTCAAGGCTGTGAGGGGGAAGTGGGGGAATGTTGGGGGAACGGGATGTGAAGGGGAGTGGAGCGGTAGGGGTGCACTGCATAAGATGAGTACGGACTACGTTCGTTGACTAACTAGGGCTAATAAGACAAGAAAGGGGGCCAAAAGATGAAAAGACTAGTTTCGAGGCGCCTCAAAACAAGAAAGGGGGCCAAAAGATGAAAAGGAGGAGCAGGAGTTGATGTAAAAAGGCCTGGAAAATGTTTTTTGAGAATTCTCAGAAAACTTGGAAAGACGCTCACCTTTGCAGGACACGCATAAAAAGACCTGACTGGCGCTGTAGAGTGGAGGGACAGAGGGCAGAGTGGAGGGAGAGAGGGCAGAGTGGAGGGAGAGAGGGCAGAGTGGAGGGACAGAGGGCAGAGTGGAGGGACAGAGGGCAGAGCGGGAGAAAAGGAGGAGAACGGCGAATTAGAAACGGGGAAAAAATAAAAGGAAAAAAAAATTGCGAGAAGGAAAGACGGTGCGAAAAGGAGAGGAAAAGCACAATATATGATCACTGCCAGGTGCCAGACACTATGATCACAAGACACGTCAGGCAATCGCATTGTAAATAGTATTTTGTGATCACCTCAAACTCCCACATGTGAGTCACCATCCTCGCTCCCCTACCACTCACCCACCGCCAAGTTGACTTTTGAGTTGACTAAATAGTCAACAAGATACGTCAGGCAATCGCATCCATAAATCACCTCAAACTCCCACATGTGAGTCACCATCCTCGCTCCCCTACCACTCACCCATCGCCTAGTTGACTTTTGAGTCGACTAAAAAGTCAACAAGATACGTCAGGCAATCGCATCATAAATCACCTCAAACTCCCACATGTGAGCCACCATCCACGCACCCCTACCACTCACCCATGGCCGAAGAGCCCTCGCATGCACACACCCTGCACGAATCGTCCTGTGCAAGACATGGATCTATGCAGGGAACACCCCCCATGCATTGAGTGTACCCGTCCTGCAGGGAACCCTCTTCCATGCAAGGCAATCACCCCATGCACCCTTGCTGCCACTCACCCATGGCCAAAGAGCCCTCGCATGCACACCCTGCACGAATCCACCACCGCCTCTGCGCCTCCTCCTGCTCCCGCTCCTCCTGCTCCCGCTCCTCCTGCTTCCCCTGCACCTCCTGCTCCCGCTCCTCCTGCTTCCCCTGCACCTCCTGCTTGACTCTGCACCGCCATAAGTCGGGCATACAAAGCAGCACACCGCTCTTCCATCTCCCTCTGCATTCTCCCCCGTGCCTCCGCCACTATTCTCGCCTGTACCTCCGCCCCCACCACCTGTGACATCCTCGTTACAGATGCCTGCTCCCGTTCCCTCCTCGCCCTCTCCCTCTCCTCCATCCGCCGCTGCCGCTCCCTCTCCCTCTCCTCCTTCACCCGCTCCTTCCTCTCCCGCCGATCCTCCTTCTCATGCTCCCTCGCCTCCCTCTCCCTCTCCCTCTCCCGCTCCCTCTCCTCCCGCTTCTGCTTCTCCTCCCGCTCCTGCCCCTGCTTCTCCTTCCCACGCCGCTTCCGCCCCTCCATCTCTCTACACTGAGCCACCATCGCCTGTACCATCATCTCCCTCCTCTCCCTCATCGCCCGCACCTTCTCCCTCACGAACTTCACAATAACAGCCCTGGCAGCTGCCTCTGCTGCCTCTCTCTCTGCTCGCACCAGCTTCGCATGCTCTTCCCAGATTTCTGTTCTCCTCCGGTGCTCAAACTCACGGATCAGCTCCAGTGGGACGAGCCTCTCAGGCACCCACACTCCCCCATCCTCGTCTTCCTCCTCCTCTTCCTCATCCTCCTGCCCCTCCTCGTCACTCTCTTCGACTTCCTCTACCTCCTGCACTACTTCTCTCATCTCTTCAATCTTCCTCTCTACCTTCCCTACTACTTGTTCGCTTTCTTCCCCCACTTTCTCCTCATTCTCCACAAGCCTCAGCTTGTTCTTATCAGCAACATCAGCAGCCTTTCCTCTGCCCGCAACCGCTCTCCCTCTCCCACCCTCCTCACCTCTCTCTTCCCCCTCCGTTTTCACCTCCTCCACCTCCTCCTCCTTGTCTTCATTCACCATTTCCACACCTTCTTCCTCCTCCTCCTCCTCCTTTTTCTCCTTACTTTTCTTCCCTGCCTTCACACCACCCTTCGCCCCACATAAGCTCCCCTTCACCACATCCGCAACTGCAGCCTTCACATTAACTCTCCCCTTCTCCCCATCTACTTTCTTCGCCCCTCCCTCCTCCTCCTTCACTCGGCTCCTCGTGACTCTCCGGCTCCCCTCAGGAATAATCTCTGGCTTTAATTCCCTCTTGCGCTTCTTCCCTGCCTTCTCCCCTTGCACCCCTACCTCCTTAACTACCTCCCCTCCTTCCTTCTCTCCCTCCTTCCCTCCCCTCTCTCCTCCGCCCACATCTGTGACCTTCTCACCACTGCCTCCGCCTCCATCCCCTCTTACCTCCTCCACTTCCGCAACACCAGCAACTGCAGCATCAGCTTCAGCAGAATCGGTGGGAGCAGCAGAAGCGGCGGCAGCAGCAGAAGCGGCGGCAGCAGCAGCAGCACGTTTGGCTTTCATATACTCAACCAGATGCTCCCCTCTCTTCCGCTTCTTACCAGCCGCTCCCCTTCCCCTCCCCCTTCCTGCTCCCCCCCTCCCACCTCTACCACCACCCCTTCCGCCTCTCCCTCTTCCTCTCCCCCTCCCTCTCCCCCTCCCCCTCCCTCTCCCCCTCCCTCTCCCTTTCTCCGTTTCCCTCTCTCCAAACAAATCCTCGTCCCTCTCTTCATATTCCTCCTCCTCCTCCTCCTCTTCCTCCTCACTCTCCTTCCCCCTCTCCTCCTCCTTCCCTCCCTCGCCCCTCTCTCTCCGTGCTCCTCACCTCCCTCTGCTCCTTCCTTGCAGGATCTATCTTCTTCTTTACCTGCTGCCGCCCCCTCCTCAACATCCCCCTTTGCCACAGTCGCATTCTCATCCTTCCCACCGTCTTTCCTCCTTCGTTTCCAGGGATTCAACTCTGTGACCTCCTGCACCTCTCGGCCAACGTTCTCCTCCCTCCCACACTCCTCGTCCTCCTGGGATAAATCCACCATTTCGCCACCTCCGTCCTTCCCACCATCACCACCACTGCCTATAACTTCCTCCACCTCTTCGTTCCTCTCTTCCTCCGCTGCCTCCCTCACCACCTCATTGTCCCTCATCTCCTTCCCAGGCGCCCCAAGAGTCACCTCCCCCTTTCCGGCCCCCTCGCCCTCCCCATCCTTCCCCTCCTCCATCTCCACCCCGTCAAGCCTTTGCACTTCAGCAACCCCCTCCTGGACGTTAACAGCTGGAGCTTCAGAATCGTGGGTCTCTTGAGTTTCTAATACCCATTGTGTGTCTTGTGCCTCCTGTGCCTCCTGTGTCCCTTGTGTCTCTTGGGTATCTTGAGTCCCATTCTTTCCCGCACCTGCTTCGCCACCAGACGCACCAACCTCGCAAGTGTCACCGTCAGCAGCCGCGCTGCCGTGGCCTTCAACACGGAGGGGAGGGGTGACAGAACCCACTCCGAACAAGTATTGCGCTGCTGGCACTGCACTCACTCCGCCCGCACCTCCCTCCCCTCCCACTGCCCCCCCTCCCCCTGCCTTCCATTCCCCTCGCTCTCCTCTTCTCGGCCGCTTTGCCTCCCTCTCGGCCCCCTCACCCTCCCCAGCCAAAACTTCCCTTACCTCCTCGCTCCTTTCCTCCTTAACTCCCAATCCCTTCATTTCCACATACCCCTTGCTTTCACTCCCCCTAGTCTTCGCCTCGTCCTTTCCAACCACCTTCACCTCCTCTTTCACGGTCTCCTCTTTCATCTTTTCCGCTTCATGCTTCACCACAGCCCTCCCTTTCCTCTCTGTGACTCCTCCCCCCGCCCCCACTCCCTCAATCACCTCCCTTTGCTTCTTCCTCCATGCCCTCACCCTCTCCCTCGCTCTCTCTTCTTCCTCCTCCTCTCCTCCTCCGAGTCACACTCTTCTTCATCCTCCTCTTCATCTCCCTCCTCCCTTTCCTCCTCGCTCTTCACAACCAGCAAATACTCCACACCCCTCTCCGCCCTCCACCTCCTCCCTTTCACAAACGGCGGCCGGAAATCCTTATCCAGAACAAACGAATCGCGCGACGCCACGTCACACAGCGAGACCCAGCTCTGCTCCGCCTCATCACCATCCTCATAAACAGCAGCAGCAGCACCACCAGCACCAGCAGCGGCACGAGCAGCGGCAGCAGCAGAAGCTACAGCGGCAGCGGCAGCGGCAGGAACAGCAACCAAAGGGGGACCAGCAGGGGTGGTGATCTGGTCCAACCGCATGAGCCCTTCGAGAGATCGCAGCTGCAGGGCCAGTTGCGCGACGGAGTGGGCAGCATCCACTCTCGCCTCCCACGCCACCTTCTCCGCCCTCACTGGCACCCCTCGGCGACTGGTAAAAGGCACTCCGTACAGCAGCCCTGGAAGCTTCTTAAAACCGCCTGTGGGTGGGAAGGGGGAGGAGGAAAAGGGGGGAAGAGAGGGAGATGGGATGATGGGTGAGTGAACAGGCAAGGGTGTTGATCTGGTCTCCAAGAATAAGCCCATGCAGCAATCGGTGGGCCACGGAGTGGGCAGCATCCACTCTCGCCTCCCATGCCACTTTCGCTGCCCGCACTGGCACCCCTCGGCGGCCAGCAAATGGCACTCCGTACAGCAATCCTGGGAGCTTCTTGAATCCGCCTGTGGGGTTGAGGGGGAGGCGGGAGGTGGGGCAGGTGGGGGGGGGGGGGAGAGGGAGGAAGGGAGGGAGGTGGGGAAAGGGGAAGAAAAAGAGGGGGTGTTGTTCTGGTCTAATGAAATAAGCCCCTCCAGCGACCACAGCTGCAGGGCCAGCTGAGCCACGGAGCATGCAGCATCCACCCTCACCTCCCACACCACCTTAAAGAGGCATGACTATTTTCCAACTTATGGATGCTAAATTCCCTGCTCTTGCCTGGATCCTAAACCCCTCACCTTGCCCAACCACACCACATACCTTGCCGAGCCACTCGCCGAGCCAAGTCCCGAGGCAGCTGCTCCCAGTCCGCAGCGTGCCGAGCCAAGCCAGAGCCTCGGAACCACTGCACCTTGACCCGCACCGCTCGCCGAGCCTCCATAAGCATCACCCACGCCGGCACCGAACCTGCCCCTGCTCCTCCCAAGCCTCTCCCCCCTCCTCCAAACCCGCTCCCTGGTCCCCCTCTCCCTCCTTGCGACTTTCGTCTTCGGCCAGAGGGGCGGGGGGCAGCAGCAGGGGCGACAGGCACTGGCTGTGCTTGTAACGGGAGGCTGGATGGGAGGGGCGCGGGTGGCTCTGGTTCCGCCGACCAATGGGAGGAGAGGGCGACAGTGCGGAGGGAACGGGCCACCTCCTTTATAAGCTGCTTCGCTTGGAGTAGAGACGTGGCTTGCACTGCACGCTGCCGCCAGTGCTGGCGCCAGTTGAAATCGTTCCAAGGGCCTTCCAACAGAGGGTGTAACTGCCCTTCCAGGTACATCAACCGTGTGACTACAGCATCAAGCCGCCCATCCCTTTCTTGTAACGCCTCCTCCCCCTTCATGCCCCGCACCCCTCCCAGCCCCACCCCTCCCCCCACACCAAAACCCACCAAATCTCTTCCCTTCCCCAAGCCTCCCGCCAGACCTCCCCCGAGCCTGCGCTGACTGGCAGCCCGGACGTTCCCGACAGCTGCAGCAGCAGTAGCAGTCGCAGAGGCAGCACGGGCAGCCGAGACAAGCAGGCAGTATTTCCTATGAGCCGCCTGGCAGTGCGCACACCAACCACACCGCTCCTTAAAAACACCCGCCCCTGCCGCCACCGCCGCTGCCGCCGCAGCAGCAGAGCTCCTACCCCCTGCTCCTCCTCCTGCCCCTGCTGCCCCAACCCGGCCCGAGAAGCTAACATACATCGGCCAGTAACCAGCAGGCATGCATTTCGCAAACACTCTCATCTGCTCGGTTACAGACATAAGCCCCTTAGACCGGCGCCCAGACCGTCTCGTTCTGTGCTCTGAATCGTCCTCGTCTCTGCTGCCTGCTGTGCCTCTCCTCTCCGCCTCCTGTGCGGCTGCTTCTGTGGCAGAGCAGAGCGCGAGGGCTAACGCTGAGGATACCTCCCCCAGGGAGTAGCGGTTCACATACGGCTCTACGAGCTCTGCTTCTCTTGCCCGCTCCGCTCGCTCCGCTCGCTCTGCCCTCTCTGCTCTCTTTACCCACTGCGCCTGCTCGGCATGCTGTGCTTGATGTTTCACCTGTTCTGCCTGCAAGGCTTCTTGCCTTCCCACTCCGGCCACAGCTACTGCCTGAGACAGGCTCTTTGGCACCTCGCCATCAGCACCAGCAGCAGCAGCGGCAGCAGCAGGAATAACTTCTCCAGTCTTCCCAGAAGCTGACATCTGAAGTCGTTCCCACAGCCTCGCCACCACCCGGGCAATCCGCTCTCCTCCCGGCTTGTGCCACGCAGCATTGGGCTCTTGTGAATCATTTTCAAACCCTGCCTGAGGTGCCAGTGAAGGGTCTGATGGGCCTGCCTCAGCAGTCAGGGAAGGGCCTGACAAGCCCGGGGGTTTCTCCTGTTCACCAGCCTCTGCTGCTCCGCTGCAGGGCTCTTGTTCCGCCCTTTGCTGCTCTCTGTGTTGTTCCGCTTCGTTTGCTGTTTGCGCTGTTGCTTCGTCAGCTGTTCCTACTGCTGCTACCTCTGTTGCTCCTCTTTCAACTGCCGCTGCTGGCTCTGCTGTCGTTTCTTGCGCTGCTGCTTCCAATGCTCCGTCTCGTTCTCCTCCTCCTCCTTCTCCTACACTGCCAGCAGCATCTTCTGGTCCTTCTCCTCCTGCAGCGCCTGCTGCCCCCTCTCCTGCCCCTGGCTGCACCTCAACCGTCGCTTCCTCTGCTGCTAAAAAGTGCTCGGACCCCAGTACAAACGAGAGGTCTACCTGCATAGGATCCTCCCCTCCTTGTGCCTCTGCTTGTCCTATTTCTGCCGTGCCTGCATTTCCTGCATCTCCTGTCTCTCCACCACCTCCTATCTCTCCACCATCTCCTATCTCCCCACCATCTCCTGTCTCTCCACCATCTCCTGTCGCTCCATCATCTCCTGCCTCTACCATTGCTGCCCCTCCTCCTCTTCCAGTTCCTCCTATCTCTGCGTCTACATCACCTGCAGTTACCGTTTCTGCCCCAACCGCCACCTCTGCTGGCTCACTCAAATCTGCCGCCCCAACCACCTCTGAAACATTCCCTACAGGGCCTACACCCTCGTCTGAAACATTCCCTACAGGGCCTACACCCTCGTCTGAAACATTCCCTACAGGGCCTACACCCTCGTCTGAAACATTCCCTACAGGGCCTACACCCTCGTCTGAAACATTCCCTACACCCTCGTCTACAAGATCCCAAGCACTCCCAATTGAATCACCATCTGCACCGTCGTCTGAACCCTTCTCTGCGCACTCAATCTCACCTCCATCTGCACAGCCCTCTGCGACCCCACCTGCACTCGCATCCACAAATCCCTCTGCAGCCTCTGCGACCCCACCTGCACTCGCATCCACACAACCCTCTCCAGCCTCATTCGCTCCCTCTTCGACCTTCACATCCTCCTGTCTTTCCCCCTCCCGTCTTCCCTCTCCCTCTCCATCCTCCTGTCTTTCCCCCTCCCGTCTTCCCTCTCCCTCTCCATCCTCCTCCGCCGCCTCTGCTGTGACCATCTCAGTGATCCCTCCTTCTTCTGCCTTTATCTCGGCTGCACCCTCTTCCTCCCCCTCTATCTCGGCTGTGGCATTTTCCTCCCCCTTTATCTCGGCTGTGGCATTTTCCTCCCCCTTTATCTCGGCTGTGGCATTTTCCTCCCCCTTTATCTCGGCTGTGGCATTTTCCTCCCCCTTTATCTCGGCTATAGCTTCTTCCCCCACCTTTATCTCCGCTGGTCCCCCTTCCTCCGCCTTAACCTCGGCTACATCCCCCTCCTCCGCCTTTAACTCAGCTGTACCTTCCTCCTCCGCCTTAACCTCGTCTACATCCCCCTCCTCCGCCTTTAACTCAGCTGTACCTTCCTCCTCCGCCTTAACCTCCGCTACATCCCCGTCATCTGCACCTATAGCAGCAGTAGCCCCTTCTCCTACCTCTTCTACCTCATTAGTATCCCCTTCATTAATATCACCTTCCAGCATCTCCACGTCAGCTGCACTTTGCAGCCGCCCAGCATTGCTTTCAGGTGCCCCCGCATCACCTTCAGGTGCCTCAACATCGCCTTCAGGTGCCTCAACATCGCCTTCAGGTGCCCATACACCGTCTTCAGGTGCCTCAACATCGCCTTCAGGTGCCAATACACCGTCTTCAGCTGCCTCCACACTGTCTTCAGGTGTTTCCCACTGCGGCAGTTCCGAGCGAACGAACGCAGCAACAGCCTCGTGAACAGCAGTAAAAGCAGGGCCCAGCGCGGAAAGATGATGCAGAAGGCTGGGGATGTCTGCGGGGCTGTAATATGCAACCACATGGGTGCCATTGTGGCGCTCCTCCGACCTGTATTGGGATGGAGAGGAAAAAGGGGATGCGGAGAGGGGATTCGGATGTTTGCTCGAGCGGGCGCCCAAGGGCAAAAAGGAGAAACGATGGTGCACTGGAAGGGTTTTGCATGCAAAAAGCACAGGGACGGACAAACGAACTGTGGGCCGCACAGGATTTGTGTGCAACATGTTGATATGATTGTGGGATGATTGGCGTGCAGGTGTCTGATTTTGAGGCGCCCCAAAACTGTGGGCCGCGCAGGCTTTGCGTGCAACATGGTGTTTGTATATGATTGTGGGACGATTGGCGTGCAGGTGCGGTGTAGAAATTCTTTCAGGATGGGGCCAAAGGCTTCCGAGACAAAGGGACGGGGCCACTGGAGTTCTTCTGATAGTAACAAAAAAAAGAGAGAAGAAACCGCTTACACGACCACACGGCCACAGGAGCCATAGTACACCCGGCCATGCTGGTCCTCCCCCAGATGCTCCCCTCTCATCCCCTCTGGCACCACAGCCCCCAGCACCTTGCCCGCCCTCCTCTTCATGTCACACTCCGGGCAGAACCAGTCCCCATCCGGCAGTGCTGCCGCCACCACCCCCACACAGCGCGAATGAAACGCGCCTGGACAGCCGTCGCAGCAGATCAGATTGCCGTCCATTCCACACAGCTTGCACTCGTCCGCGTTCCCGTCTGCCAGCTCATCTCCCGCGCCTGCTGACTCAGCAGCAGCCCCCGTACCGGTCCCTACCCCTGATAACCCCGCCATACCCGAGGGAACCCCAGCAGCAGCAAGCGCGGAGATCCCAAGGCTCTGATACCCCACCTGCCCGAAATCCGCCTCGTCCTCCTCCTCACCTCCTCCTACCCTCCGCCCCCTCCTTCTCCTCCCCTGCCTCTCCACCGGAGCCAGCACATCCTCTAGATTCTCCTCCTCCTCCTCCATACCAACCCCTGCCAAGGCATACCTCCTTTCCAGTTCCCCTTGCCTGCGCTCAATCTCTAGACGCACCCTCACGCTGCTGCCTAGAGCTTCGTCGCAGAGAAGAGAGAGAAAGTCGATCTTGGTGGAGGCTGGGAGGAGGTAGTAGTCGCAGGAGGCGAGGGCGGAGTGGCCGAGCTTGCGGCTGTTGGGGCGGGAGGACGCGCGGGAGGAGAGGAAGAGGAGGAGAAACTCCGGCCAGGTGATTTCGTCCAGAGATGCTTTGTCCAGCTCCCTGTAATGCACGCTCTCAGATCTGTCTAGCTTCTTTGAACCCATGCCTCCCGCTCCCCCTGCGCCTCCCGCACCACCCGCGCCTCCCCCGCCACCCTCTCCCGTCGCTGCTGACGGTGGCTCGTCCTCCACCGAGCGCAGCAGCGCCACGTGGACGCTGTCTATTAGTGGGCTGGCGCGCGGGGTGGTGAGGGCGTGGCAGAACTGGTCTAGAGTGAACGGGCTGAGGAACAGCTGCTGACTGAAGGAACGAAGGAAGCAGTAGACGGAGAGGAGATCTAGAACGGACTCTGCTGGGACTGGCAGGTCGGTGGAGGAAGGCGGGAGGAGGGTTGAGACCGGTGGAGGTGGGAACGGAGGCGGTCTTAGGACATTATGGCGAAAAGTGTCGCGAAACTGATGGTGCGTGTAACCAGGGGTTGATACCAACGCGGATGGTGGTGTAGCGATCTCGGATACATGGCGTTTGTTGTAAGAACCTGGGAGGGCAGTGGGGGTTTGAATGGGTGACGGTGCATCTGGGGTAGGTGGCGGCGTGAGTCGCGCTGCGGCAGGGGGAGGTGGGAGCTGGAGAACAGGCGGCCCGCCGCGTGCAGGCAGCGCCAGAAGGACTTGCCGTTGGTCGATCTGCGACGCAAACAGATTCTGAAACGACTTGCCGTTGGAATGCTCTCCGCCCGAACTCGAAGGTCCACCATGACACGACATAACGTCCCCTCTAGCACCCCCCTCCTCCTGCACCTCCACATTCTCGTCCTCCTCCTCCACCTCCGCCTCTTCCGCCTCCTCCTCGCCATCGCTTTCGGTATCTCCGCCAGAGGCGCGCAAGGATCCGCGGGACCTTCGTCTACCGCCCTTCGTGGCCTTCCGCCCGGTCTTGCCCTGCGCGTGCTGCTTCAACTGGCTCTTAGCGGCGCGCGCTTGATTAATGGCATCTCTAACTGAAAGAACGGGCTTTCCCGCAGGAAATCCCCCTGCAGCCGCGGACGCGTCGGTTAATTCTAAATCAACAGTCTCGGAGGAGAGAGCTGCGTTCGTCTTGCCTTTCTGTAAAACAGCTTCAGCTGAAAACGGCAACTTAACGGTAGCTGTACCATCTAAGGCGGCTTGGCTTGGCTCGACTGACGTTCTGTCCGCGGCAGAATCAGTCGTCTGACGCCATGCAGCAGGAGACGGTTGTTTTCTCTTGGAAGAAATCGATGCAGGGGTTTGATCATCTGCATGAGTATCTTTCGCCACGGGAGTATGCTTACCTGCAAGAGAACGTTTATTCGCGACAAGTGGCGTGGAGGCTGCGCTATTAGCTCCTCCTAACGCCAGCGGTAAGGGAAGATTAGAGTTACGCTTCGGTCTCCCTCGCTTAACTATGATCCCTTCGAGCTCCTGTAACTCGACTTCTTCGCAATCGCCGTCTTCGTATTTGATCAGAAAGAAATTCTCGTCGGCATCGTACGATTCGACTCGACCCGTGAACCAGCCGTGCACTCCAAAATCCTTCTTCACTTTTCGACCTACGTAGCTCGAATGGTCGATCGCCGTCGCCTTAGACGCCATCGAGTTACTCTTACACGAAGCACAGTCGTTTAGATTGCTAATATACTAAGTACACTTATCGAAAGGCATCACGCCTCGTTGATACATTAACTACCCCCGGACAGTCGAGCTATCTGTGAAAGCCACACGACATGCTAGGAATGGCGGAAACCAACCTCGAGATATGCAAGGAATTGGCGGAAACCAACCCTGTGACCTCAGGGATAAGGCGAACACCGAGGAGAGTGACCATGAACCATGAACCTCGGGCAGGAGGTTGGCCTTGAAGGCAAATTTTGGAGTTCCCGAGGTTCATGCTGCCGCGCGGATCAGAATTTGAATGTTCAAACAAGTTGGGGTCGGGCAGCTGAGAAAAATATTAGTGGTGATAGGATGACGGGCTTTTGGTTGGTGGCGAAACGGTGGGGAGGACGTGCGTCTGCGATTTTGTTCGCGAAGCTCGGGTCAGCCTGGACGAGGATTAGCGAATCGTAAGAGCTTCGTCGCCACGGCTCCGTGCTGTGCGCGATTGGCTGCTGCTTGAACCACTACACTTCAAAGTATAGAATGCATTGGTTCGCGCCAAAAATCACAGTTCCTTCAGTGAGCCAGTTCACCAGCTTTTCTAGTTTCCGAGGTTCCAAATCCACCACTTATGATTGGATTGGAGCGATAGTGCGGTGCGGTCTAGCCACAATTTGCTAGCAAGTCAACTGATTCAAGGTGTTCCTCCCTACCTCTCAAGCCGCCCCTTACTCTTGGAACCGCTAGCTTCTCAAGCACCTAGCTTTGACATCTTCTCCATAATGCTTTGCCTGAGCAGCTGTCTCCCGCTCTGGTTGTACCTCCAAGGCCTCCATAATGGAGGAAGTGAATACATACCACAAAGTTCATAAGGTGTACATGGACTGTTTTGAGAGTTAAATGCACTATCAAGGCACAGCACCACCGTTTCGTCATCACACACAAAACAGGTACATGGAAGAACCACCTTCGTGTACAAACCCTATCATCTTTGTTGGACCCAAAGCAAAAAGCTCCAAACAAGCTCAACTGTAATCGTATCATTTGCACATATTGCTCATCCTTCATATAAACATGTCACCCACATACAGTCCTATCCTTCCATCCTTCTGCCTTATCACCTTCGTGGTGCTTGCAATGAGAAGCCAGTCCCTTTTCTGCCAGACCCACCAGCATCATCACCACCACCGAAAAAACCACCACCACCACCAGCATTCACCGTTTCGCTGCCACTCGTCCTGCTTGCAGCCCCCACCTCTCTATCCCTCTCCTGTGACCCCACATTTCCAGCTTTCCTCAGCTCACTTGCACCAGTGGTTGCTGCTGCTGCACCTGTTACAGTATCACCCGGTACAGTCACATCCGTAGGGGCGCTCGGTACAGTCACACCTGTAGGGGAACCGGACACGGTCTTATAGATAGCGAGTGCTTGCGCTACCATGGACGAGGGGTCGCCCACGTTGCTCGGCAGCAGCACTGTTGTTCCCTGCTTCGCCAGATTCGCCAGAGCTGCCACGTACTGCTCTGCCACTCGCAGGCTTGCAGCCTGAATTGGGGGGGGTGGTAGGGTGGAAGGGAGGGGTGGGTGGTGGGGAGGCAAGAACGGTCAAGATAAGGATGTCACCATCTGATTGGGAATCACTTCTGAGAATTCTCAAAAGAATCACTTTTTAGAATTCTCAAAAATGTCACCATCTGATGTGCTTCCCTGCTTGGCTAGGTTTCCCAGCGCTGCCGAATTCTGCTCTGCCACTCGCAGGCTTGCAGCCTGAATGTAGTGGGTGGTGGTTGAGATGAAGGAGGGAAACAAAAAAGGACATGATTAAAAGATATTTCGGCACCTGATGCCCCGTACTACTCTGCCACTTGCGGGCTTGCAGCTTGATCGGACGAACGGGCAGAAGAGAGGGGGAGAAAGGTTGGAAGGAAGAGGGGAAAACAAAGAGCTGTCACGAACAAGATTGGTGGCCGGACTTACCAGTGCTCCCATGGACTAGTCTGCCACTTACAGGCAGTGAGAAGGGAAAAATCCGATTCCCTTCAATAGGAAGTACAAGGACTGAAAGGAGAAAGAAGGATGAGCTGAGCAGAACTGAACCCATCAAGGCTACATCATACGCACACCAGTCTCTCTCTCTCTCACACACACACACACACACACACACACACAAACACACACACACACACACACACACACACACACACACAAACACACACACACACACACACACACACACACAAACACACACACACACACACACACACAAACACACACACACACACACACACAAACACACACACACACACACACACACACTCACACACACACACACACTCTCACACACACACACACAAACCTGTGTAGCCCCTTCAACCATGAGCGCTCTAGACAGCATGCCAAAGCCCCCCCCCGCTTACGTTTAAGTGCCGCCCCGTAAGCCTTGCAATCCACGCCCCTCACAAGCACAGCAAACCATACGCTCTGCCTTCATGCCTTTGAGAAACACACCTGGCTTGCCCCTTCAGCCATGAGCGCTCTAGACAGCATGGCGATTCCCTCCGCTGATGCCCTCGCCCTTGCCACTATTGCCTCCGCCTCTCCTGCAAGGCGTGGGCGAATCGGGGGGGGAAAGTCAAGTGGGTAGAGAGAGAGAAGAGAAGCATGGAAATTGGAAACCAGCGCGAATCATGCTAATGCCCTCGCCCTGATGCACTCGCCCTTGCCACTATCGCCTCCACCTCGCCTGCAAAGCGCATGTGCGGGGGAGGGGGAGGGCAGGGGAAGGGAAGCACATGGAAGGGCACAGGGTGAGAGAAGCAGGACAGTGAAAGAGCGCCGTGTGTGAGCCTTTCAGGACAGGAGAAGGGAATTTGGACGCCAGGACAGGAGAAGGGAATTTGGACGCCAGGACAGGAGAAGGGAATTTGGACGCCAGGACAGGAGAAGGAAATTTGGACGCCAGGACAGGAGAAGGGAATTTGGACGAGCGAAGGAAGGGAGTATGGGGAAGGGAGAAAAGAATAAAGCATTTCTGGTTTTGAGACGTCAAAAGAGTATTGGTGATAGTTTCCCTGAGCCTAGAGCCTTGGAGCCCGAGCCTTGGTGCCCGAGCCTTGGTGCCCGAGCCACGTACCCTTGGCTCGGTTCATCTGGTCTGACATGGCGGCCTCTGATTCGAGGATGACTGCCGTCTTGCGCCCCTCTGCCATGTTTATGTTCGCCTGGCGGTCACCTGATGAGGAGAAGGGAGGGGAAGGAAGGGGGGGGGGAAGGGGGGAGGGGTACACGAGCAAAGGGAAAGGAGATGGGGAAGGGAAAGGGCAAGGAAATGTGGATTGGGATATACAGTTGTGATTTGATTAACCACTGCAATTGGGCAAGGAAACGGGAAACAGGAAGGGGACAGGGGGGAGGAGGAGGGAAGTCTCAACAAAACTCGTACCCTCTGTAATCAGACAATAGCTTACATTTGAGTAAACATTTAGAGTATCAGACTACAGACTCTACAGAAAATAACACTCACCCTCTGACTCGAGCACTTGTGCACGCCTCCGCCTCTCTGCCTCAGCCTGCATCTCCATGGCTGCCCGCACGCCAGGTGGGGGCGAGATGTCACCTGCGGGCATGCGGCACATGCAGAGGTGAGAAGGTGGGGGTCTCAATCAGGACAATGACAACACGCCGATCCCGTGGATCCGCCCGCCTCAGCCTGCACCTCCATGGCTGCCCGCACGCCAGGTGGGGGCGAGATGTCACCTGCGGGCATGCGGCACATGCAGAGATGAGAAGGTGGGGGTCTCAATCAGGACAATGACAACACGCCGATCCCGTGGATCCGCCTCTCTGCCTCAGCCTGCATCTCCATGGCTGCCCGCACGCCAGGTGGGGGCGAGATGTCACCTGCGGGCATGCGGCACATGCAGAGGTGAGAAGGTGGGGGTCTCAATCAGGACAATGACAACACGCCGATCCCGTGGATCCGCCCGCCTCAGCCTGCACCTCCATGGCTGCCCGCACGCCAGGTGGGGGCGAGATGTCACCTGCGGGCATGCGGCACATGCAGAGATGAGAAGGTGGGGGAGTCAGTCAGAGCAGTGATGACATGCCCATCCCGCTGATTCGCTTCAGCCTGCACCTCCATGGCTGCTCGCACTCCAGGTGGGGGCGAGGTGTCACCTGCGGCACGTGCCATAGGCCAGGTGGCATGCGGCGGGTGAGATGTGCCGTGCGAGGTGGCATGCGGCGGGTGAGATGTGCCGTGCGAGGTGGCATGTACAGAATATCTATTAGTCTGGTGACAGATTTTAGAGGCGCCACGAAAGTAGGCCATGTGTAGAATTTCTATACGCCTGGTGAAACACGTGGGGATGCGACATGACATACGTGTGCAGATGTTTGAATCCGAATAACAAGGGTTGCATGCATGCATGCATGCATGCTGACCAATTTGTCAAAGAAGGGTTGGAAGTAAAGAAGGGAGAGAAGGACGGGCTGTGTGAGAGTGGTACGTACGGATCTTCACTCATAGCGTGCATTGAATGGCTGAGTGCATTTGAGGAGCCTCAAAAGCAACCTCAAGGAAGGGCTGTGTGAGAGTGGTACGTACGGATCTCGTATCTCAGGCACTCAATGCCCCATGCCTGCCCCGCTTCATTGATCGCCCTCTGCTCACATCACACACACAAGCAGCAAGGGAAACATGCGACAAGCGAGAGGAAGGATGAAGCAGAAGAACGGAAGGAACTTTACATGCGGCATGCACAGACCTCCCAGCACAGCACACACCACTCTAACCACGCACCCCCTGATACCACTCCCAGCACGCACCACTCCCAGCACGCACCACTCCCAGCACGCACCACTCCCAGCACGCACCACTCCCAACCACGCACCACTCCCAACCACGCACCACTCCCAGCCTTACCACAATATTGGTGTTGAGAATATCGCGTTCTTCAAATGTGTTGTCGAGAGTGATCTTCCCCAGCTCGCTGCGCATGGTCGTCTGGGCCAGCTGCACCACTGCGTACAGCGGCCGCTCCACACCGTACGATGCCTGCACCGGATCCACGATCTGACGGTGGAGGACGCACCACCATCAGGTGGAGATAACAGAGCAGGGGGAGAAGGGCAGACGAGGGCAGAGGAGGGCAGAGGAGGGCAGAAGAGGGCAGAGGAGGGCAGAGGAGGGCAGAGGAGGGCAGTGGAGGGTAGAGGAGGGTAGAAGAGGGTAGAAGAGGGTAGAGGAGGGTAGAGGAGGGTAGAGGAGGGTAGAAGAGGGTAGAGAAGGGTAGAGGAGGGTAGAGGAGGGTAGAGGAGGGTAGAGGAGGGTAGAAGAGGGTAGAGAATGGGGGAAGGGTTCATTCCAGGGAGAGAACTCCACTGGGACAATCATCACAATGATTCCAAGAGTGACCACTGAATCGTCGATTTCAGCAGCCTTAGGAACACCGTCGATTACAATCGTACTGTGACTCACCCGGACGTAAAGAACACCGTCGATCTGGATGCTGACGTTATCCTTGGTGATTGCTGATTGGTTCGGAATCGGGATCGCCTCCTCTTTCAGCGAGTGCACGTACGCGATTCGGTCTACTAACGGTATTAAGAGATGGATTCCGGAACCTAAAGTCTTGTAGTACTTTCCGAATCGCTCTATAACGTAAGCGCTTTTCTCGGGCACGATCCGCACGCCCCAATTGGTCAGCGAGGCTGAAGATGCTCCCAGATTTTGCCACGTGTCCTCAGATCCGAAGCCCCAGCCATTGCGAGCGGTGGGGATTCCACTGTGGAAGGGGCGATTGCTGGGACCAATCAGAGACGAGAATGACGTGGATGATGACGTGGAGGAAGGTTTGTGGTGGGAGATGGTAGGAGAGAAAGCGCGCCTCGGAGCTAAGCTTGAAAACAATCTTCTAATGGACCCGTCGATCGGGCTGCTCACTGCGCCGTTAATTGCGCCGTTGATTGCGCCGTTGGTCGCGCCGTTAATCGCGCTCGATTCGGCAAGAGCAGCTAACGGCGCCGCATCTCTCGGCACGGAAGGGGATCGCGGCGCGAGCAGCTGGGTATGTCGCAGCAGCGCAACGGCGGCAGCAGCGGCTGGTGCCGCAAGATGCGCGGCGCGGTACAGCTCCCGCTGTCGCGCTGCCACGTGGCCTAGCATGATTCAAAAGCGGCTTCAAAATTTGGCACATATAACGGGTCAAACTGTAACGGAAGCAAATCAGATAACATATAACGGGTCTACCTAAAACGGAAGCAAGTGTTGGCAAACCAGACACTGATCGCATACTAAGGGTAAGAGTTACAAGCCACCAGAACCGGCAATATCGATGAGATGACCCTTGCACTACGATGGTTCCCTCGCTGCTGTCCTGCTCTCGACATACATAATCTAGGCCAGCTGATTGTAAGCGCTGTAAGGAGTTTGCGTGTGCGACTCGGTTGACGTGTCTGTGTCCACTAATGTGCCTGTTGAATTGTGGAGATGCTTTTTACAGAATGGTCCGATTTAAACGTGTTACTACACGACTTCGACTTCCAACCCTACATCACCCAATTTAACCAGTAGTACTGGTAAGTTGCCCTCTTCGACTCAAACTTACATGTCACTATCTCCTCACTTATGTGTTCTCTTCTATCGACTATTTTAAGCCCAAACCCCCTTTTTTTTTCTCTTGTCAAAGTGTCTTCAGCCATATCCTCATGGTAAATGCCAGGTGGGGTGGGACCACGGGGGGATCAAGTTACGAACAGGTGTGCACTGTTTATGTAACACAAGAAGCATTCTTCGCTTCTTTCTTGATAAGTGCATCAGTAGCATTGGATGTGACATGACATCTGTCAGGAAAATTCACAACTGCAATTTTCAGCCTGCTCTTTAACCAACCATGGCTCTTTTCCTCCCTCGTAGTCGAACTGGAACGGCGGGTTAGGCAGGAGAAAAACGTACCAAGTACCACCAAACATGAGTGAAACACACTTGGATATGCGCCTGAAAGACTGGGAGATTTGCGATACATGCCCTTATCCCCAGCTGGTTCAGTGTGGCACTCCGGAAGTGTCTACTAAAAAATCACCCTCAGCTTGGCAAGGAGCGAGGGTGGAGGATGGGCTCTTACCTTGCCCCAGCTTGTTCAGTGTGGCGCTCCAGAACCGTGAATGGTGACGATATGATGTCAGCACCGCCGACATCTGATGTCACACATGGATAAGATGAACAAACAAGCAGGAAGACATTGGAAATGCTTTCATTCAAGAGCGATGCAAGAGTCAAAACAAGGGAAGAACAAGCACGAAGAAGAAACTGGGGAGGGGGTGACGGCACAGGGGAGGAAGGACGGCCAACTTTGGAGCAGCGCGGTGAGGAGAAAGGAAAGGCAGGCTGGCTTGCAAGTGGTGGGTGTGTCTGGTGTGAAGGGTAAGAACGAACAATATCCCCGTTGCTGGAGTGCAAGGAGATGAGTGCCCGCTCAAGCACGTAGAGGTCGACAGCCTTGTCCTCCGCAATGGTGGAGTTGAAGCTCAGCCCAAAGTCTATCACCACCACGCGCTCCCTATCCGCCCCTACTACCCCCACTGCTGCTGCAGCCGCCCCCGCTGCTGCAGCCGACCGTGCTGCTGCTTCGGATGACACTGCTGCTGAAGTTCCTGCTACTGCCCCTGCTCTTATTACAGCTGCACTGGATCCAGCAGCAGCGCGAATGGCAGCGGCAGCAGGGAGGGGCGAGAGCAGCATGTTGGAGGTGGTGAGGTCGCCATGCACCATGCCCCCATCGTGCAGCTTTGCAATCGCCTCGCCCATCCATGCCGCCACCTCCGCCACACGCGGGTGTAGCCCCCCACCCATGCCACTGTCACTGCCGCTGCCCCTTCCCTTGCCCGCACCCATGGGTGTTTCCTCGCCTGTGCCTGCCCCAGTGTCTGTGCCTGTGCATATGCTCGTAGCTGGTTCTGTGCTGGTATTGGCGGCAGCAGCAGCAGCAGCAGCAGCAGGGGGGGAGTGGTGCGCGAGGGAGAGGAAGAGGTCTTTAACGCTGTGGCCCGCCACTCGTTGCATCACGATGCACCGCTCCCCCTCCTCCACACCGTACAGCACCGGCACTGCTACTCCGAGCTTCGCCGCCCGCACCATGTTCCTCGCCTCCTGGGATCAGCAAGAGGGTGTAAGGGTGTAAGAGAAGGGAGTTGGCAATGCATCTATACTATATAAATACTTCTATGCCACTTGCTCCCCTCCTCCACTCCTTACAGCACCAGCACCGCCACGCCAAGTTTCGCCGCCCGCACCATGTTCCTCGCCACCTGGGAGTAAGAAGAGGGAGATAGAGCAGGGGGTTGGCAATGCATTGGTGTTGATCCCTCTCCCTCTTCTGCTCCGCCTCCTCCACTCCGTACCGCACCAGCACTGCCACCTCTAGTTTTGCTGCGCGCGCCATGTTCCTCGCCTCCTGGGAGTGGAATGGGAAAGACAGTAAGAACAGAGATTCGGCAGGGCATCTATGTGTCAATCCCTCTTCCCCTCCCACTCCCCCTCCTCCACTCCGTACAGCACCAGCACTACTACCCCTAGCTTCGCTGCCCGCACCATGTTCCTCGCTTCCTGGGAGTGGCGTAGGGGAGGGAGCCCGATGAGTGGGGGAGGGAAGGGATCGGGGAGTGGCAGAGAATACTCGCGAGAATACTTGTTCTAAAAGCGGAGAATACTCGCGAGAATACTTGTTCTAAAAGCGGAGAATACTCCCGAGAATACTTGTTCTAAAAGCGGAGAATACTCGCGAGAATACTTGTTCTAAAAGCGGAGAATACTCGCGAGAATACTTGTTCTAAAAGCGGAGAATACTCGCGAGAATACTTGTTCAAAAAGCGGAGAATACTCGCGAGAATACTTGTTCTTAAAGCAGCATGGCATGGGAGCGGCAGAGAATACTCTCGAGAGCATGCCCGGGAAGGCTCATTGGGGTGCGGTGGGGGAGAGGTCACAGCGGGGGAGAGGTCACAGCGGGGGAGAGGTCACAGCGGGGGAGAGGTCACAGCGGGGGAGAGGTCACAGCGGGGGAGAGGTCACAGCGGGGGAGAGGTCACAGCGGGGGAGAGGTCACAGCGGGGGAGAGGTCACAGCGGGGGAGAGGTCACAGCGGGGGAGAGGTCACAACACAGGAGCACTCACCGTGTGCAGGCGCTTGGAGGTGAGTCGCGCGTCCAGCGTGGGGTGGCGGTACTTCTTCTCAAAGCGCTGCTTCAGTATCGCCGGCCGCCCGCAGAACGTTGCTGCGAACACTCTCTGCGATCACGGGGTGATGCGATGGTGGGATGGTGAGATGGTGGGATGGTGAGATGGTGGGATGGTGAGATGGTGAGATGGTGAGATGGTGAGATGGTGAGGTGGTGAGATGGTGAGATGGTGAGATGGTGAGATGGTGAGATGGTGAGATGGTGAGGTGGTGAGATGGTGGGATGGTGAGATGGTGGGATGGTGAGATGGTGGGATGATGAGATGGTGGGGTGGAATGGAGGAGGGAGGTGGAAGGATGAGGAGCAGGTGGGAGCGGGTGAGGGGGAAAGGCCTGGGGAGGGGGGAGGGCCTGGGGGGGGGGGGGGAGGGAGAGAGGACGTTCCCATTGGCTGGCCGCAATCCATTCCTCGCGGACAACCGTGGCTTTAAGCGCTGACTGAATTGATGAGCACCGCGTGCGCTAATGGAATTGAATGGTCGGCGACCGGGACTGGTTACAACGGGTATGCGTACAGCTTCTGCGCCTTGGCTGATGAGCTCCGCTGACGCCAGAAGGAGCGACAGCCCCTGCTTCGGCGCACCGCTGGTGTCCATCAGCTCCGCTCCCCCAGCTTCTCCCTTTTTCCCCGTTTCCCCCTGTGCGGGCGCTTCCCCCTGCACGTTCGCCCCCTCCTGCGCGCTCCCCCTCTCTCCCCCTTGCGGCGGAGCTGATATTTCTTCCGCCATTGGTGCGCGGAAGCGGATTACTACCAAGATTCTTGAGTGCAGATAACGGAGATGAACGGCGCACAAGCGGGTCTAATGTGCTGCTAACACATTAGTTCAGACAAAACTGAATAGAACGATTGTGCACCTCTATAGCGGATATATTAACGCGGATAACGAATCAAAACTCTCAATCGCGCGGTCATGGGGGGTTAAGCTTCGATACAGTGGGCCTTGCATCCGTTGTGGTCATTCCCGTTTGTGAAAAACGTGTACGCCTTTTACAGACCCGATTATCACAGATTTCCGATAAAGCTCCTTTCCCACCTCACAGATCTTTCGGCTGAAATTGGCGCGCCATTGAGCTGCCGCGTGTCATTCATCATCATTTGGAAGTTCACACGCTGGGTACGACAGATTTTTCGCACCGTCACACGAGCTATCCGATGACTCAGCAAGATGACAGAAGTTGGAGGTTGAACGAACGGCGTCGATGCACTTGGGTCGTGTCACTTGGGACAACGCACGTGCGTCTCCCTGCCAGATCTTTCCAGGTGTGCTGTAACCTCGCAGTAGTTCTCGTTCATATCTTCGCTCGTTTCGTTTACATCTTCGTCACTTGTGGTATCTCGTTGTCTCCTGAAGCTGCATTCGAGACCTTCTTGACCTCGAAAACTCCAACTCGTGTCCACGTTTTCCAGCATCACATCGCATTCCATCTGACCCCATCCCTCTCCACTCCCTTACTTGCACTTTCCCCCTCGACCTCGGGATAGCATTGATCCCCCCTGCCTCCTAAACTCACCAGCTATGAATTCCAGTCTGCTGAAATCACGGCTGCTTCTCCTCATTTTGCTCTTTTCGAGATTCCCTTCGCCTCTTTCCTGTTGATTCCTTGGAATCCAGCTTGGTAGGGTGTGTCACTTGCTGAATTAGTTTCTGTGGAGTTCAATAGCCGAGCAGAGTGAATATAGAACAGCCGTTGCGACGTCTCGCATTTCCTTGGTTGAAGTAACCTGGTTCTCGGTGCAAAACAACATCCTCTTCTCAGAGCACAGGGAGGATGGAAGCCATGGCTGCGTGCGCTCCAACGCGGAGTCTCTTAAACCGGACGGTTGCCGGCGTCCGTTGCCTATCCGGAGAATCTCTAGGCCAACCACTTCACACCAGACCATTGATCAATATCCCGCGAGCCAAATCCCTCATAAAAGACATTCCCAGTGGAGCGTCCCGGCGACTTACGGTAGAATGTAACAACGTACGGAAAACGAAGAGAGCACCCATGGATCCGGACTACCCGTGGCCGGACAAGTACCACGCGGAGGAGAAGGGTTTCCTCGCGTTCTTTTCCAAGAGCAAGGAAAACACCGGGAAGAAAGGCAAGCCCATGATGCTGCCGTTCGAGCGGCCGCTGGAGGACCTGGAGAAGCGGATTAAAGAGGTCAGGCATCGCATCGCTCTGCACCGTATCCCACCGCATCGCATCGCACTGTATCGTACAACTTTGTGCATCGCATCGCATCGTGTCGTATCGTATCATTTGACTCTTTGGCATTCCGGCCTTCACACAATGCTCTTCCTAACGAGAACATTTATAAAACAGGGGGCCTCGGGATTCACGACGCAGCCTCAACTTTCATCTGTTCCGAGTGGAAGCGACGCTACCTGTCAAGTATGAAGCATTGTGTTACGCTTGGTCGTACCGTTACCGTCTGCTGACTTGCGTCGCAGGTTCGCGATCTGGCGACGAAGACGGGGATGGACTTCACCGAGCAGATTCACGAGCTGCAGGAGAAATACGACCAAGTGAGCTGCACCACTTGAGCTGTTGCACAGGTTATGAGGCGCTCAGGACCTGCAATGTCTGACGTGTTGCACTGTCTGTCCTCTTCACGTGTCTGCTCTGTTCTTTTGGCTTTTCTTGTTTTTTTTCTCATGCGCGTGCTTGCGCATACTGCTTTGTTTCTTTGCTTTTTCTCTGTCCCGTGGCAGCTGAAGCGCGACATCTACCTCCGCCTCACACCGGTGCAACGTCTGGGCGTGGCGCGCCATCCCAACCGTCCAACGTTCCTCGACCACATCCTCAACATCACAGATAAGGTGACGCACTGCCACTATCATGGCGATATGCTCTAGATCCACGGCCCGCAACATAAGAACGCCACTCTAAGTGACTGTTTAATCAACTGACAAGCCACATCCTGACCTCACAGATAAGGTGACGCACTGCCACTATCAAGTCGATATGCACTAGATCCACGACTCGCAACATAAGAACGCCACTCTAAGTGACTGTTTAATCAACTCACAAGCCACCTTCTGAACATCACAGATAAGGTGTTGCGCAATCACTATCAAGACGATATGCACTAGATTCACGTCACCATAAGGTGTCTCACTGCCATTCTCGAGCATGCTTACAAGCATTGCTTATGCTTGTCGCCGCGCACCTCCGACGCCATGCAGTGGGTGGAGCTGCACGGCGATCGCGACGGGTACGACGACCCGGCGCTGGTGGGTGGCATGTGGTCGTGGTCAACGCATGCTTTATTAGTTTGCACCCCCAACCTGCTTTCCCCCAACGTGCTGTCCGCCAACCTGCTTTCTCCCCGCCCCTCTCCCATCATGCAGTGGGTGGAGCTGCATGGCGATCCAGTGCTGGTATGCGGGCTGCCTTTGGTTATGATTGGGGCTGACACATAGCTCTGTTCCTTTGCATCCTGCCGTTGCGTTCTTTCTGTGCTTCTCCCATCACGCAGTGGGTGGAGCTGCACGGCGACCGCGGAGGCTACGACGACCCGGCGCTGGTGTGCGGGCTGGGGCGCATCGACGGCATGAGCTTCATGTTCATGGGGCATCAGAAGGGCCGCAACACCAACGAAAACATCTACCGCAACTTCGGCATGCCGTCTCCGAACGGGTGAGTCACCAAGTGCTGGTCCTCTAGCGAAGTTGAGGCTCTCCCTGTTTGTACTTCATCAAACAGTAGCCATGAGCACATGCTGTCAGAGTATATGCTTCCGTCGTTTACCCCGCACCCTCAACCCATCGTTTCCCCTTTTTCCTCCCCGTTTCTCTCCACCCTTCCCCCGCCCCTGCAGGTACCGCAAGGCGTTGCGGCTGATGCGGCACGCAGAGCACCACGGGTTCCCCATCGTCATGTTCATCGACACTCCGGGCGCCTACGCTGGCATTCAGGCCGAGGAGCTGGGACAGGTGGGTTGTGGAGGGAGGGTAGGGTGGGTTGATGGGGAAGGGTAGGTGCATTAGAGAGGCTATGGGAGCGGTGGAAGGAGGGAGCACCACGGGTTCCCCATCGTCATGTTCATTGACACTCCGGGCGCTTACGCGGGCATTCAGGCCGAGGAGCTGGGGCAGGTGGGTGGATGGGGAAGGTGGTGAGGGGATCGGGGATGATAGGTGCATGAGAGTGGGCATGGGAACGGTGAGAGCATCACGGCTTCCCCATCGTCATGTTCATTGACACGCCGGGCGCCTATGCTGGCATCCAGGCTGAGGAGCTGGGACAGGTGGGTGGAAAGGGAGGGGTGGGTGGAATGGGGAGGGTAGGTGCATGAGATGTACCTCCTACGCACCTCACCTCACCCCACGCGCCCGCCACAGTGCGAGGCCATAGCGTACAGCCTGAGGGTGATGTTTGACCTCACAGTGCCCACCATCTCAGGGGGGTCTATGTTGATTTGGCCTCTCCCCATCCCCCCCGTTTCCCCCATTTCTCCCCCGCCGCGTGCCCCTCCGTCTCCCGCAGGGCGAGGCAATCGCGCACAACCTGCGGGAGATGTTTGGACTCACAGTGCCCACCATCTCTGTCGTTATTGGGGAAGGAGGGTCGGGCGGGGCTCTCGCTATAGGCTGCTGCAATAAGATGCTCATGCTCGAAAACGCCGTGTATTATGTTGCCAGGTGAGGGGAACACGAGGGTGGTGGTGATGAGGTCAGGTGGTCAATCAAGTGGGCTATCAGGTGGACAGTCACGAGTGTCAGGTGAAGATGAGACGATGAAAATGAGTGATTGTATGAATAGGCTATCACACGGGATCGGTTGAATCGGAATAACACAATACAATACTCAGTAAGCGGACATCCCTCTTCCTCCCTCCCACCCTCACACACACCTAATCATCCACCTCCCCCACCCCTCCTGCTCACTGCTCCCTGTGTGCGTCTCCTCTAGTCCCGAGGCTTGCACTTCCACTCTCACCCGCCTCAAGTTTTCAAGTTTCGCCTCGAGTTGACTCAGAAATCGTTTCACCCACCTCAGACTTCTCTCCCACCCTCGCACGCGTGCGCGCGCACACACACGCACACACACACACACACACACACACACACACACACACACACACACACACACACACACACACACACGCACACACACATCCTCGATTGCTCTCCCTTCTCCTCTCGCCCGCTGCTCCCTCTGTGTGTCTCCTCCAGCCCTGAGGCTTGCGCCGCCATTCTGTGGAAGACTGCTGCTGCTGCTCCCAAGGTACTGCCCGCATCCCCCTCTCCTTTGTCTCATTTTTTTTTTTCCCGATGTATCACCCAGAAGCTGAACCCAGCTCCACCTCCTCTCACGTGCTTCCTTCCGTCCACTTCTCTCCACTCCACTCCTTCCCCAAACGATCCTGGCCAGGCAACAGAAGCACTGAGGATCACAGCACACGAGCTGCAGAAGCTGAACGTCGTGGATGAAGTCATTCCGGTGAGTGGTGGATGAAGCAAGTCATTCCGGTCACTCCCCTCTCCTCCCCACTGTGCTCTCCCTCTCTCCTCCCCTCCTTGCGCCACCCCTCTCCTGTACTACCTTCCCAAGTCCTCCAATCCCCCAAATCCCGAATCCCGAATCCCCCAATTCTAAATCCCATCACCACCCGCCTGCTCGTCCTTTCCATATTCTCGCCAGAGAGTGAAACTACCCCTCGCTTTCCCGTGCAATTTCCTTAGCCACTCCCTAGCCACCACAAACCCCGCCTTCTGCACCCGCTGCTCCCCCCTCCCCTCCTCCTGCTGCCTTCAGGAGCCGCTGGGGGGAGCCCATGCTGATCCCGTCAAAACATCGCTCGCCATTCGATCCGCAATTCTCGCCAACATGAAGGTGAGACGTGTGAGACGTGAGTGAACAGTGTTTACACATCTCAGGCCTGTATGTGTGGAGAACGGTATCAAGGGCCCCTTCAACAATCAAGCGTCTAAAAGCTCTTTCAACATACATTCCCCTGTGCTCCGCCCCCCTTTGCTCCCTCCCTCTGCTCCCTCTGTGTGGCTATCCCCCACACCCATTCACGAGCTACTGAAACTTCAGCCATAGGAGGTGATTTAGCAGCGAGAGGCAAACCCTCTCTGATCATCCACCCGTCTCATCCCCTACCTCGTTCTTCCTCGCACCCACCTTCCCCATCGCCCTCATCCCCTTGCAGGAGCTGCTGAAGCTGAGCAGGGAGGAGGTGATTCAGCAGCGGGTGGGCAAGTTCCGCAGCATAGGCGGCTTCACAGAGGGCGTGGCAGTGGACCCGGCCAAGAAGCGCGCCTTCAAGAAGAAAGACAAGCCCGCTCCCATCCGCTCATCCCCCACCTCGCCCTTCTCTCCGCCCCGCTCCTCGTCCCAAGTCAACTCCAAGCCTGTTCCTAGTAAAGCCGAGAGCAACAATTAGGGGGGACCTTACCTGATGCTGCAGGTTGAGGTTCAGAGCACTGCTGTAGCAGGTGCTTCGTTTGCAGAGTGTGCTATTTTAAAGGACGTGACTAAAATGTGTTTTGATATTATATGATGGTGGGTGTTGGGCTGGGATAGCCCCTTAGGATCTTTTCAGGGGAGAACTCTGGGTAGGACAATTGTAATAGCGGAAGCTTTTAGTGAAGTAATTGTGAACCACCTTGCGCTAGTATGTGAGGGCAAAGTAGATTAATTATAACAGGAAAGTACAAGAATATATAGTGGTGTAAGGAATGTCAAAGGATACGGTTATAACTACTTTTACTGTTGCTGTTGCGGTTCGATACAGTACGACTCGGGCAACTGCTCTGTAACGAGTCAGTTGTATGTCCTTAACTGTCGCGCTGTACTTGTCGGGTCAAAGGTCAGCGACCTTTGACCTTCGCGTAACCTCCAGCAACCTCTTCAACCCCCGAGGGTTGACTCGCGGGTGCTTCGGTGTAGTTTGCCTCGCTTCTGATGCGGTGTTTTCGACACGACTGAAGCGCTTAGGTCTTATTGTTTCCAACACTCCCCTTCGCTTCTGGAGTGTCGCTGCTGGTGACGTGGCCCTGTCCAGTCAGCAGCATGCAATACTCGAACTTTTGCTTTCCGAGTTTCTTGGTCAAGTAGTCAGCTGCCATCTCGGATGTGGGGCAGTATGACAGCTCGAGTCTCCCCTTCTCGATCTCGTCCTTCACGAAGAAGTAACGTAGGGCAATATGTTTCGTCCTGTTCGCGAAGCCGTTCTTGTTGGCGATGCGAATTGCTGACTGGTTGTCGCAGAACACGTTAAAGTTGGGTAACTCGGCTAACTTCGCTTCTTCCAGTAGCTCGCGAAGATAGAGTCCTTCTTTGGTGGCTGAGCAGAGTGCGATATATTCTGCTTCAGCTGAAGATAGCGCGATTAACTCCTGCTTGCTTGACTGCCAGGAGATAGGACCGATAGGCTCGAGGCGGTAGACGTAGCCGGTGCGTGAGCGTCTGTTGTCAGTGTCGCCGGCGTGATCGGCATCGACGTAGCCGATTAGCTTGGTTGGTGTAGCTGCGTTCTTGTGATAAGTTAAGCCGATCATTGCGGTGCTGATAAAGTAGTGCAGAGCGCGGTCAAGTTCCGCCAGGTGTTCTGCTTCAGGCTTCTTGAGATAAGTGGCGAGCTGGCTTGCGGAGTAGGATAGGTCGGGTCGGCAAGTGACGGCTGCGAAGAGAAGGCAACCTAGCTTCCTCTGATAGTTGCGTATGCCGGCGGATTTAAGTGGGGTAGATTCCTTATCGGCTCCTGTCGTGTAGCGGTATGGTGTTGAAATCGCGGCTGGCGTAATTCCGAATCGTTTGGCGATGGCGTCGGCGTACTTTTCGGCGCTGAGGTAGATCGCGTCGTTATCTTCTCGAATGTTAAGTCCGAGATACTGTGTGACGGTAGATGAGACAGTGAGGGTGAGGTCCCTCTGCAGCTCCCCTTCGAACCAGGTGGTGATGCTGTCGGTAGAGCCGATGTAGAGAAGATCGTCCACGTAGACAATTAGCAAGATGTAGTCGCTGTTCTTCGTGAGGCGGTACATGCCCTGATCGTGCGGGAGTTGTTTGAAGCCGATGCGGATGAGACGAGTATGCAGGTACTGCTGCCACAGTCGCGGTGCCTGCTTGATCCCGTAAAGCGATTTTAGTAGCTGGCAGACGTGCGTGGAATTTGTGTTGGAGCCGTGCGGTAGTTCCACGAAAATCTCTGCATCGACCGGTGCGTAGAGAAAAGCGTTTGCGACGTCGATTTGGCGCAGTTTCTTTTTCTTCATAGCGGCGATGGCGAGAAGAATTCGAAGTGAAGTGTGGCGGCTGACCGGAGCGAAGGTTTCGGTGAAGTCTCGTCCATGTTCCTGGTCAAAGCCGCGAACGACCCATCGTGCTTTAAACTTGTCGATGGTGCCGTCGGCCTTCGTCTTCACACGGAAGACCCATTTCCCGGTAAGAATGGTCTTGTTTCGCGCTACACCGATGGGAACGACTTTCCAGGTGTTGCGTTCCTCTAATGCCTTCAGCTCCTTGTCCATGGCTTCGCGCCATTTTTCCTTATGCTCCCCCCCCAGAGCCTGCTGAACTGTCGCAGGCTCCTTAGGAATGTTGACGCCGTGGACCGCGGTGACGAGACCAAGGATTTGGAGTCCGCTCTGTGTGTAGCGGGGGAGTGTGGTGTCCTCGGGATAGACTGCTTCGTCTCCAGTTTCTGGATCGGGTGCGAAGTTGGGCCCTATGCGTTCTGCTTCGTTGGTGTTGACTTCAGCAGGTGTAACGTAACCGTTGTCGGCGAAGTGGTAGTAAGTTTCGGCGTTGACGCTTTCGCGAGGGTTTTCTTCGTCCATCGGTACGTCCACTGAGCAGTAGGGAAGAGGTCCGGCTTCTTCCGAGGCTCCTTCCACATTCTGCTCGTCCCAGTCAGCTTCGTCTTCTGTCGAAGCGAAGGCTCGATCGCCACGGAAGCCGCCTGTGGGGTCTCGATTTTCGTCCAGGTTGGCAAGGTACGTTGGCAGTGTGAGTCGTTCGTAGAAAATCACGTCACGTGCTGCTACTGTTTCTTTGCTGTTGATATCGAAGATCTTCCATGCGTTGTAATGTTTTTCGATGCCCAGGTGTAGTCCCCACTGTGCGCGTTGGGAGAATCGGCCGGCTCGTGCAGATGGGGGTCGGTACTGTACCATGCAGCCGAAGACTCGTAACATTTTTGTGCTGCCCAGTTTTCCTGTCCACAGCAGATGCGGTGATGTGTTGTTCGGGAGTGACGACGAAGAAAGCAAGTTGTGCAGCATCACGGCGTGGTCCATTGCTTCGGGCCACTGGTGGTTGGGTAGCCGCATGCCACGTAACAGTTTGCGCATGGTGTTCTGCAGAGTCCTGTTCATCCTTTCTGCTACACCCTGCTGTTGATGGGCGTAGGGAAGGGAGATGAGTCTCTTGATTCCCTTCTCCGCCAGGTACTGCTTGAATCGCTGTGACGAGTATTCTCCTCCTCCGTCTGATTGGAAGCTTTTGAGTTTAGCTCCCGATTCCCGTTCTGCTGCTGGAAGCCATGCCACGAAAGCCTCGAAAGCCATGTCGCGACTTGGTAAGTTTAGGTGCCAGACGTAGCGTGTAGCGGCGTCGATGAAGGTGATGGTGTAGTTATACGCGTTTTGTCCGGGTTCGCGGTTGTACAAGATGTCGCTGTATACTTTCTCGAGTGGTGCATATGCAGGTGCGCTTGGGTTGTGATGCGAAACGAAGGGCTGATGCGGTAAGTCAGCTTCGGGGCAGGTGAAGCATGTTCCTCGAGCTCGCTGAAGTTCTCTGCCGTCTGTTAAAAGCAGAGAGTCCTTGTCGAGTACTCCTGCTCGAATTGTGTTGTTTAACACAGTGTTGCTTGGGTGTCCCATTCTTGCGTGCCAGATTTCTTCGTTGGCGCGATGACCGGGTGAGCGCTGATACATGTCGGAGTTGGAGTAGAGACCGGTGGTGAAGTTGGGACTGTGATGAAATTCTCGTGGTGCTGGCTGAAGCTGTTGTGCAGGTGTTGGTGGTGCATCGTCGTTGAAGAGCGCCGTCGTTGAAGGACCGGCGACTGGTGTCGTCGTTGTCGCTGTTGCTGTTGTTGTCTCTGCTGCTGCCGACGTTGTCTCTGCTGCTGCCGATTGTTGAATCGCTGCTAATGCTCTTGTTCTCTCTGTTTCAGGAATGGTATGTGAATACCAGAAGCCGCCTGGACTGAAGTCGGGGTCAAGATCCGGAGGGTGTGTCCAGTTGGTAAAGTTGACTATGGCGTCACTGTCAGCGGTGCCGAGATCAGGAACGAAGTCCAAGACGAAGACGTTGTTTTTAAGGATTGCCTTCCCGATGTAAAGACCTCCTCTCCCGTGGTACAGCTTGAATTCTTGGGTAGTGCTGTCTGCTTCGAGGTGGATGCCTTTCGCCATCAACTGACTCACACTGAGAAGGTTGTATCCGAGGCCTTCTGCGATTAAAACTTTGGACATTTGCAGAATGACGTTTGTCTCCCGTGACTGAAGTTGTACAATTCCTTGTCGTCGTGTGTACAGGTTTTGATTATTGGCGACGGTGATGACGACCTCTCGTTGAAGCTGATACTCTCTCTGTACGAAGCGTCCCGAAGAACACATGTGTTGTCCGCAGCAACTGTCCAAGAACCACGTGTCTTTTCCGGATGGCTCGTTTTGGGCGATGGCAGCGTATGTCGGATTTGGTTGAAGTGCTTCGCGACGAGGTGTGGTGTTGTCGAGTTGTTCTTCCGGTGAGTAATGAGGTGGTGAATCCATGACGCAAGAGTCACTTAGTCTTGCCATGCAGCTAACGATGTTTCTTGCTCCTTGCGCAGGTTGTCCCGTTGAGGTTGTTGAAGCTTGGATCTGGGTCGTTGGATTTGCTTGCGTTGACGCAATTTGACTGCTTGAAGGTCGAAGGTGTCGTTGCGGGGTCGTTGACTGTTGACGATTCGGGCAGTGCGTGCGCGGGTGCCCTGAAGTCTTGCAGATGTGACAGAAGGGAGGTACTGGCTTCGGCTGTTGTTGTCTGTTGCTGTAGTTGTTGTGTCGTCGTTGGGTGTGAAATGCGAACTCTGACGTTGTCGTCTTCTTCCTGTGTCGTTCTTCTTGCAGATCCATGTCCTGCTGTTCGGCGTGGATTTCGGCGCAGAGTGCTGCCTCAGAAATTCGTCCGTGGGCTCGGAGGATGGCCTTTGTTGCGCGCCACTGAGGGCCGAGGCCACCGATGATGACCGTCACGAAGGCGTCCTCAGAGATTGATCCTCCACATCGAAGAAGCTTGTCGCGCAGTTCGCGACATCGACTGATATATGCCATTCCTTTCTCTCCTGGTTTCATCTCAACTGTTGTCAGCTGCGCCATTAACCTGCTCTGGTTTACACTGTCTGTTGCTTGATACAGGCTCTTCAGATGGTTGTACGCGAGCTCCGCCGAGTTGCCGAAGGCCCGGTAGGACCGAATGTTCTGCTGTTGGGTTGGTGTTAAGTTCCTCAGTAGGATCGTATACGCCATCATCGATTGATATGTGTACTGCTGCTTCTCATACTGTGTGCCGTTTGCTGGATATTGCAGGGACCCGTCGAAGAAGCCAAGTATCTGCGCGCCCTCCATCATCAACTCGAACTCAAAGGACCAGGTGAAGAAGTCCTTTCCGTCGAATGGTCTTGACGTCTGAAGCTTCAAAACGTGTGCGAATTGCGACTGTACTTGTAACGCGTCCAGTGATTTGTCTTGTGCAGGCGAAGACTGCGGCATGAAGCTGATTGACCCGCGTTCGTACGGGGCGAAGGTAGGTTGCTGCTGTTGATTTCCGCGCGCGTATGACGACCCATCAAGGCTCATGGGTGTCACTCCGTTGTTGCTGTTGTGTGTCTGTGCAGGTCCCGACTGCTGGTGCTGCTCGTAGAAGGACATGAAGGAGAAAAACTTCTCCATCATGCTCTGGTCAAAGCCCGTGGGGCGATTTGTGAGAGTCTCGGTGGACGTTCCCCTAGGTCTTGTTGCTGTGCCTTCCTCTGTCTGCAGGCCAGAGGCAGGAGGTGGTATAGGAGTAGTCCCCGGGGAGCCACTAGAAGAGCTCCTCTCCTTGTTTGTTGCCATGTCTTGTAATGTCTTTGAATTGAAAAGGTAGAATTTCCCCTGACCGCTCTCATACCATGTTGGGCTGGGATAGCCCCTTAGGATCTTTTCAGGGGAGAACTCTGGGTAGGACAATTGTAATAGCGGAAGCTTTTAGTGAAGTAATTGTGAACCACCTTGCGCTAGTATGTGAGGGCAAAGTAGATTAATTATAACAGGAAAGTACAAGAATATATAGTGGTGTAAGGAATGTCAAAGGATACGGTTATAACTACTTTTACTGTTGCTGTTGCGGTTCGATACAGTACGACTCGGGCAACTGCTCTGTAACGAGTCAGTTGTATGTCCTTAACTGTCGCGCTGTACTTGTCGGGTCAAAGGTCAGCGACCTTTGACCTTCGCGTAACCTCCAGCAACCTCTTCAACCCCCGAGGGTTGACTCGCGGGTGCTTCGGTGTAGTTTGCCTCGCTTCTGATGCGGTGTTTTCGACACGACTGAAGCGCTTAGGTCTTATTGTTTCCAACAGTGGGGACAGCTGAAGTGGTTGGTTATGCACATAGAGCAGTACTTGCCGGGGGGTGGAGCGCGGGGATAGGAGTAAGGTGTGTGGAGATGAGGCTGTTGAGCAGATTATGTAGTGTATACAGAATCACGGTTTGCTGGTCTTGATCTGTCTATTATATACTGTTAGTTCATATTGTGTGGATCCTGTGAGGATGGAAACATCTATATCAAGTACCAGACATCTCATTGCAACGGTTAGATATACGGTAAGCAAGTATTTTCGAAGAAAGGTATGCATCGCGCGCGAAATGGAATTTTGGCCCAACAACGAAGATTTTGCACTGGGTGCTGCTGCACCGACAGCAGTGCCTACATCAGGATTCGGGTCCTACCGACGGCAAGATACGATACGGCATTACACTCCCCCCGACCCAACCTTTTCTCTAAAAGTAGCGTACTCCACCATTTTTAAACGTTCTGAAACGTTTTGTAACGATTGCGACCAAATTGTTTTCTTTAGCTTGATGAAAGAAACCATCTTGAGATGCGCCGTCTCTCAGTAAGGGCGAAGTCAGGTTGTGTTGTTCGTTTTAGCCTGTAGTTCATATACGTTGTGCGACACAGAAAACTAGCATACTAGGCGTCTTCGTTTGGTAGAAACCCGTGTCCACAAAACTGAACACGGGACACCACCCCGCCAGAACAGTGTGCTGTTTCAGCGACACGACACTGCGGAATGACAGAATCTGTGTTACAACATGACGGGCGACAATCAGCGCAGATGTTTCGCGCACCACCAGAATCGAAAAAGTCAACCGATTCGCGTCGCGAAACGAGGTTGAGTATTTCGCAAAGTGCTTGCGACATTGTGCCTCAAGTCTCGGGGGCTGACTCAGCGTTGGACGCGAACAGGTACTGTTCGGCGCTAATGTGTATATTCTGTGCCCAGGACGTGTTGGCGCATTACACATCACCACACATTTCACGGCAAAAAGTTGATCGCGTCCAAAAACCCTCCCAAAAATATGTTACTTTCGCAACCGATTCTGAGGGGGTGTCCAGCGCGTACATTTACAGCTCATAAACCCTGTCAGTTACCACTTTAAGGGTTGTAACACTGCATTTTACAGAAAGGCTGGACAGGATCAGCTTTCGTCCATGAGACGGCACGTCCCCTGCACGTACGTCGAGTCGTCTGACTCACGTCACCTGAAACAGCATGCGCGCGAAAAAGGGTACAGCATTGTGTCCTGCGTACTACAGTAAATTTCGCTCAAACGAGAAATTTTCGCTTGCGCAATGATTCCCACGCGAGGATTGACGAGGGGGCTAGTTACCTTGGTTTCCACACATTCGGAAGACTGTAGAAAATTACGTGGCGGGGGTTGTGTCCGCGCGCTGGAAGGCACAAGCATTTTGGACTAAGCTCGCCCTGGGTTCGTTTCTAGGTACAATGAGTTTTTCTGATCTGAGAGACGTGTGAGGGCTCTAAGTTTCCCAAAACGTACGCGCTGGACACGCCCTGAATGGCAGAGATTGCTGTATAACCTGACTCCGCCCTAAGTAGTCGAGCCCATCTATAACACAACTACGTTTCTCGTCTCGTCCTGTGCATAACTGCTCTAGCAAGCACACTACTGAAGCCTACCACACCAAACCCCATTGGATGTTTCACTGGGCCTCTCTCACTGCTTCCGATGGTGTTTGCAGACTCAGAATCCGTGAGTCCGCTGCTCGAGGGTGAATGGCGCGCTCGTGTTTCTTACTATTTACGGTCTTATCGTGGTCACTCTTTTCGACGGTAGCCATATAGACGAGCGAAACATACGGCAGCGTTATCGCAGAGGTCGCGAGCCATTTCGCGAACAAAATCGACACAGGATCGATAACATTCTACGAGCTGGACATCGAGAAATTTCCCGCTGTGGCCGTGGAGAACGGCGTTGAAGAAATGCCCACCGTGCTGCTGTTCTGGAAAGGGTGCCTTGTCACATCCGTTGTCAACGTTGCTTCCGCACGCTTGCTCCAGAGCGAGATTTGGGATCTCCACCACTGCTTGCTCGTGTGATTTGCTCGGAAATGTCAGACACCCTCTGTAATGCACTTGACTGTGGTACAGTACCGTATCAAGATTGACGCGAAATCCAGTTTGGGCGCTGTGATAGTATGGTACGTGGATACAATTATAGATGGAAATTCAAGGAACCGTTCTACTCCTACGAAAGGAGTGAATATGCATTTCGACTTCATAACCGTAACTTGCAAATGGGTGATGTTACAACTTGTGTTGCAGATTGTTTTTTCATGCTAGCGCTTTCCTTTCAGAAAATGCGCCTCTTACACAGGCAAATCACCAAATCAATGAATTACCCAGACTGTCTGACTATTAATTTCAATCCATGTCATGGCATCACATTGTGCTTCTTGTATTCTCCTGTCTAGGCGTTCTTTACGAAGTCCACACCAGCCTGGATGGAGTCCTTGAGCTCGGGCAGGGCACGCTGAATGGCCTTCTCCTCATACGGGAGAAGGTCACCCAGAGGGAGAATCTCCTCTGCTCCACCCGGACCCAGTCGCACCTGCAGGGGGCAGAGAAGAAAATGTGAGGGTGATGATTGAAATAACATCTCAGCATGTAGGGTGCACGCAACGACGTTGTGTGGGGAGATAGGTGGGTGCGGGAGAGGCTTGCTTTCTAGGCAGGTCAAGAGGGTGTGTGTGCATGCAAGAAGAGGCTGGCCCGGAGCACAGGGGGGTTTGCCCAAAACGCGGGGGTTCATTTCATACCTTGGAGGCGAAGAAGCGCGCCTCTGTGAGCTTCGACTCCACGTACGTGCACTCAACCACGTCGGGGGCACCGTTCATGGCCTTGAGGAGCGAGTCAGCGAACACTGCCGCAGCATAACTGATGGCAGCAATAGGGATGGGTGGGGGAAAGCAAGGAGAGAGAGGAAGAGAAGAGCAAGGGAAAGGGTGGGCAGCAAACACAACACAGGTGCAATCGACAACGCTGGGGGCGCCGTACATGGCCTTGAGGAGCGAGTCAGAGAACACTGCTGCCGCGTAGCTGGTGGTGGTGGGGAGGAGGGAATGGAGGGGTGGGCAGGAGGGGTGACAAGGGGAGTGGCGTGGAAAAGGAGGGATGGCTGTGAACACAACACAGTGATACCATGCTAGCAGAAAAACTCTAAGGGTGTCGGGTCGGGAAAAGGAGAAGTTTGGCTGGGGAACTCGGGATCGGCAGCATACAAGTGAGTTAGCAGCACAAGCCTCAAGACCAAGAGAGCGAGCAACGGAGGCACTCACGCCATGGAGAGCGTGGCGGAGCCCTTGCCTGCCTTGGCCAACACTACCTCGCGTTTCTCCCTTTCCACGTGTCTTAAGTCCGTTACAACAACCACAGACATACAGAAGATGAGAGCAAGAAAAGGGCACTCACGCCATGGAGAGCGTGGCGGAGCCCTTGCCCGCCTTGGCCTGCACCACCTCCGTGCCTCCGTCCTGAGTGCGCTTGGTCAGCTGATCCCTCTCCTCGTCTGACAGCTCCACGAAGGGCGTCGCCTGGGAGAAGAGCGGAATGATGGTGGCGCCAGCATGCCCGCCCACCACCGGTATCCTCACGTCTGCTCCACACACACATGCACACGGTTACAAGCGGAAACAGACGAGGAAGAGAGAACATGAGAGAGAGTGCGTGCATGAATGGTGATGGTGGCGCCCGCGAGGCCGCCCACCACCGGTATCCTCACGTCTGCTCCACACACGCATGCACACGGTGACAAGCGGAAACAGACGAGGAAGAGAGCAAGTGAGTGGGCGAGGGTATAAGTGGGTGAGTAAGTGGGGGTAAGAGGCACCGAGCACGTGAGAGTGGGGGTTGAGAGGCACAGTGAGCAGCAGCCCAGAACAAACCCCAACCCCCTTTCCCCCTGTTTTCCTTCCGTCCTCACCAGCATCTTCGAGAACCCGAGTTGTCATTCCTACCACCTTCCGCGTTCACCTAATTGACCAATGCCCGCCACCCTTCCACGTACCGCCCTTTTATCCATCCTCACCACCCTTCCGCGTCCCGCCCACTTGACCTTTCTCCCCAACTTCCGCGTCCCGACCCTTGACTCGTTCTTCCTCACCTTCCGCGTCCCGCCCCTTAATTCATTCTCACCACCTTCCGCCCCGCCGTGACCCATTCCCCCTCTCTTTCCGCGTCCCGCTCCTTGACTCGTTCCCCTCACCTTCCGCGTTGAGCCCCTTGGCCTCGGCGTAGAATGTGCGCGCGCGCACGATGTCGAGCGTGGTGATGCCGAAGAGCTTCTTGGGGTCGTACGTGCCCGCCTTGGCGAACACCTCCGCCGCGATGGGCACGGTCGAGTTCACGGGGTTGCTGATCATGCCCACCGCCGCCTGCAAGGTAGGGGATAATCGCAATAAGTTCTTGCCGCGCTAACACGACTTCCTTCCCGCGCGTTACTGTCGCTAAAACCGCATCTAGATCGAATCGAGCGTTCATGCGGCTCAAAGCACCACCACCTGGATCTTATGGAGCGTAATGCGAGTCAGAAGAGATTAATCCACCGAAAGTTTGTGCGACTCGAACCACACCTAGTTCTTACCGCGTGTTAATCCGACTTCAACCACACGTTCACCGTACCGGTACACATATGTAAATCACTCGGCTTAGTGCGACTCGGACCACATCTGGACCTTAACGTAGGGCAGAGCTCGAAGGTGGCATCGACGGCGAACCATGGCTTACTGCTGACTCGTTCAAAGTACACTTATCGACTTTAAAGGAGTCGAGTTCCAAGGAGGCCCAAAATGCACAAAGATCTGTGTGCTTGGAGGTGGCTTCGCACAGACCCTTCACGATGCCGGCTCACTATCTCAGCGACTCCGAGCAGCCTAGATCTTACCGGACGATAATGCGATTCCAGTTCTGAGGCGCCTCAAAACTAGCAGCCTAGATCTTACCGGACGTAAATGCGATTCCAACCACACCTAAATCTTAACGTGGAGCAGTGCTTCGAGATGGCTTCGCACACCCCCTTCACGATCCACGGCTTACTACTCACTAACACAATTACCGAGTGGGCTCAAAATGCACCTAGATCATACCGTGGGGCAGTGCTTGGAGATGGCTTCGCACAGCCCCTTGACGATGCCCGCGTTGATGTTGAACAGGTCTTGCCGCGTCATGCCCGGCTTACGTGGCACGCCGGCGGGGATCAGCACCAGATCACTGCCCTCCAGAGCGCCGGCAAGCTCGTCGGAGCCGAGATAACCCTTCGCCTGTTAGTCGGGATGAGATTATAACGAGTACAACGAGTTAGAGGTTCCATTGTGGCTTCTACGGCGAGAAGGGTAAGGGCATCGATCTAACCTTTTTCCATAGTTCATGAAAACACCAAGTCAAAACACAGGTGAATCTTGTGAATTAAAGAGGTTGCTCTGACCAGCAGGGAAAGGAAAAAGCTTTAGTAACAATCAATATTAATACAGGTGGCGATCTATTTGCCGACCTTGGCGTTGGAGCAGATGTGGCTGATGTCAGCAGCCACACCGTGAGTACCCGCCACATCGTACAGTGACAGATCCGTTACAAGCGGGCTCGACTTCATCAGAAGACTCAGTGGCTGCCCGATGCCGCCGCCAGCACCCAGAACCGCCACCTTCCGAGGCTGTGCCGAGCCCGCCGCGGAGGACAGGGCTCGGCGGGCAAGAGGGATCGCATTCTTCAGGAAGGCCATTTTAGCGGGGATGGAGTTGTAGAGGAAGGATGTGATGAGGCGAAGCGGGTGGAAGGGACGAGAAGGTGAAGCGGTGGTATGGAAGGTGAGTAGGAAGGAGGGAAGCCGCGAAGATGGCCTAGAACTGAAGCAGTGGAAATGCCGTCCTGCATAAACGGAGATCTCAGTGATGCGGAAAATGAAAAACAGATCTTTGGAAGGACGCCTCTTTCTAGGGATCAATCAGGAAGAGACCAGACTGTCACATTATTTTCTACAGTTGTAAAAGTTCACAGTGTACTGTAGTCGTCATATTCGCTGCAGCTATTCCAGGATGAGAATCTCGAGATGAGTGACCTGGCAGTTCCACGCAAGACATACCGCGGGGAATTGGGAAGGTAATCAATACGGATTGGTTGCAAGCTGGTTTCTGGCACGAGAAAGCATGTCACGTGGCAATCAGTACCCAAAAGTCTGGACGGAACGCGAGATTTGAGGCTCCACGGGGGGAAAATCTGCTCGGTAGGAAAAACGTGAACCAGCACGTAAAACTCATTATGCTCTGGTACTTGAAAAATAATTTATATGGTGTCGATGGCGCTAATAACGGAATTGGACAGGTGTTTCTCGTCTAATGGCTGTTTCCTCTTCTTGGAATTTCCGAACCGCCAACTTGCACGAATCGCGAATGTCACAACATTGAATTGGTTCGGAATTGTGAGATTGAAGCCTGAAAAGCAACGCCCCCCTACCTGACTGCCTGTCACAAGAAGTCACACACAAAAAACAGGGTTGCTAGCACACTGACAGCACCAGCACCAGCAGCAGCTGCTGCTGGAATGGCATCAACCAACGCCAATCCGCCCATAAGCAGGAATAGTTGAAACCTCCGCCCATTGCATCACAACTCATTTCTGTGCATGTTTGTAATAGCTTTGAACACACAGAGCAGAAGTTCAACTCGCCATTCCGGAAGAGATTTTTTTGTTTCAATCCACTCTGAGATCTGAGGAATCGGTTTCTCTTCCGAGTATGTCTTAACGATTGAGCTCTGCAGTGTAAACTTCATATCCAATTTTTCGCAGCATAAAAATCATTTTCAAAAAATCCCATTGTGTTTCGATGGAAAACTCCTGCTGTTTTGAAACGTCTCAGCTCCCGCTAAGTTCCTCTACCATCTTTTTTCTCCTGTCACTCAGTGGAACGAATCACGCAGGCACAATATTGGCGGGAGATCAGCGGTGGCAATGGCAATGCCGCTGCAATCAATGACAATCCAACAGTGGAGTATGTCTCTTCCCAGGACAATTTCACTAACGGCCAAGACCTGACGACCAACATGATACACACTAAGGATTCAGTGCCTACCTCGACCAAAACTACCATGACTGGTCCTAAATTGCCAGGCTCTAAGTCAGAAGGAAACTGCGAGCACACAAATGGCAATGGCATCGCGGTGGCACCAACGGCTGGAGAAAGCACATTCTCTGTCAGGAATGGCCGCGGTGACCGCTTTGACCACGTTGACTGCGTTTACTCGGCTGACCAGGGTGACGGAGGGAAGCAGCCAGCTGTCATGTCGGTGGCGTCCATGATGCTGGATGCCCAGGCTGACTTGCTTGACTCCCTTGAACGCCCCGAGGTGAGCTTTGACCACGTTGACTCTGTTGACCAGGGTGACGGGGGGAAGGAGCCATCTGTCATGTCGGTGGCGTCAATGATGCTGGATGCTCAGGCTGACTTGCTTGACTCCCTTGAATGCCCCGGTGAGCTTTGACTTGCTTGACTCCCTTGAACGCCCCGAGGTGAGCTTTGACTTGTTTGACTCCCTTGAACGCCCCGAGGTGAGCTTTGACTTGCTTGATTCCCTTGACCGCCCCGAGGTGAGCTTTGACTTGCTTGACTCCCTTGACCGCCCCGAGGTGAGCTTTGACTTGCTTGACTCCCTTGACCCACGTACGCTGCTCTATCTACTGTGCTCTCCCCTGTTTCTTTACTGATCAGCGCGGCAACTAACCTCTCCTCCTCGCCTGCATCCCGCCTTCAGATCCTGGGTATCATTGACGGCCTCACACCACTGCCACTGGACCGACCCAAGGTGGTGGTGGAGCTGGGGGCGGGTATTGGCCGATTCACTGCTGACCTGGCATGCAGGGCCACGTGGCTCACTGCCCTTGACTTCCTGCCGCACGCCCTTGCTGCGGTCAGTCTCGGTTGTTCTGTGTGGTCCGTCTGGTTTTGCCCTGGTAGAAGTGGGTTGACTGCGTTGACTGAGATGACTGAGCTGATTGAATTGACTGCTTTGGCTGGATTGAATGTGTTGACTGAATTGGATTCTGTATTGACCAGTTGAGCTAACACCCAACTCCACGCATCCCCTGGCAGAATGTGCAAGCACATGCGTACCAGCACCCCAACGTGGACTTCGTCTGTGCTGACGTGGCAGATGCCACGTCAGCTGCCCTGCTGACTAGGCTGGCGCCGGACCTGGTGTTCTCCAATTGGCTGCTCATGTACCTCTCGGACTATGAGGTATGGTACTCCCAAGAGCAAAGAGTCCAAAGAGCCAAGGCAAGGTTATTGTCTATCTCCTGGCTTTCGTGACTAGCTTGACTAGCTTGACTCACTTGACTAGCTTGACTCACTCACCTCCATTTGCCATCCGCAATCTCTCTTTTGCTGCTCCTCTTTCCACCCTTTCTCTCTGACCGCCTCCTCCCCCCCCCCTCAAGCCCACTCACTCATAATTTCCTGCACCGTCCTTCACCTTTGTCTCCCCCAACCATCCACAGGTGCACGCGTTAGCAAAGATGTTGCTCCACGCCCTGCCCCCAGGGGTAGAGAGGGTGTTTTTGAGACAGTCTCAAAAACGCCCTGCCCCCCAGGGGGCCTGTTCCACGAGTCGTGCCTCAAGTAGTAGTCTGGCAGCCAGCCAGCACTCCCATTCCCCCTTGCCCCATCCCCCTCTTAACCCCAATCACCCACAGGTACATGCGTTGGCGCGGATGCTATTGCACGCCCTGCCCCCAGGGGGTCTCTTCTTCTTCCGAGAGTCATGCCTCGAGCAGTCAGCAGGGTTTAGGGTGCCAGCACTCCCATTCCCCCATCACCTGCCCCTCTTCCTCTTCCCCCACACACAGGTGCATGCGTTGGCACGCGTGCTGCTCCATGCCCTGCCCCTCAGGGGTCTCTTCTTCTTCCGAGAGTCGTGCCTCGAGCAGTCTGGCAGCCAGCAGCGCCGCTCCAACCCCACCCACTACCGCCACCCGCTCTTCTACTGCCAGGTGGGCTTTGATACTTCTCCCCTGTCCTCCTCCTCTTGTACCGCCACCCGCTCTTCGACTGCCAGGTGGGCTTTGATACTTCTCCCCTGTCCTCCTCCTCTTGTACCGCCACCCGCTCTTCTACTGCCAGGTGGGCTTTGATACTTCTCCCCTGTCCTCCTCCTCTTGTACCGCCACCCGCTCTTCTACTGCCAGGTGGGCTTTGATACTTCTCCCCTGTCCTCCTCCTCTTGTACCGCCACCCGCTCTTCTACTGCCAGGTGGGCTTTGATACTTCTCCCCTGTCCTCCTCCTCTTGTACCGCCACCCGCTCTTCTACTGCCAGGTCGGCTTTAAGACGCCTCAAATTCCTGGCACTCAAATTCTTCCCCTGCTGTCCCCTTAGTTCCTTCCTTTTTTTTTTCGGGTGTTCTTTAGTAATATAACCCCATCCTATTCTAATCTCTGCACATGAATCATCTTATCTCATTCATATCGCACATGCCTCTCCACCGTCCTGGTCACTCCAGGCCTTCTCAGAAGCTCACCGCCTAATCAACCAGCACCAGTGCCAGCTGCAGCAGCAGGAGCAGGAGAATTATGAAGGAGGGCAGGATGAGGGATGGGAGTGGAGGTTCAGACTGAGGGCGATGAGGAGCGTAGTAGCATACTCTCGTGTCAAGGGGTGCCAGACGCAGGTGTGCTGGGTGTGGCAGAAAGTTCAGCACAGCACTCAGAAGGGAGTTCACACCACCCAGAGCAGCACGCAGGAGAGCAGGGAGAGCGACGGGAACAGGGAGGAGGAGGAGAAAAAGGGGAGCGAGGAGGCACAGCAGCAGTACAGCCTGCAGGGCATTCTGCGCTACGAGCACATCTACGGGCGCGGATTCGTCAGCACTGGCGGTCGAGGTGAGTCAATGAGAGTCAATAAGAGTCAACGGGAGTCAACAGTTGTCTTAATCTCATTTGACGAGTCCCACCAATGCTCCATTCCTTCCTTCTCATCATCTGTTATGCTTTTGTTTGGTCTTCCCTTCCTTCCCTCCTCTCATACAACCTCTTGACCCCACCTCCCTGCCACCCCTACAGCATCAACGCTCTCTTTCCTCCCGTTGCTCTCGCTCTCCCCAAAGCATCGGGTGCTGGATGTTGGGTGTGGGCTGGGGGGCAGCGCACTGCTCATGGCTGAGACCTATGGCGCCAGCGTGCATGCCATCGACCTCTCCCCTACCATGGTACTGTGCCTTTCACACATACATGTATGCGTGCACACACTTATACACATGCACATGTTCTTGCATGTACATACACAGACATGTGGGGTGTGGGCTGGGGAGGCAGTGCGCTGCTGATGACTGAGACCCATGAAAGTAGCATGCATGCCATCGACCTCTCTCCTACATGGTACTTTGTTTTACACATCCATGCATGAACACATGCATATACGCAGTCACCAAAAACACACGTGCGGGCATGCACACACACACACACACACACACACACACACACACACACACACACACACACACACACACAAAGCTACCCACACATCTGCTACGAAGCCCAAACAGTATGGTCTAGTCCGCTGCATTCTCCCTTCACGGTTCATTACCACTATGCAATGCTGCCACACCGATCTTCAAGGTGACCTTCTGTCTTCTACCATTCTGTTGCCTCCTCTGCAGCCTGCACCTTAGGGGAAATAAAAAGGCGTTGATTGTGGAAAGAACTCTGGGATTGTCTGGGATTGGCCTCGGGTTCGGCCAGAAGGGCTACAAGCAAAGTTGCTTGGGAGGTCATGGGTGTGTTGACCCACCAAACAAACATCTCATTTTGCTTGTAGCCCTTTTGGCCGATCCCTTGGTCAATCCCAGAGTTCTTTCCACATTGCTCTTACCCCCCCTCCTCCTCTTCCCCCTCCCCCCCCCGCGCCTTTCAATCTATCCCAACATGCACCCTCGTCCTCACCGATCATTTCTCCCACTCGCTCTCTTCGATCTTTCACCATCATACCAGATCTCTCTTGCCATCGAGCGATCCCGCAGCATCCGTGCAGCAAATGCCACGTCAGCACCCATGTCAGCATCCACGTCAGCATCCGTGCCCGTGTTGCAGTTTGAAGTGGCCGACTGCCTGACCAGAAACTTCCCCGATGCTTCATTTAACTGCATCTACACCCGCGACACGCTGCTGCACATCCAGGCAAGCCAGGGGTCATGCAGGTTCGGCCAGCTAGCCAGCCAGCCATTTGATTTCTCTGAGAGATTTTTTTAGAAACTCCCAAAAACTTTCACAAGGGCTGCTGCACATCCAGGCAAGTGGTGGTCATGCTGGTTCGGGCAACCATCTACTATCTGAGTCGATGAAAGAATTTGGGGCAACTAGGACAGATTCGTCAAAACAAGACTTTGAGTCGTCCAAAAATTGCAAGACCAGTGTGTTTCTATGGTTGCCGTCCATCCATGCTATGGTGTCATATATCCCACTATATGTCTCCCCCACCATTCCCCACTACAGGACAAGCCTTTCCTGTTCTCCCGCTTCCACCGCTGGTTGAAACCGGGCGGCAGAGTGCTGATCACGGACTACTGTAGCGGAAAGGACAAGGAGGAGCAGTGGTCGGAGGAGTTCAGGGGTTACGTGGCACAACGCGGTTACCACCTGGTCACCGTCAAGCGCTACAGTGAGGTACGTTTGTTCATATAGTACGGTCTGTTTTCCAAACAGCAACAGACTTGCAATGTACCGTTCTTATGTAAAATCCTCCGTACAAATCTGCTGGTGAGCGTGCAGATAGAGATTCGAAAGGGTGCCACAGAATTGCGTGGGACCGCTCAGGACAGAATTGCGTGGGACCGTTCACAGGGGGATGGTGTGTTCTGAGCCAGTCGCATTCTCCACTTCAGCACACTCCTCCGCCCCTCACCCTTGCAGATGCTCCAGACAGCTGGATTCCACGTGCTCAAGGCGGAAGACCGATCTCAGCAGGTGGGATGCAGCTAAGATGCAGGTGGGTGATTCAGTCTTCTGAGGCCAAGCCTCTGCGAAATCTCATGCTGTTTCCGGGCCAAGGTTCAGTACCTCTCTCATAACCAGCTTTCGTTGGGTGCGTTCCTTAATTTCGCTCATACTTTTGAGAATTCTTCATGTAGAACCCTTGTGAGTGATTTTTTAGAATTCTTAAAAAATTCGTAAGGTAGAACCCGATCATATCATATACTTGTCGGACTAACTGTACCACCACAATCATCACATGTTGTTGTGATTGTTGCTACCTGGCCTACCAGTTGTATCACTAACTTGGCGATTGTTGCTAAACCATCAACCACCCTCTCCCGCATCCCTTCCCCAACCCCCCCTTTCTCCCCCTCCAAACCCATGCCTGTCTTTCCCCACTTGTTCCCCTTCAACAAGTGAAGGGGAACAAGTCGCTCCTCCCTAACATCCACCTCTGCTCGGTTCAGTGGTATCCTGGAAGAGAAAAAGGTTCCTTCACTCTCAAACACCAGCGGAAATTTTTTTGAGTCGACTCAAAAATCAGTGGTATCCCGGAGGAGAGTGAGGTTCCTTCACTCTCAAACACCAGCGGAACATAGCCATCGGCATCACTCCTTCGCCCTTCCTCCCCTTGTACCCATTTCCCCACTTCCCTCTCTTGGCCCCCCTTGCCCTGCACCTCCCTAATGCCCACCTCAGCTCAGTTCCTTGGTATTCTGGAGGAGGAGAGAGCTCGCTTGCTCTGTGACACCGACAGCACACATCCATCATTCTCCATTCCACCTTTCTCCCCCCTCTCCTGTGGCCTCTTCCCTCTTAACACCTCGGCTCAGTTCCTTGGTATTCTGGAGGAGGAGAGGGCTCGTCTGCTCTCTGACACAGAGAGCACCCAGCCATCAGCCTCGGTGCGTTTCCACTCCCCTTCCATCGATCTGGTCTAGGACTCCCTCACTGAAACACCGCAAGCAGATGCTTTCCCTTTCGACATGATTACGGTAGCCAGAATTCGCACCATCATTTGGTCATGCTTTCATTACTTACCGTATGTCTGTCTCTCTTGTCCCTTTCCCACACCCTTAACAATGCCAACAAATCGACCATCAGGATGAGCAGCTGCTGGCGGGATGGACAGCCAAGATGAAGCGAGTGAGGGATGGGGACCAGGCCTGGGGGCTGTTTCTGGTGGAAAAAAGGGAGTGAGGTGCGGTGCAGTGAGGTGGGGTGAGGTGGGGTTGGGCGAGGTGCAGCGAGGCCACGATTATTGTGCTAGCAGGAATTAACGAAAGACAAGGGTGTAAAAAAATGAGGTGTGACGAGTTAAGTGTATTGAGGTTGTTGGTGGGTTTCTTTCTCCTTTTATAATTAATTACGAAGTGCACTCTGCAAGCTCCTCTTGGGATGTTTTTATTCTTATGCATACAAGTTACACACCAGCTTACAAAGCAATTACGCAGTACAATGTGACTCCCAGACAGATTCGCTCGCCCACATTCCAAATCACGTTCCAAAGCAGTTCCACACAGCAACCCTCACAGTTGTAGCCTGCAAGGATGCCTTGCCATGCCCTGAGACGCCAAGAGTCATTCACTTGAAAATGTGTCCCCCTCTAAAGCGCATCAAGAGCTGATGACTCGAAACTGCATCCATAAATAGGGCTGACGGGGACCCTCCTTGCAGGTTCACCCTGCTTTGTAGTACATTGCATTTCCACTCCTGGGTTGCAGTGCATCTGTCTGGTCTGGACTGTCATTTCATTCACTTGCGCGGGCTTGCAGGTATGGCGGCCACCGAGTCATGCACGAAGCTGCGCGCCCACTCCTCCTCTCCGCCCATCGCCACCAGCTCCTGTGCGCGCACGTGCGAAACGGGTGTGTGAGTGAGAGAGGGAGAGAGTGAGTGTGCCATAATGAACAGGAGGGAGAGAGTGAGTGTGTGTCATAAGGACCTTGAGAACATCAATCACTTGGGGGGCCAGGCAGCTGTGGCAGCCATGGAGTCATGCACGAAGCTGCGCGCCCACTCCTCCACTCCGCCCATCGCCACCAACTCCTGTGAGCACGTATCTGAGTGTGTGTGTGTGTGTGCGTGCGTGCGCACACACGTGTGTGCGTGCGTGCGCGCGAGTGCGTGTGTGTGTGTGTGTGTGCGTGCGTGTGTGTGTGCGTGTGTGTGTGTGTGTGTGTGCGCGTGTGTGTGTGTGTGCGTGTGTGTGTGTGTGTGTGTGCGTGCGTGTGTGTGTGTGTGCGTGTGTGTGTGTGTGTGTGTGCGCGCGCGTGTGTGTGTGTGTCCACTTAGCCCTGCTCACCTGCACGAGCAACTGCATGCCCGCCTGCTGCTCCTTCACAGGAATGGAGTCGTCAATATAGGCGTGCTGGATGGCCCATTCCCCAGCAAACGTCCCTCCCCTCCCACTGCAATCACCCGCCAGTCACCTTTTCACTGCAATCACCCGCCAGTCACCTTTTCACTGCAATCACCCGCCAGTCACCTTTTCACTGCAATCACCCCTCCCCCCACCACTGCCTGCACTCACCTGCACGAGCAGCTGCATGCCCGCCTGCTGCTCCTTCACAGGGATGGAATCGTCGATGTAAGCGTGCTGGATGGCCCTCGCATACGACTGCAGCGCCTCCTTGCTCACGCTCTGTGCGGGTGAGAGCAAAAGGATTCACAGTTAAGCAGAAAGGAGAGGAGGAGGAAGAGGGGGGGTTAGAGTGGATGTATGAGGCAACCTTTGAGGCGCCTCAAAGGTCAAAAGGGAGGAAAGGAGGACGGGGGAGGGAGGGACGAGACTGGACGGGTGAGCATTATTGCACTGGCCGTTGCATGTATGTAACTGAAGCGCCTCCTTGCTCACCTTTTGAGGCGCCTCAAAAGGAGGACGTTTTTTGAGGAGCCTCAAAAGGAGGACGGGGGAGGGAGGGACAAGACTGGATGCATTATTGCACTGGCCGTTGCATGTAACTGAAGCGCCTCCTTGCTCACCTTCTTGCCGATCTTGCCAGCGCCAGCAGCAGTGCTCGACTTTGCAGCAGCAGTGGCAGCAGCAGTGCTCGTCTCTGCAGCAGTAGCAGCAGCCAGGGCAGGCTTGAGCAGCGCCTCTCTCACATGCTTCCATTCTACGCCCACCGCTCCTCCGCTCCTATTGTGTGTTTGTGAGTGAGTGAGCGAGCGCGCTTCGTACCTTCTTGCCTGCCTTGTTACTGCCAGCAGAAGCGGTGGTCTTTGCTGCAGCGGAGGCAGCAGCATCAGCAGCGGCCAGGGCGGGCTTGAGCAGCGACTCTGTCACATGCTTCCGCGCCCACTGCTCCTCCGCTCCCTTGCTCACCATGTCCTGTGGCGCGCATGGGGAGAAGAATGGGAAACAGCATGCAAAGACAAGAAGGAAAAGGGTGAGACGGGGAGATGAACGGGGAGATGAACGGGGAGATGAACGGGGAGATGAACGGGGAGATGAACGGGGAGATGAACGGGGAGATGAACGGGGAGATGAACGGGGAGATGAACGGGGAGATGAACGGGGAGATGAACGGGGAGATGAACGGGGAGATGAACGGGGAGATGAACGGGGAGATGAACGGAGGGAAAGAATAGATGGCGGAGGGCAGAGGGCGCATACCAGCACGAGTGCGCATACCAGCACGAGTGCGCATACCAGCACGAGTGCGCATACCAGCACGAGTGCGCATACCAGCACGAGTGCGCATACCAGCACGAGTGCGCATACCAGCACGAGTGCGCATACCAGCACGAGTGCGCATACCAGCACGAGTGCGCATACCAGCACGAGTGCGCATACCAGCACGAGTGCGCATACCAGCACGAGTGCGCATACCAGCAGCGAGTGCGCATACCAGCACGAGTGCGCATACCAGCACGAGTGCGCATACCAGCAGCGAGTGCGCATACCAGCACGAGTGCGCATACCAGCACGAGTGCGCATACCAGCACGAGTGCGCATACCAGCACGAGTGCGCATACCAGCACGAGTGCGCATACCAGCACGAGTGCGCATACCAGCACGAGTGCGCATACCAGCACGAGTGCGCATACCAGCGCGAGTGCGCATACCAGCGCGAGTGCGCATACCAGCAGCGAGTGCGCATACCAGCACGAGTGCGCATACCAGCACGAGTGCGCATACCAGCAGCGAGTGCGCATACCAGCACGAGTGCGCATACCAGCACGAGTGCGCATACCAGCACGAGTGCGCATACCAGCAGCGAGTGCGCATACCAGCACGAGTGCGCATACCAGCACGAGTGCGCATACCAGCACGAGTGCGCATACCAGCACGAGTGCGCATACCAGCAGCGAGTGCGCATACCAGCAGCGAGTGCGCATACCAGCACGAGTGCGCATACCAGCAGCGAGTGCGCATACCACCACGAGAGCGTTGAGGAAGGAACGATGTGGCAGGCTACAGGTGTTGAGCAAGGAGGGAAGGGCAGTGCACATACCAGCACAAGAGCGTTGACTCCTCGGGTCTGCTCCAGGGCCGGTCCCCTCACATCCACATATGCAGGGAAGATGGCTCGAGCGTACACCTTCAGATCGCCCTCCCTCATCCGCCCCACCCTCTCCTCCTCCTGCTGCTTCTTGCTCACAACAACCTTCCCACTCTTCTTCCCTTGCTCCTTTCCTGTCACTGCTTTCCCTGCCACTGCTCCTGCTCCTGCTACAGCTGCTCCTCCTGCTGCTACAGCCGTCCCCTTACCAGGCGCTACAGCCGGCACCACCAACCCCTCCAAAGCATCCTTGCCAGCTGTCCTCACGCGATTGGCTGCAGCTGTAGCAGTGGCAAGAGCCTTCTCGGCAATGGAGAGCTGCGATTGGCTGGATCCGAGCTTGCCCTCCAGCTCAGCAACCTTCTTTTTCAGCGCCGCCTTGTGCCGGTCGGCATCTTTTGTCTGCTTTTCCAGCTCAGCGCGCAGCTGAACCACCTTAGCACCCTCCTCCTTGGCCCGTTGCTCGGCGAACGCCAGAGATGAGCGAAGGTCGGCGATCATCGTCTCGTTCTCGGCCTTGAGAGACGCCAGCTGCTTCTCCAGCCAATCACACGCCTGCATGTATTTCTGCTTCTCCTCCTCAGCCTTCCTCAGCTCCCCCTCCAGCCTGGATTCCACCCCCGCCAGCTCAGCAGCCGCCCGTTTCTTCTGCGCCGCCAGCTCAGCCTCCCGTTTCCGGATCTGCTGCACCAGCGCACCCTCCCGCTGCTCAAATACCGCCGAAACCTGCCGCCCGCTCTCCTCCATCCGGGCGGCCTGGGTGGCAAGGTCGCGGTTTTGCTGCAAGACGGACTCGAGTCGTGCTTTGAGCTCTGCGTTGTTTTTGAAGATCTCTGCCCGGGTCTGTGCTGCTTGCTGCAGCGTGGCTTCCAGTGCTGCTAGCCGCCCCTCCACCACCACCACCGCTGCCAATGCTTCGTCCCTCTCCTTCTGCATTGAACAAAGTAGTAACAAGTGAGATAAGCGAGAGAGGGGGGAAGAGAAGAAGCGGCGAGTGAGGGAAAGAAGGGATGTACGCGGGTGGGTGGGTGGGTGGGTGGGTGGGCGCCTTGTCTTGACTTGTGTGCACGCATATGAGCATGCAACCACACCCACCTTCACGCCCTGAAGCCGGGCGGCATACGTCGTCTTTTCCTGCGCGCTCTCCGCCTGTGCGCGCTTGAGTGCCTCCTCCCGCTCGCCCAGTGTGGCCTCGGCGGCCCTCAGCTGCGCGCGCATCGCCTCTGCTGCCGCCACCTGCTGCTGCTGCCGGGATTTTGCCGATGCCAGGCTGGCCTGCAGTGACTGGTTCTCAGTGATTGCTGACTGGACCTTCGAGGCGAGCTGGGGATTGGGAGGTGGAAATAAAGAGAAAACACATGGAAGGAAAGGAGCGGGGAGTAGGAATGGGGAACGGAGGACGGATAATGCAGGGATGGGGGGGACTGTTTTGAGACGTCTCAAAACACTCCTTTTTTGAGACGACTCAGGACACGGGGAAAGGAAGGAGAAGGGAACGGGAATGCGGGACCGGTCAGTGGGGAATGAGGGAAAATAGGAGCGGTGGGAGACATGGGGACTGGGAAGAGAGGGAAGCAAGGATGGTCGTCAAGAATCCTTCAAGTGTGTCAGGTCGTTAGGATGCTCCTACAGCCTCTGTCTTTCTCGTCCTGCACTCTCACCCTCTTTTTGAGTTGACTCAGATATAGGTTCCCGCAGCCTCTCTCTCTCTCTCTTGTCCATCTCCCTCACCTTCTCCTTGGACTGCTTCAGAGCGTCTGTATCAGCCGTGAGGTTCCCCAGGGCGGCAGACAGCGACGCCACTTCCTGCTGCAGTCCACCCATCGCCGCCCGCGCGTCGCTCCGCTCCACCTGCAGCCGCCCATTCGCCGCCCGCAGCTCCTCCAGCTTCTGGGCGGCAGCCTGCGCCGCCCGCTTGCTGGCCTGCAGCGACTGGTTCAGATCCGCCGCCCGGGACTGCAGCGCCTGCGACCGGGCGGCCTCGGCTTGCAGCGCGAGGGTGGCACGTTTTGTCTTGACCTCCTTGCCCCGGACAAAATCCACCAATCGGCTGATCAGCGACTGTTTCTTCACCAGCACCACCTCCTCGCCTTCTCCCTCTCCTCCTCTCTCTCCCTCTCCCCCATTCCCTCCAAAGGTCAACTCGGCTGGCCTCCCCTGCCCTCCTCCCTCTTGCTTGGTGCTCTGGCTTCCCCTTGCCTTGAACAGCCCTGTACCGGCAATGCGAGCAGGAAAGGACAGCGAGGAGGAGGAGGCGGAGGGGGATGACGCGGAGGAGAAAGAGGGAGGGGAGAAGGAGGAAGAGGCAGAGGCGGAGGCGGAGGCGAGGGAGGGAGCAGCAGCGACGGTGGTGTCGGCAACGAGTTGCTGCAGCTGCAGCTGAAGGTCCGAGTCGGTGGGAGTGTCGAAGCCCCTGATGGCATCCACTATCCTGTCTATGCTCGCCTGCACTCGTGCTCGCGCTGGAGGGGTGGTGTGAGAGGGGGGAAAGAGGGGGGGAAGCGAAGGGGAGCAGGAGAGCGGGGCATGAGTTGCTGCAGCTGAAGGTCCGAGTCGGTGGGAGTGTCGAAGCCCCTGATGGCATCCACTATGCTGTCTATGCTCGCCTGCACTCGCGCTCGCGCTGGGGAGAAGGGAAAGGTGGGGGGGGAGCGAGGGGGAGCAGGAAAGGGGGAGATGGGGGAGGGAAAGAGTGTGTGTGTGTGTGTGTGTGTGTGTGTGTGTGTGTGTGTGTGTGTGTGTGTGTGTGTGTGTGTGTGTGTGTGTGTGTGTGGTGTGTGTGTGTGTGTGTGTGTGTGTGTGTGTGTGTGTGTGTGTGTGTGGTGTGTGTGTGTGTGTGTGTTTAGTAATTAATTCTCATTTATTCATTCAACAAATGGCATGACACGGGATGGGATAGGAACGGATGGGAGGGCTAAATCACCAGCTCGTTGCATTCTGAGGTGAGGAATGAACCCACAATGGTCAACACGTGATACAAGTGCTGTTTTGAGACGTCTCAAAACACACACACCCCACTTTGACACGTGAACCAATGTGGTGTTTTACACCAACTCTCAAAACACACACCACTTCTACACGTGAACCACACTTTTATCCAATGGTCAACAGATCCGCCCTGCCGCTGTACTCACTCACCAGCCAGCCCTGACACATTAGTAAAAACGTACTTCTGAGAAATGAACCCACAATGGTCAACAGATCCGCCAGTGCACTCACCAGCCAGCCCTCCCCCATTTCCCCTCCCCCATTTCCCCTCCCCCATTTCCCCTCCCCCATTCCCCCTCCCCCATTTCCCCTCCCGTATCCGCCGCCCGCCTCACCCCTCTTCCCCCAGCCCCCCACACTTCCCCTGCCCCCAGCGCGAGCGCACCCACCCGGCCCTCCGCGCACGTAGGAGGAGAGGAAGTTGAGCGCCACGCCCGTGCCCACCAGCACCTCGAGATCTGCTAGGAACGGCACCTTGTCGAGCGCCTGGGGGAAAGTTGGTGGGGCGGGGATTGAATAGGGGGAAGAGGGTAGGGAGAGGAAGGGCAGCGAGTGGGGGAAGGGGGGATGGAGAAGTTGAGAGCCACACCCGTGCCCACCACCACCTCGAGATCTGCTAGGAACGGCACCTTGTCGAGCGCCTGGGGGGATGGGGGAGAAGGAGAGGGGGGAGGGAGGAGGGTGAGGAGGAGAGGGAGGGGGAGGGTGAGGGGGAGGGGAAGGGGAAGGGAAAAGGGGAGGGTACATGGGGGGGGGAGAGATGAGGAGAGAGGGATGGGAATTACTAGATCGTGTTGTGTGCCGATCAGCCTTGCTTATGAGGCGCCTCAAAAATAAGCCTTGCTTATTGAGCCAAGTTGACCAGTCAGCGAGTTACCAAGGCAGCGAGTCAAGCAGAGTCAAGCGAGTCAACGCAGGGACTCACCTCCAGCACTTGCGCGCTGACTTGCACGCCCACTGCTGCCGCTGCCGCCCCTGCCATCCACATGCCCGCCTGCTTCCACTGAGAGTGAACAGGCGGAGGGCCAGCGGGCGGGACGCAAGGCGGGACGGAGGGACGGAGAGACGGAGAGACGGAGAGACGGAGGGACGGAGGGACGGAGGGACGGAGGGACGGAGGGACGGAGAGACGGAGGGACGGAGGGACGGAGAGACGGAGAGACGGAGGGACGGAGGGACGGAGGGACGGAGAGACGGAGGGACGGAGGGACGGAGGGACGGAGGGACGGAGAGACGGAGGGACGGAGGGACGGAGAGACGGAGGGACGGAGGGACGGAGGGCGGGAGAGAAGAGGGAGGGGGAAGAGAGGGGAGAGGGAGGGGGAAGAGAGGGAGAAGAGAGGTTGAAGGGGAGGAGAAGCGAGGGGGAAGGGAGGGAAAGGAAACGGCCAGGTTAAACGAAACGTGGAGGGGAGGGACGGGAGTGAGAGTAGAGGGAAAGGGGTCGCCGGCCCTCCAGCACTCCCATCCAGCATTTTCCCCCAACCCCCTATCGCTTCTCCCTAACATTTCCCCGAAACACCCCCATCCCCCCCCCTTTCCTCTCCCCCGCCCCTCCCCCCCACCCCCCAACCCCAAGTGCGCGCACCAGGGGGCGTTTCAGCCCCCAACCCCAAGTGCGCGCACCAGGGGGCGTTTCAGCCCCCAACCCCAAGTGCGCGCACCAGGGGGCGTTTCACCCCCCAACCCCAAGTGCGCGCACCAGGGGGCGTTTCACCCCCCAACCCAAGTGCGCGCACCAGGGGGCGTTTCCGGCCGGATCGGGAGAAGCTGGCGAAGAGGCGGCGAGTGGCCGGCTCGCGCGGGATGGGCGCGGAAGGTGCGCGCGGCACTGTGGCGATCGCCCTGCTCTTGCTGCTGCTGCCGGTGCTGCTGCTGCTGTTGCTGGTGTTGGTGGTGTTGGCGCTGTGAGCATTGTGGTGAGAGGGGGAGGAGTGCTGAGGCTCCGATTGGCTGATAGACGCACGAATGGGAGGGAGGGAGGGAGGGAGGGAGGGAGGGAGGGAGGGAGGGAGGGAGGGAGGGAGAAAGGGAGAAAGAGAGGAAGTAAGGAAGTTGAGCACTGCTGGTAAGGGATCTGGAAAGGGGGTGACGAAAAAAAGGGCTTGGGAAAAGGAGGGAGGGGGAAGGGGGGAGAGCACATTGGAACACGATACGAAACAATACGGTGCGATGGGATAGGATAGGATGCGAAACGATGCGTTGCGAGAGGATACGATACGATACGATATGATACGATGGGACGGGAAACAGACCGTTTGGAGGGCTTGGTGGAGGGCACGACTGCAGCCGTCCATCTGGGCGTGGTGCGCTTGAACGCTGGCGCGGACGACACGGGAGAGAGGGTGGGAGGGAAGGAGGGGGGAAGAGGGAGACAAAAGGGCGGCGGGTTGAGTCGACTTGAAAGGGGACAGCAGCCGTCCATCTGGGCGTGGTGCGCTTGAACGCTGGCGCGGACGAGGAGGAAGGGGGGGTTGGTGTGGGAAGGTTGGAAGGGGGGAGAGGGGGCGGAGGGGAAATGAGTCGATTCAAAAGACGACAGTGGCCGTCCATCTGGGAGTGGTGCGCTTGAACGCTGGCGCGGACGAAAAGGGAGAGATAGGGGTAGGGGGGAAGGGGGGGGGGGGGGGGGGGGGGGGGGGGGGGAAAGAGGGGGACAAAAGGGGAGCGGGTTGATTACAAGTGGACTGCTGCCGTCCATCTGGGCGTGGTGCGCTTGAACGCTGGCGCGGACGACACGGGAGAAAGGGGGGGAGGGGGGGAAGGGGGCGGTGGGGGAAACGACGCAAATAAGGAACAGGCGGAGCGAACAGGCGGAGAGACACATGAGCTAACGACGCCTGTGCGACACATGAGCGAACGACGCAATTCTCGCGGAGTGCTGACTCGTCCGTGTACAGTCCACTACGCTCCTACTGCGGCTCTGTCCGTCATTCCGCCATTACGTATTTGGCCCCATTGACGCGATCCCAAACACGTCTACGTTTTCGTTACGTCATTCCTACTGTCGTTAACGTCTGCTTCCGTTATCGTCTGATTCCGTTTACGTCTGCTTACGTCCACGCGATACTTTATGCTGAGGCCCAAGCATTACTTCATTTCGACAAGCTGGTAACTTCTGCGTCCCCCATCGTCGAACTAGCAACTTACTATGTCCCCATTTCGGCTTCGCGGTGGCGGAAAGGAGTTTGCGCCAGCGCTCATCGCTGTGCAGAGCGCTGCTTCCCGCGCCCATGCGCCCGCTAGCGCCAATGCGGCTGCGCGCGCTGGGACAGGGCGCGAGGCTCACGCGGCGGCTTCTGACGCTCTCGCGGCTCTGCGCGGCAGATCTCACAGCGGAAATCGCGCGGCTGCTCGGCGCGCCGGGCAGGCATAACTGCGCCGGCACCTGCAGAACAACGAGCGCCGCCATACTGCCGTGCTTTGCGGCCGCTGAGAGTCTCCGCCTCCTATGCGCACGCAAAGCTCACAAACGAATTACAGTCTAGTCTAGACCCCGCCCCAAGCCTTGATCCCTTTCCTCTGCCCTTCCCTCACAGTGCTGTAATGAGATTCGCTGTAAAATGAGCGTGAAAGAGAGAATGCATGGGATGGACAGCCGCCACTTGCCTTGCCCTCTCCCCTGGTGTTGTTGGCTCATAAAAGGGGAAGGGATGGAGGGGGGGGGGGGGGGGGTGGGGGGAAGGGGGGAAAGGACAAGCGGGGAGGGTTTCAGGAGGTTTGCGCGTTGCGCCTCGGATGGCAGGAAAGGAAGATTTGGATTGGAAAGGCACCCTGGCGTGGGATAGGGGGAAGTGGGAGATCCATTTGATTGGCGGGTTCGGAGTAACGCGAGCGGTAAAAATGGCTGTGGTGTGGAGTGGAATGGGAATGGGGGGGCATGAGATGAGGGCGTGGGCCCAATCGGGTTTGATCGGGACTGATCTGATCGGGGCGGATCTGATCGGGTTGCTTGTGATCACATTGCCCGAGCCGCCCGATCAGCAGAAATTTTTATAGAACATTCGCGCTGGCTGCACAGCAAGCGGTGTCTAATTACCAGGCATTTTCTGCCCCATTTTAGCGAGAATTGCGAGCTGACGGAACCTTGCGAAAACATTTGTATCCCTGTAATATCGCCAATCCCACTCCGCATGTGTTGTTATTTGCGGAATCTTTCACCAATTCGTGAGGGGTTGACGATGCCTAGTAATACAGAGTAGCATTTCGCAAGCGTCGCTGTGGCCCCGATCAGTAGCGATCAATTGATCGTATGTGATCGAGGAAAATCGACTCTGATCGGGGTGAAAATCGGGTCTGATTGAGTTTGGGCGATCAGATGATCGCGATCAGCTGACTGCCCCAGATTGCCAGAAAATGGCTTCCAGGGTTCCTGGAATTTATTGATCGCGGCTGATCGAGGCGCTCAATCCCGATCGGGCCCACGCCCTGAGAGGCAAGGAAGAAGTCCAGTACAAGACAAACGGGGTGAGCGCGAGAAATGGTGGGAGAGCGGGGAAAGCGGGGCGAATGGGGGAAAAGGGTCGAGGATGGAAGAGATGAGAAGGGATGGGATGAGATTTGATGGGATGGGGTGGGATGGGGTGGGATGAAAGGGGACCTAGGAGACGGTCACCGCCATGCGACGAGAGGTGGGCAGTGCAAACAGAAATATGGATGCGCCACACATATCTGCCCAAAACGAATCAACTGGTGCCATGTTTCTCAATAGAACGCGATTATTCCCTCCACTCGAATAAAGTTTAGCCGGGTGTACAGTCAAATCCTATCCTGTTTGGGGCACGGTTCGGGAAAATTGTTCATTCTGTTTGGGGATTGCTGGTGACCAAACACTCCCCTTGTGCTTGGCGCCAGCAGTGCACAAACGAGGGAGACAAGGAGGTGGTGGCTGCAAAGATCCGCTCCACGCAACTGACACGTAAGCATCGCATCTGCGATACGCCACGTCGGATTCGAATCTAGTTGAGTACACGGACTACATATAATTGTCCTACAGAATACGGAATGCATTATCCATATATAGCGATATCTTATGTTTGTTGAGGCCCAGTTGTGGAAGCAGCTGCTTTAGAGTCCAGCAAAAGAAGCATGTTATAAAAGAGCCGCATGAAGTGGTCGAGCGGGCCGGGCAAGCAGTAGTAGTAGCAATCCATGGACCCGTCCAGCTTCTTGATGTGCCCGTCTGGGCGCATCGACAGCGACCAATCAAGATCAATGTAAAGGCCTCCAAATTCCTGTCACACGCAAAATCCCCACACAAATGCAGGAAAACAAAAATTATACATACATCACAGAGATCAGGAAGCAAGGAGAACACCACTGTCCTGTAAACCACACACGATATGGTTCCCTAGTCCCCAATTCAACCCTCACTCACCTTCACAATGGCCTTGGCCCCTTCGTTCTGTTCCACCAGAGCTCCACGGGCTGTCCTGTGTCTCATTGTGCGGCACAGCCTTGAGGGGCACCGTGGCATTGCCGCAGTCTGGGTGGCTTTTGAGTCGACTTTTGAGTCCACTCAAAACTCACCTGAAACATCCCATCCCCACACCCCACCTCGCACGCACCTTCACAATGGCCTTGGCCCCTTCGTTCTGTTCCACCACGTAGCTCCACGGGCTGTCCTGTGTCTCATTGTGCGGCACAGATTTCAGTGGCTCCGTGGCATTGCCGCACTCGGGGTGGCCGCGCCACGTGTTGCGCCACACCAGCAGCACGTCTGGTGCCACCTCTCGTAGCTTTGCCAGCGACGCGCGCAGCGTGGACAGGTACTTGGGCGCTGGAGGGTTAAAGAAAAGGGTGAAAGGCACACACAAAGGTGGAAATGATTACAGTGTGCATGGCAGCAGCAAACGAGCGCCACGTGTTGCGCCACACCAGCAGCACGTCCGGCGCCAGCTCTCGTAGCTTCGCCAGCGACGCACGCAGTGTGGACAGGTACTTGGGCGCTGGGCGATGGAAGGAAACGGTGACATCACACACACACACACACACACACGCACGCACGCACACACACACACACACACACACACACACACACACACACACACACACACACACACACACACACACACACAATAAGGGAGAAAGGAACATGTTGAGACAGAGTGAGTGGACAGTTAGAACATAGGCGACAGCACACGAGCAACACGTTTGGCAACAGGGAGAGAGAAAAAAGAAAGCAAGAAAGTGGAAAAGGAGAAAAGAAATAATAACGCACTTGGTCTCTTCTCGAAGCCCTTGTTGAGGACGACGATGGAGGCGTTCCATTCTGCGAGGTGGCGCAGCCAGCGCTGGTTGAACTTGCCGCCGCCCGCCGAGTCGGGAGAGAGCAGGTTGTTGTGAACAACTCGGAAGGTGAATCCCCCGGGTACATGGTCCGAGCACACGATGTGGGGCTTGCGGTGGCACAATGGAATCTCGTTCTCCTCCCTGTGAATGCAGAAAAGAGGGAAGGAAAACAGGGGATTTTGGAGAAGCTACGTGGTGATTGGGTCGGGAGAGAGCAGGTTGTTGTGCACCACTCAGAAGGTGAATCCCCGGGCACGTGGTCCGAGCACACCACGTGCGGCTTGGCACAGGGGAATCTTGTTCTCCTCCCTGGAATGGCAGAAGACAAATGGAAACGGAAAACAGGAGACGCTCTCTGGTGAAAAAGTCGGGCGAGAGGAGGTTGTTATGGAGTCAATCACGATGGGGAAGAGAACCCTTTTCTGAAACTTGGTCTGATCTGAGCGCACCACATTCTCCTTGCTGAGCGCTGATAGTGATGGTAACTGCAGCAATCGCATCAAGACAACTATTCACCACGGACTCAGCTTTAAGACATGAACTCTCAGGCATCTGCAGCTGCTGTGCCAATATCCTTGGCAGTCTTCATGGTGAGCACATGGTTGATAAACACGTCGTGCAGCGCCAGCTGCGACTGGTCGTCCACAAACACCACGTTGCGGCCCCACCCACCCAGCGATGCTACCTGTTACCTGCTGACTGCACTTACTGGATCACCGCACACACTCACTATGCATCAGCAGCGGTGCCGATATCCTTGGCAGTCTTCATGGTAAGAACGTGGTTGATGAACACGTCGTGCAGCGCCAGCTGCGACTGATCCCCCACAAACACCACGTTGCGGTGCCCCACAGCCCGGCAGAACTTGTCGCGGTTGTACCCGTTGAGAGGCTACCACCTAACAGCTACCTGCTAGCTGCGGTGACCCCATCACCCCAACCACTCACCAAGCATCTGCAGCCGTGCCGATATCCTTGGCAGTCTTCATGGTGAGCACGTGGTTAATGAACACATCATGCAGCGCCAGCTGAGACTGGTCGCCCACAAAGACGACATTCCTCTGCCCCATTGCGCGGCAGAACTTGTCGCGGTTGTACCCGTTGAGCGGCGGGCAGAAGCGGCTGGCCTTCCACGTGTGCTTCAGCTCCGGCCGCACGTTCCACTCGCCGTTCCCCGACACCCGGATGTCCTCCGCTGCCTTGCCGAACACGCCCTTGCTGGGAGAGGTGGTTGGGGGGAGGGGGGAAGAGGGGGAAGAGGGGGGGAAGGGGGGGAGGGTGTAAGTGGTGGGCGGGGGGAAGGGGGAGAGTGGGAGAGTGGGAGAGTGGGAGAGTGGGAGAGTGGGAGAGAGGGAGAAGGGGGGATAGGGTGGGGGGGGAGGAGAGAGGAAGGGTACAGCGGTTGTTAATTGAATGGGAGTGGCCCCTGGGTGTTGGGTGTTAGTGACTTTGAGGCACCTCAAGAGCTTACTTTCTGCGGTGCAGCGGTGCGGGATGTCGCAGGTGGCGTAGTGGGGCGCGAGCGGGTTGCAGTTGGGGTGCTTGCATCAACTTTGAGCAGGGAGTACATTCATGCATGTCCACAACACTTACTTTCTGCGGTGCAAGATGTCACAAGTGCCGTAGTGAGGTGCTAGAGGGTTGCGGGTGGGGTCCTTGCTCCACTTTTGAGAATTCGCAAGATCGATACAATGCAGGCAGGACAACCACAGAGCTTACTTTCTGCGGTGCAGGATGTCGCAGGTGCCGTAGTGAGGCGCAAGCGGGTTGCGGTTGGGGTCCTTGCTCCAGGGCTGCCAGCGGGGCGTGTTGAACTTGATCCAACGGCCCTCCTTCGCCAGGCATGCCATCTCACGGTTGGTCTGTTCCACTGCCTGTGCGCCCCGCACCGCCGTCCCTGGTATGCACTCTGAGTAGTTCCTGCAAGGCGCTGTGAGGGGGGAGGGGGGATGGGAAGGGAAAAAGGAGGGGGAGGGGGAGGGGGAGGGGGGGGGGTTTGGTATTGAGAAAGTTTCAAGTGATTACTGCCTGTGCGCCCCGCACTGCTGTCCCTGGGATGCACTCTCGGTAGGTCCTGCAGGCAGGGCGCTGTGAGGAAAACGGGGGAGAGTAATGTATACATGAATGGGGACGGACTGAGGGGAAGATGGGACTTGGAAAGGGAGAACAAGAGGTGGGAATCACTTTTGACAATTCTCAAAAGTGGAAGATGGGACTTGGAAAGGGAGAACAAGAGGTGGGAATCACTTTTGAGAATTCTCAAAAGTGGAAGGTGGGACTTGGAAAGGGAGAACAAGAGGTGGGAATCACTTTTGAGAATTCTCAAAAGTGGAAGATGGGACTTGGAAAGGGAGAACAAGAGGTGGGAAACATAAGAAGAAAGAATCAACATTTTCAGACATGCCATGTTGCACACATGAGAAAGGTCAGGTGTGGCAGACCAAGGGGAAGGGAAACACGCCCCGCTGGCAGCCCTCAGTGAGTACATTCACATCGCATGGTCCAATCCAATGGATCATACACGTGGGTAATCATACTCACCGAGGGGTTCAGGTGCTGTGGCCTGAGTAGCAGGCGTTGCTTCAGCAGCAGGTGTAGCATCGTCTGGAGGTGGGAATGACTCTGCACCGCCGCTGCTGCTATCACCACTTCCAGCAGCAGCACCACCACCATTGTCAGCACCACCAGTAGCACCATCACTGGTCTTCCCTTCATCCTTGCTCTCCACTCCCCCTCCAACTTCTTCTGTCTTCTTGTCTCCCTGCCCTGCCTCCCCTGCTTCCTCTTTCGATCCCTCTGCTGGCGTCACACCACCAGCCTCCCCTCCCTCCTTCACCCCATCATCCGAAACTCCTGCTGCTCCTCCTCTCTCGCCCTTTGCTCCTGCACCTCCCTCCACTCCTCCCTGCTCACCTGTTCCCTGCTCACCCCCTCCTTTCTCTACTGCGCCTGTCTCTGCTGCCCCTGACTCTGATGCACCTTGCTCTGGCACCTCCGTTTTCCCCGTCTCCTCTCTGCTCCCCTCGTCACCGCCCTCTCGACCGTCCGCCCCCAAAGCCCCTGAAACAGCCCCATCACTTTCCTTAGCTTCCTCTCCCCCCTCTTTCCCCGCTTCTCCACTGCCCGCTTCCCTCCCTTCCCCACTGCCTGTCACGTCCTCCTTACCCCCTTCCACCGCACCCCCAGTCACCTCTTCAGCCCCTCTTTCCCCCTCGTTCTGTATTCCCCCACTCCCAGCCTGGCCTCCCTCTTCCCCGCTCTCCCCCTTGCCACCCTTCTCCTCCCCCTCTCTGCTGCCATCTCCTCCTCCCTCGCCCACACCTCCCCCTTCCTCCTGTGCGCCACCAGGTCGAATGTCACTACCACCACCAGCACCAGCACCAGCACCAGCACCAGCACCAGCACCAGCACCAAGAGCGGCACCATCACCATCACCAGCACTATCACCAGCACCAGCACCAAGAGCGGCACCATCACCATCACCAGCACTATCACCAGCACCAGCACCAAGAGCGGCACCATCACCATCACCAGCACTATCACTGTCGCCAGCAGCAGCACCACCAGCACCAACATCAGCTGGAGCCACCAGTGGGCGACCAGGCTCAGACTCCCCTCCAGAACGCACAGGCAGGAGACCGGGCCTGACAGGCTGGGGTGATAACCCCTGCTGCGCTCTCTGCTGTTGTGGCTGGGAGTGGGAATCAATAAGGCGGAGCAGGTTGTAGAGCAGCGAGACCCAGTGGTCGAGGGGACCCGGCATGCAGTAGTGGCGGCAGTCCACTGTACCGTCCAGCCTCCTGTGGTGGCCGTCCGGGCGCAGCGACGTGGCTGAGTCAACGTCTAGGTACACCACTCCGTACTCCTGGGAGGGGGAGGGAGAGACATGGGGGATAGGGAAGGGGAGAGCAGCTGAAAAAGGGCAAAAACGACAGTCGTTCTGCTGGAGGGAGAGGAGGGATTGGGATGAGAGGAGGGATTGGGATGAGAGGGGACAACAAAGACGGCATGCAGTAGTGGCGGCAGTCCACTGTACCGTCCAGCCTCCTGTGGTGGCCGTCCGGGCGCAGCGAGGTGGCTGCAGCGGCTACTGTTGACCTGATGCTGCTGCTGCAACCAACACCCACTCACTTGACCCTGTGACAACCTGATCCTCACCTTCAGTGACGACCGCACAGCAGCGTTCATCTCGGCGTGCCGCGTCCACGTGGCTGGCAGCTGTCCCTTGAGCTGCAGCGACTGTTGCTTGCGTGAAGCAGCTGCACCTGCCATCCACTCACCTTGAGCAGCGACCGCACAGCGGCGTTCATCTCAGCGTGCCGCGTCCACGTGGCTGGCAGCTGTCCCTTGAGCTGCAGCGACTGTTGCTTGCGTGAAGCAACTGCACCTGCCATCCACTCACCTTGAGCAGCGACCGCACAGCGGCGTTCATCTCAGCGTGCCGCGTCCACGTGGCTGGCAGCTGTCCCTTGAGCTGCAGCGACTGTTGCTTGCGTGAAGCAGCTGCACCTGCCATCCACTCACCTTGAGCAGCGACCGCACGGCAGCGTTCATCTCAGCGTGCCGCGTCCACGTGGCTGGCAGCTGCCCCTTGAGCTGCAGCGGCTTGGGGCGGCGCTTGAGCGGGCGGGTGAAGCGGTGGCAGCTGGGGTGACCTGCAGGGGAGTTGCGCCAGATGACCAGCATGTCCGGATAGAGCTCCCTTACTGCCTCCAGTGTGTCCCGCACCTCCTGTAGCATCAAATCCTCTGGGAAAGAGAGGGAAAGAGAGGGAAAGGGAGGAAGGGACACATGGGGAGGCCAGCACAGCACAGGAGTTACGCCAGATGACCAGCATATCCAGATAGAGCTCCCGCACTGCCTCTAGGGTGTCCCGCACCTCCTGCAGCATTATATCCTCTGCGTTGTGTTGGGAGGGGGGCGAAGAATGGAGGGAGGTTGGCATGCATGGAGGGAAATAGGGATACAGTGGATGGCCCCCGGGGGAGTTGCGCCGAATAACCAACATGCCCAAATACAGCTCTGTCACTGCCGAGTTTTGAGTCGACTCAGAACTCGAATAATCACACCCGGGGGAGTTGCGCTGAATAACCAACATGCCCAAATGCGGCTTCGTCACACCCGGTGGAGTTGCGCCAAATAACCAGCATGCCGAAAAACAGCTCCATCACTGTCTCTATTGTATCCCCCACCCACCTCCTGTGCCATCAGGTGCTGAGGCGAAAAAGAAATGCTTGAGGGCCCCACGGAAGATTAGGAATGTTCCAGGCAGCACTCACTGTCGTTGAAGAGCGCGGTGCGGGAGAGGATGACGATGTCCGTGCGCCACCGCCGCAGGAGAAGCACGCAGACGGTACAAAAAAAAGCCAGCAACATGCTGCACGCAGCACTCACTGTCGTTGAAGAGCGCAGTGCGCGAGAGGATGAGGATATCCGTGCGCCACCGCCGCAGGCGGCGCAGCCAGCGGGTGTTGTAGCGCGTGGGGCGGCCCGTGTCGGGTGTCAGAAACGGGTTCAGCACCACACGCAAGTTAAACCCCGCTGATGATAATGCCTCCCCACCCCTCGCCACACCTCTGCCCGAACCTAACCCCGAGCCTGGCCCAGACCTAGACCCCAGCTGCAAAGCAGAGCCCGAGCCTCCTCCACCAGCGCTAGCACCCCCTGAACTCCAGCCTTTGCTGCCACCACCACCGCTGCCCCCCTCCTCCTCATCCTCCTCATCCTCCCCATCTCCTCCGTTGGAGCTCCCTTGAGGAACCCTTCCCCCGACTCCCCCTCTTCCCCCTCCTCCCCCGCCTCGCCCTCCCTCCGTCCCCTCCGCCCCCTCGTCCTCGTCCTCCTCCTCGCTCCCATCCGACTCCCACAGCAGCACACGGCCTCGAGAGGCCCCTCCCTGCCTCCTGCCTCGCCTCCTGCGCTCCTTCCCTCGCACAGCAGCTATGCTGCTATCCCTCCGACTTTCCTCATCTCCTTCCAGCCCATCTACGCCTCCCCTTCCTCCTGCTCCTGCTCCTGCTCCTGCTCCTCCTCCTGCTCCTGCTGCTGCTGCTCCGCCAGTGGTGTCAGGGGGACCTTTGCCGTACGAACCAGAGGCAGTGGAGGTGGGGAGAGCGGAGGTGGGGGTAATGGGGACGTCGGTGCACAGCTGGTGGCCTGCCTCAAAGCATGCGCCCTCTGTGGCATTGGCCCTGTGGGGGGAATCACATGTGGAGTTGGGAGAGGAGGGAGGGATTCTTGTGAGAGGTGGCTGAGAAGATAGTGTGGAGCGAACAGCCTGCAATAGGGCCCCCACCCCACCCCACCCCACCCCATCCCACCCCACCCTCCCTTCCTTGGCCACTTCCCGCCTCTCACCATCCATCGCCTAGTCGACCAGCGTCTCTCTTGGTGGCAGCAGTAACCAGATGATTCAGCACCGCATCATGCATGTCAAGGCTGAAAGCATCCCCCACCAGCACCACGTTCCGCCCCCGCACTGCCCGGCAGGATCCCTCCCTGTCGAACCGCACCAACGGGCACCGCTCCGGCTCGCTGCTGCGCCACTCGTACAGCACCTCCCACTCCACCCCAACCTCCCTCCCTTGCCCACCTCTCTCATTCCCTCCCTCACTCATTCACTCACTTCATCCCTCACTCACTCACTCATGCACTCACCATCCATCGCCCAGCCGGCCGGCGTCTCTTTTAGTCCCAGCAGTAACCAGATGGTTCAGAACGGAGTCGTGCATATCAAGGCTGAAAGCATCCCCCACCAGAACCACGTTCCGCCCCCGCACTGCCCGGCAGAACCCCTCCCGGTCGAACCGCACAAACGGGCACCGCTCCGGCTCACTGCTGCGCCACTCGTACAGCACCTCCCGCCGAACCTTCCAGTCCGGCGCGGCCGAGCCTCGGCGGCGGGAGGCTCGGGAGTACTTTTGGCGGATTCGCTCAGCTTGGAGGCCGTAGATGCCACCCTCTCTGGACGGGTGGGAGGATGAACAGCGAGGGGAGGAACAAGAAGGAAGGCGTGAGAGAGAGGAAATCCCAAGAAGGACAAGGGAATGGCGGGTGAGAGGGAGTGCTTCTGGTGAATTCGTTCGGCTTGGAGACCGTAGATGCCACCCTCTCTGAACGGGTGGGAGGATGAGCAGAGAGGCAAGGAGGAGGGAGGCGCAAGAGGAGATGTGAGGAGAAGGAGAGGTTCTGAAAGAACAAACTAAATTTGCTTGACTTAAGTTTGGTTTACATGTTTATAGGTAGCTTCATCTTTATGTGCTGTTATCACAACAACGAAACGAGATTCATGCAGGTGCCGCTGGGCGTGCAGCATGTCACAGGTGCGGTAGTTGGGCTGCTCCTTCAGTGTGAGCAGGTTGAGGTCCCACAGCAACGCTATTCGTTACTCGCAGTTCATACATTTCGATTTATCTCTTACCGCTGGGCGTGCAGCATGTCACAGGTGCGGTAGTTGGGCTGCTCCTTGACTGTGAGTGGGTTGAGGTCCCACGGCAGCCAGCGAGGCGTGGAATTGAGCGCCCATCGCCCCTCCCTCGCCACACACGCCAGCTGCCTCTCCAGATCCATCACCTGGTACCATCGGGTGTGATGTGATGCAGGTATTCGTGTGGGTGGGAGTTAAACGGGGACGTTGCAAAGCAGGAGTCAGTAGGCGCAGCTTGGGCAGCCAGCATGGCGTCAGATTGAGCGCCCACCGCCCCTCCCTCGCCACACACGCCAGCTGCCTCTCCAGATCCATCACCTGACAGTGGCGGGAGGCAAGGCAGGGAGGGATGATGACCCAGGTGAACTAATGTACCTCACCCTCACCATCATCTCCGAGGGTGGTGACGGCAGCAAAGGGTTCCAAAAGATCCAATGCAGTTCACTCACCTCAGTGCCCAATGCAGGAAGAGATTCTGTGGACCCAACGCAGCTCACTCACTCACTCACCTTGTTGCCCTGCACGGTGGTGCCTGGGTTGCGCAGCAAGGCGAAATCAAGCAGCTTCTCATCATCCTCACCACAGGCGGTGAGAACCAACAAGGCTTCTGTAAACCCAAAGCAGCTCACTCACCTTAGTGCCCCTCACGCCAGTGCCTGGGATGCGAAGCGAGGCAAAATCAAGCAGCCCCTCGTCATCCTCACCTCGGGCGGTGAGAGCAATCAAGGTTTCAGTGGACCCAAAGCAGCTCACTCACCTTGGTGCCCCTCACGCCAGTGCCTGGGATGCGAAGCGAGGCAAAATCAAGCAGCCCCTCGTCATCCTCCCCTGGAGCCTCCTCCTCCTCCTCCACCTGCGCGTCCTCCACACTGGGCGCCTCGTCTGCAGCCCTGGTGCCATAGAACATGCTCGCCACTCGCTCCTCCTCCTTCCTCTTCGCTGCATCCTTCCCCACCCTCCCCGCCTGCTTCACACGCCCCGTTCCCCGCCCCGCCTCCTCCTCCTCCGCCTCCTCCTCATCATCCTCCTCCTCTTCTTCCTCTGCCGCTGCAATCCCTCCCTTCGTCTTTGCTCGCGGGTTCTTCTTGCCGAGTCGGGCTGCTAACCCCTCTGCTTCCTTGGCCGCCTGTTCAAATTCTTCCACTGCATCATCCACCTCATCCTTCCCTCCCCGCGCCCCTTTCCCCTTCTTTCCTCCACCTATCTTCTTCTTCTTCCCTCCTGTCTTCTTCCTCCTCGCCCTCCCTCCTCCTCCTCCTCCTCCTCCTCCTCTTCCTCTTCCTCATCCTCCTCCTCCCCTCCCTCTTCTTCTTCTTCCTCGTCTACCTCCTCCTCCTCTTCCTCCTCTTCCTCCTCCTCCTCCTCTTCCCCAGCCCTCTTACGTCCCTTCATCCCGCCCCTAGGACTCTCCTCTTCCCCCTCCTCGTCCTCTTCCTCCTCTGCGTTTCCACCCCCTCCGTCCTCCTCCTCCTCCTCATCATCTTCATCATCCCCCCTGTTCCCCCTTTTCCTCCCCTTTCTACCTCCACGAGCGCTCCTCTTCCTCCTCCTCCTCCTCTTCCTCCTCATCATCCCCACTCGCTCTCCCCCGCCCTCCTCTCACTCCCCCTCTTCCTCCCAAACCGCCGACCTTTCCTCTCATCTGCCCAATCGCATTACCAATACCCCCCTCCCCTTCCTCCTCCTCGTCCTCCCCTCCTCTCCGCCCAACCCCCCTCCCCCACAACCCGCCTTTCATCCCCCCACTTCCCAGCTTGCCCATCCTTCCCGAACCAACACTCCCCAGCCTTCCCCCAAACGCCCCTCCGCTCCCTCCCCCGCCCTCCCCATCCTCCTCCTCGTCCTCCTCATCCCCGCCAAAAGCACTCCCCTTTCTCTTCACAGCACCACCACGCCCAGCAAATGCGCCCATCCTCCCACCCGTACGTCCCCCAAACCCCTCATCTCGCGCCCCAAACGCCCCTCCCTTCGCACTCCCTCTCCCTCCGCCCACACCACCACCACCACTCTCCTCATCCTCGTCATCCTCCATACCCGTTGACGGCAATCCGCCAAACCCTCCTGTCCTACCAATCCCAGACCTGGAACCAGCTAGCTTCGAACCCCAACCTGTCGTCCCTCCCATCCCTCCATCTCCGTCTTCCTCATCCTCGTTACTAGCATCTCCAAAACCCATCCCGGACCCGCTCCCGGGTCTGTACCCGCCTGTCCCGGTCGAGCTGTCCTCACCCTCCCCATCTGGTGCAGCGCTAGTGCTCTCCTCCTTCTTCTTACCCCCCCATAGCCAAGAAAACCATCCCGTCTTAGCGGCTGGTTGGGGCGTTTCAGCATTGATATTGACATCTTTCCCAACTGCTATTCCTCCTGCTGCTTCTGATCCTTCCGACCCTCCCAGACCATCCCCATAATCGCTTTCCGAACCTGCATTGCCGAGGCTGGGCGACGTCACCAAACCACCAGGATTGGTGTTTTTGGAGGACCAGGGGTCATCATCGTCGTCAGACGCGTCAGAAAGAGAGGGATTGGTGCCGGTGATGGTCGGTTTGGAGGTCTTGGTTGACTTTGCTGTCCATGCCTCGTCGCCAGGCTGGCCGCTGGCATAGGGATCATCGTCTTGCCCGATGGTGGGAGCGGATGGGGAGGAATTTCGGCTTCTGGAGGGAATGAAAATGGGGAGGGAAGGTAGGGATTGGAAAGAACGTTACAAAACGCTGTGATTCGGCTTTTGGTTCGACTCAAAAAGTTGACTTTGCCGTCCATGCCTCGTCGCCAGGCTGGCCGCTGGCAAAGGGATCATCGTCTTCCCCGATGGTGGGAACAGATGGGGAGGAATTTCGGCTTCTGGGGGGAATAGCAATGGGGATGGAATTTATTAAAAGGAGAGAACGTTGTTGAACATTGTGATCCGGATTTTCAAAACACTTTTTTCAGTTTTCAAATCTAAATCGCATTGCGACGTTTCGAGAGCGCTGACAACAAAATGCGGATAACAGATTTATACATAGAGTGGTCTAGGATAGCAGCCGAGATTTTGTTTTATAGATATCAAACTCTAATCCCTCGTTCCAGGCTTCACAATTCCTGTCCAATGTCGCTACGGAATTACCTGAAAAGGCCGCTATTCCAGATACCAAAGCCTATCAGCCAAATGAGCACGATAGCAACCACTGGCGAGCAGCAGTAATGCCGCTTGTACAACCCACTGAAGAATCCTCCAATGCCTCCTCCTCCACCTCCTCCACCACCACCACCTCCCCCTCCCCTTCTAAAGAAGCTTCTTTGCCTCGCTTCTTGACGCATCGGAGATGACGCTCCGACGCGTTTCGTGACGTCCATTCCAGTGATTCCCCACATCGTGACGTTACTGAATGTCGTGCCTTATTTAAGATTTTATCTTTCCAGCAGATTACATGCTCGCCGATCGGGATCCAAACTTGGGAAGGCGATTAAGAGAAAATTACTCAAGATATAAGACACCTGCCATAAGCTACCATTCCATCACCGCTGATGCTCAAGATCTAAGATACCTGCCATAAGCATGGCATGTGTTCTAAATCAAACCAGCCTCATTCCTCACTTTCTACAGGGAATGGTAGGAAAAGTCAACTGGTCACCTACTAGGAGGCGGATGGTGATATGGTAGCGTCTAGGCCGGCCCACCCATGACTTTCACCTACCTCTCTTGCGATGACGGACAATTCGCGTGCAGCAGTAACTTGTCGTGCAACACAACTTGTGGTGAAGAGGTGATGGTGCTCCTCGCAGCTCGGTTCGGAACTGTTCGCTTCGTTACTTCGGCTCGGAGGGTCTGGCTCTCTCGATCACATGTGGTGGACGAACCGTCACACTTGCCGAGCCATATTCGCACCAATCAGAGGGATCCGACGAGATACGGTTACCTGAACAATACCTGGTGGGGAGGGGAGCCCGACCTCGCGAAAGCTTTGGCCGACAGCTTGGCTTCCTCAATATTGTCAAAATCAGACAACATTTTACAGGCCGTCGATGGAGATATATCACCGCCATCAATATTACCACACAAACCACAAGCCAGCCGATCGGAACCGTCGATGAGACCAATTTACAGCAGCATCCACCCGTCCAGATGAAAGACACCCTCCACCTTCAAGACCTCTCTTCTGCAAGCTCTACAGCAGGCCTGTCCATTCACGGGCATTTGTCCGTTTTCCCTAAGAGTTCATGGACAGCTTGATCTCATCTCAGATATTTTCAGGGCTTCTTTTCCCTTTGCCCGGATTCCTAACGGACAGCATTGAGAAAATTTCCCAGACGGGTCGACACCGACATTCTGCAACCAGCTGATACGAAATTCGTTTGTTAAGTGCAGAGTGGAAGGGTGGAAATCCCTGGGGGTGGGAAATCTCAGAGAGGGGTTATAAAAAATTAAACAAAATGAAGGGTGTGGAATTCTTCCGATGTTGACGAGCACTGTCATTAAAATACCTTGTATAGCTAAGTTTTTTACAGTAGAGCCTTGGTATGATGGAGTCGTTTATAAAATTACCCGTAACCCACTTCTACCCGTTAAATTACATCTCCTCTTAAAGCACACCCACCCTATGATTTTGCTGGAAGCACCACCGTGCCTGATCCACGAACCTGTGAAATTCGTTTGCTCCTCCACAAATACGTCACCGAAGAGAGGGAATCGCTGGGAGAGGAAAAACTTCACGTCTAAAAGAAACAATTTGAAGGGTGTAAAGTAGGTAGCTAGAAAAATGGCCATGAGGCTCAGAGCAGTAGTTGAAAGGAATATCTCTGCACAACACCACACAACACAAGCGCCTCCCGGCTAGCGAATTGAACATATTATTCTTGGCTGTCTTCGCGGCAATCCCTAGAAATTAGAGGCGCCGCATTGCCTGCAGTTCTAGGTGGAACTTCATCAAAACAGCTGAGTGGTATCCGCGGATACATTTAGCAGTACGCAAGTTCCTGGTCAAATCCGCCATATCAGATATGGGTTCTCCAGGCAGCGATTCTGGCGGAGATCCTCCCACCCCTGATCATTCCAACGTTACCGGAGCTGACGGAGTCCGTCATGTTTCCGTCTCCGTGGCGGCTGACGGATTGCATCGCCGTTCAGCTGACGTAAAGCGCGACGAAACCAAGGAGATTAGGCAGGTCGCGCCAAGCGCGGTACCAGAGAACGGTGAATCCGAGCTTCTAGACAGGTCGCGGAGCGAGCGGGAGAGGGAAAGGCAATGGCGACTGGACCACAGCCAATTCGCCGCTGCCAGGCGGGACTTACGCGACGACGAACGCGGCTCCAGCAGAATGGGAATACTCCGAGGTATCTTTTAAAAAATTAGCTTCCGTTTCCTATCTTGCTAAACTAGCTCCAAGCGTTTTACTCCTGGGATTGTCTTTATTTTTTGTTGGAATGAAAAAAATAAAGAACAAAAGAAACGTCTCCCACTTTCTAGAAGGCTTCCAAACCCGGACTCTTCCCCTGCCTTCCACTTCTATCGCTTCCCGCTCGCCCGCCACGTGGCACTGTGTCAGTGAGCAGCACGGACGACGCGATAAGCGCGTACTACCAGCGGCAGAACGAGATGATTGACGGCTTTAGTGAGATGGACGCACTCAGCGAGCACCTGCTGCGACCCTCCGCTGAGGTGAGTGCCTGCTGCAACCGACTGCTGAGGTGAGTGCTGTGCTGAGGCATGCGGGACGACGCGATAAGCGCGTACTACTACCAGCGGCAGAACTAACTGCTGAGGTGAGCACCTGCTGTGACCCACCGCTGAGGTGAGCACCTGCTGCGACCCACCGCTGAGGTGAGCACCTGCTGCGTCCCACCGCTGACACCCTACCACTGAGGGAGAGACGTTCTGAGGTATGAGTGAGAGCTTATGTTGAGGTGACAAGTGTGGTGCGGTCAGAGCAGTGGTGCTGTGAGAGGCACGCTAAGGCGGGTGCTGTGCTGCAGTACCACTCATCATAGCGTGCCAGAATGCCAATGACTACTCATCCCAACCCTTCGTCCCAACCCTTCCTCCCAACCTTCGTCCCAACCCTTCGTCCCAAACCCTCGTTTGCACATTTCAGGAGGCCAGGGCGGCAGCCAAGACAGCGCGAGGCGAGCACTGGGCGATTCAGATCTCCAACATCGCCAATATCGTCCTCTTTATAGTCAAGGTGCGTGATTCTTGTTTTTGGCGCGCTTCAGAACTATTTTTAAGTCGCCTCAAAAGGCGATACAAATTTCCAACATCGCCAATATTGTCCTCTTTATAGTCAATATGCGTGCCACTGCATGCATATGGTCCTATCGTTGTATCCCCTACATCTTCTCCTTCTGAATACTTGTTTCCAATCGTTCTCTTGTTCTCCATCGTCAGTTCACTCCACCCCATTCATCTCCTCACTCCACTCCTCTCCACTCCTCTCCACTCCTCTCCACTCCACACCACCCCACCCCACTCCACTACAATCCCCTCCACCGCTCTGCACCGCGTTGTATCCAGGTGGCAGCGTCCATAGAGTCGGGCAGTCTGTCGATCATAGCATCGACATTGGACTCGCTGCTGGACCTGCTGTCGGGCTTCATCCTCTGGTACACCGCCCGCTCCATGCGAAGGCACAACCCCTACAAGTACCCCATCGGCAAGGCCCGCATGCAGCCCCTGGTGAGTGTTGCACCAGCACCGCACGACAGAAGTGTTGCACCGCACTGCACTGCATTCCACCGCACTACACCACACTTCATCTCATTCCACTGCACTACACCGCACTTCACCACATTGCCGCACTCCACCGCTGGACTCGCTGCTGGACCTGCTGTCGGGCTTCATCCTCTGGTACACCGCCCGCTCCATGCGCCGCCACAACCCCTACAAGTGCCCCATCGGCAAGGCCCTCATGCAGCCCCTGGTGCGTCCTCCTCGCACCGCACTCCACCGCATTGCACTGCACTGCACCTTATTGCACCGCACGGCATCGCATGGCACCGAATTGTACCGCACTCCACCGCATTGCACCGCACTCTACTGGCGTCCGTAGAGTCAGGCGGTCATACAGTCATACTGCTTGCATCCATCATGGCCACTCTCAGCTTCCAGGTGCCATTGGAGCATCACAGTGACCCCGCATCACACCCCCTCCTCCCCTCCTTGACCGCCTCATGACCCCACAGGGCATCATAGTGTTTGCGTCCATCATGGCAACTCTCGGCTTCCAGGTGCTTCTGGAGGGCGTCAGGCGACTCACTGACTCGGTATGAGTTAAAGAACAGTAAAGAACAGTAGGATGAGATCCGGTAGGAATCGCAGCTGACATTCTCGATAGGGGGATTACAACTCACCGGACTCGGTCGGTTGGTATGAACTAGAAATTGCTAGGACGAGGACTTTGGTAAGATCTAGAACTCACCGACTCGCTACGAATCACAAATCATGGGCTTGGTAGGATCTACAATTTGCATGACTCTGTGATTGAAGCTTCTCTCCTTGGGTGTAAACCCTGACATCTTGTCACCCTGGCATCTGTTCTATCACATCTGCTGTTCTATCACATCTGCTGTTCTATCACATCTGCTGTTCTATCACATCTGCTGTTCAATCACATCTGCTGTTCTATCACATCTGCTGTTCTATCACATCTGCTGTTCTATCACATCTGCTGTTGAATCACACCTTGTCACCCCATTCGAGCCGTTCGAGCCCCTTGTTGCGTTCTGCTGTGAATCACAGCCTGCTTAATCTGGTGTCTGCAATTTCAGTCAGTCACATCACTCTCCCACTCTCCTCCCCTCGCTTCCATCCGCCCGTGCTGTCCCCTCAGTCCGCGGTGGGGCTGGGCAGCGAGTGGCAGGTTTATGTTGCGATCATGGTGTTCGTGATAGCAGTGAAATCCGCACTCTACTTCTACTGCCGCATCTTCACAGGCAATGACATCGTCATGACATACGCTCAGGTGAGATGATCCTCTAGCTTGGCATGGCTGAACGGGTTTTGAGTCGACTCAAGAAGCTGTCAAGACTGCACTCTTCTTCTATTGCCGCATATTCACAGGCAACCGCATCGTCATGACATATGCTCAGGTGAGTTCTCTTGATAACATGTCTTGATAACATGTTCTCACATGTCTTGATAACATGTTCTCTTGATAACATGTCTTGATAACATGTTCTCTTGATAACATGTCTTGATAACATGTCTCGCTGCAAAGACCTAATCCCCCTCTGCATTCTCGTGCCTCCCTCCGTGTAACAATTCCTTCCGTCATCCCACCACCGTGACGCTTTTGTGACACCACCATCCCACCACCATTCCACCCCCACTCCTCCACGCCTGCAGGACCATTTTCTTCGACGTGGTGGCCAGACCAACACCGTGGGGCTGGGCAGCTCATTTGTGGGTTTGACTTTAGCGACACCTTGATAACCACACCATTATTCCACTCCCACTCCACCGTGTGTGTCCGCAGGACCATTTCTTTGACGTGGTGACCAACACCGTGGGGCTGGCAGCTGCTGTGCTCGCAGGGGCTGTTGCCTGGTGGATCGACCCTGTTGGCGCCATTCTGGTAGGATCTCCCTGCCGCCCATTGCCATCCACCCCTGCCACCCACCCATGCCATCCATCCACCCACCCATGAAACCCACACCTGCCATCCAACCCCTGTTATCCGCAGCCTCATCATTCTGAGTTCATATCAACCTCAGTTCCATCTCTTCCCTCCCTACGTCTTTCATCACCTCCGCCCTCTTCCCCCATCCTTCCCCTTCCCCCCCCCCCCCCCCCCCCCCGATGATCAACTGGGGGCGCACGCGGTCCTGGAGAACGTTCACTCGTTTCCGTATTTTCCATGTTAACTCCGTTTCTACCCTCTCTTCGTCCCCTCCCTCCCGCCCCCTTCTTCTCTACCCCCCATCCAGCTCGCCCTATACACGATGATCAACTGGGGTCGCATGGTCCTGGAGAACGTCAACTCGTTGGGCTCTCTTCCCTTTCCTCTCTTCCTTCTCTTTCATCCATTGACTCTCTTCCCAATCCCCTCTCTCTCCCCCCCAGCTCGCCCTATACACGATGATCAATCAACTGGGGTCGCACAGTCCTGGAGAACGTCAACTCGTTGGGCTCTCTTCCCTTTCCTCTCTTCCGTCTCTTTCATCCATTGAATCTCTTCCCAATCCTCTCTCTCTCAACCCCAGCTCGCCCTATACACGATGATCAACTGGGGTCGCACAGTCCTGGAAAACGTCAACTCCCTCACGGGCCGGTCAGCGCCGCCCGAGTTCCTGCAGAAGATAACGTACCTGTGCTGGAACCACCACGAGGCCATCCTCGCTATCGACACCGTGCGCGCCTACACCTTCGGCACGCTCTACTTCACTGAAGTGGATGTGGTGCTGCCCCGGGATATGCCTCTTGAGGTGAGGCATGCCGTTCGAGAGAGGTGAGCCCTGATTGATGGGGTTAGCTTTACACCTTCGCCACGCTCTACTTCACAGAAGTGGACATTGTGCTGCCCCGCGGCATGCTGCTTGAGGTGAGCCCAGGGTGATCGTGCTTGGGGTCAGTTGATGAGGTTAGGAGGTGAGTTGGGGATGACCTGCGCCCACCACATCATGTCTTCATGCCAACCTCTCCCTCCCTAATTCGTCTCTTCCGCGTCTCCCTCCCCCTCCCGCGCTCTCCTTGCCCTCTCTAATCCATCTGTCCCATCTGCTCCTATGGCAGGAAACGCATGACATAGGAGAGGCACTGCAGAACAAGCTGGAGCGGTTACCGGAGATTGAGAGGGCTTTTGTGCATCTGGACTATGAGGTGGAGCACAGGCCAGAGCACCACCAGCACTCCTCCTTCCCCGCTCCCCCTGCTGCACCCACCATCACAACCCTCCCCCCTCCGGACACCCCCACTCGATGAAATTTGTCATGGCCGCTTTCAGGCTGCTTTGTTTGGCTTGTTTTTTCCTAGGACAAGTTGCAGTAATGCAACGCTGTTTCAAATTTTGATCAGCCAAAACGGTTTCTCGTTGTGTGCAGCTTTTTGTGCACCTATGGCGTTCTCCACGTGTGCTCATTCCAGTCATTTGGATATCCATGTAACCTTTCGACCACTGTCGCCATGTTCACTTATTTTCTGGTAATATATTATTACAAGTACACTGATCTGATAAACACTGTTCCTCTTCCAGAAGCCGAATCTTCCCGTTGGCGATTCTGGCTGGCCGTGGCTCGTCATTCCCAACGCCGTTTCGCCTGACGTCCCGCCGCAGCAGCAGCTTCCCTCCCATCCAAACCAAACCAAGCCCGAATTCGGTAGCAGCCAGTCCGACCAACAGTCAAACTTGGTTGTGGTGGATTCAAAGGAAGCACAGCAGCATAGCTTCATCATGCCAAGTTGCATCCTACTAGGTTGTTTTGTGAGATTTCTAGTTCTTCCATCCGTCCTGAGGGTTGTAGGCTCTGAGACGCCACGGGAGAAGACGCTTGATTCTAGTTCTTCCCTCCCTCAACGGTCTTGCGCTTGATTCGTGTGGCATGATGAGCCGAAGGTGCAACTGCTAGGTCGATGACGACAGGACATGCTGTAATTCAGCCGTCGCCTTCTTTTTCACCAACAATCATCCGTAGAGCTCAATTACTAATCCTGCTCGACACTAGTTCAGGTTGTTAAGACTTGAGCAAATCTGATCAAATTTTGCCGACACACTGCTAAACTATTCCCGGTGACGATCCGACATGGCGACACGAAATCGAACAGCCGTTTTTATAAAACATCGAGATTCTCTCAAGTCAACTAGGCCAAACGCCGGAGCCGCTCGCGATCTTGATCAGGTGGAAAAGGGATGGGGGACGGGAAGAAAAGGAGGAGGTTACGTACAACTAACACGGCTAGACACCGGAGAGAGGTATGCTCGACACAACGTAACATTACCCTAATTGTTGATTGAATCTGGAGGATACGGTCGGCGATTCAACCATTGCTAGCTGTAGCACAATTCCTGTTGGTATGTTATGCTGCCGAGCCTTTTGAAAATAGGTTCAAGAGTGGCTTTTCAATCCATTTTTTCTCACACACTCTGGTTCAGGCTTTCAGCAGGGACGTCAGGAGCAGCATCGCAACCAGCTACTTCTGGTGGTCTAGGGAGCCCAGGCTTACCGCCGGTGTGGGTAGACGTGTCGGACAAAATAAAGGACGATATGCAAAAGATTAGAGGGAAGATGGGTGAGCTAGCGAAGGTCCAGGCACGCGCGTTGCTACCGTCGTTTGATACGGACGATGCGCGGGGGAAGAAGAACGAGCATGAGAGAACCATGGAGGTGCTCACGGCGGAAATCACACGGGCGCTGAAGACGTGCGAGCAGCGGCTGCAGCAGCTTTCGCGAAAAGACGCGACGTCAGCGGGGAATGCTGCCATTGCGCGCAACGTTCAGGTGAGCTGCGAATGTGTAACGTGAAAGTGAAAGATGCAGATTCGGATTTGGCTACTAAAGAAAACCTGGAGAGATGAACAATGACCTATGAAACACATCTGTCCGCGGGTGCTCACGGAGGTTGGCTGTTTGTCCACTTCCATCTTTCCCAGCTTACTCCTCCCCTCCCCGTCCCGCCCCACCCCCCTTCTCTTACCGTCCCATCAATTCTCCACTATCTTTTATCAGAGATGCATGGCCACGGATATGCAACAACTCTCCATGGATTTCCGCAAACAGACAAAGCAGTATTTACGGCGGTTACAGCAACAGCAGCAGCCCCAAGAAAAGGTGTGTAAATCTGTGTGTAGCAGACATTGGTTGCCTGAGAGCATGTGCACTTGCTGATTGGTTGAGTCAAATGTAGGCATAGTAAATCGTTTCAGGGACTTTGAGAATTGGCTCTCCAATAATAGCACCAAGACTCGGGACTTGCACTCAAATTTCTTTCTTTCTTTTTCTCCGTCCTCATGGTTGATCATGTGCTTTTGGTTTGCCGACCTACGTCTAACTGTCTGTGACACGAAATTGTGCATGTCAGGCTGTGCTGGGCCGTGCGGCCGCTGGTGGGTCAACAGGCAGGTTACACGATGCATCGTCCAGCGCAACTCAAGCAGATGAGGATGACTACTTTGACCCTGTAAGCGCTCCTCGTTTCTCCTCGTTTTCTTCCAGCACCTCCCACCTGCCTTTCCTCCTGCTCCCTGTTCTTTCCAACCCCCTCATTCTCTTTCAGGTTATCGCAGTCATACTCCTGCCTGCTCGTCCGCCTCTTTTGGTTCCTCTTCCCCTTTCACAATATTCTGTGCCTTTCTACCGCTTAATTGCTCTTTCCCACCCTCTTTCCCAACCCCTTCCTCCCACATTGCTTTAATTGCCATTCACCATGTAACTATGCGCTTGTGGTGAATTCTTCCCCCCCTTCCCCTGCCGACCCCTCCTCCTTTCCCCCCTTAACTATCCCACTCCTTCCCCCCTCCAACTCACTTCACCAGCTCTTCAGTTGTTGTTAGAATCCTTTATCAGCATCATTCAATCAGCTTTATTCCATCAGCATCAGCGCCATTGGATTAGCATCATCTTATAGCATTATCAGGATAGTTTCATCAGCATCATCCAATCAGCGTTATGAGCATCACCCAATGAGCATGATCAATGAATCCGCATGTATGAGCACTATCCTTTAGACATTCTGAGCGTCAGTCAGATTCGCATTACAATCAGCTCTACTTCATCATCATCTGACTAGTGTTATCACCATCACCCGATCAGTGCACCAGCATCTTCCTTTCAGCACCATCCCATCACCATTATCAGCATCATCCAGTCATCATCAGGAGCACATTACGATTGGCTGTATCAGCATCTTCTGATAGCGCTGGTCGTTCACACGGCTGTCTTGCAGGAATTTGAGGAGCGACAGCTGCTGCGAGTGAGACAGATGGAGAACGTGACAGCAGAGAGGGAGAAAGAGATTCAAGAGGTGAGCTGCTGGAAATTGTCTCAGGTTACCCGATAAACAGAGAGGGAGAAAGAAATTCAAGAGGTGAGATATTTTTGGAAAAGATGTCAGGTTACCTGATGAAAGAAAGAAAATCTGCCAAAAATGGGTCAGTAACACTCTGTTGCTAGGACATTGAGCGCATGCGCCTGTACCCTCCTCCGTTCAAATGGAACAGCCATTGCTCAGTAGCTTCTCGCTCATGTGCTTTCTCGTCAGCTATTTCCGTTTGCTTCCCCCGTGGGTTCCATTCCCGTCTGTTTTCATGGTGGAACAGATTGTGCAATCGGTGCATGACCTCGCCCAGATCATGAAGGACATTTCAGTCCTCGTCATTGATCAGGTGAGAACAAATGCCACATTGCTTGTTGTTCTGACTTCTGTACTCCCATGTTTTGGTGTCCCTTTTCATTGTAAGTATCTGAACATGACGTGTATGTTCTTTGTTTCTGCTGGTTCTAACCTCTGCTTTGCCGGTGGCCTGGGCTGTGGTGCTCTGCTGTGCTGGGTGCAGGGAACCATTGTTGACCGGATTGACTACAACATTCAGAACATCAGTGCAAACGTGGACAAGGGCGTTGAGGAGCTCAAAAAGGTACGATTGGTTTCAGGTGCGAGCATGAATAGTTTGTAAGTTATTTATCCGTTTCTTTCCTCACAATGCATCATTTTCCTTGCTGCATTGCCTCGTTTTTGCATCTGTTTTTTCTTCTTAGGCTGAGAAGTCCCAGAAGCAATCAGCCCTTATCTTCTGCATACTCGTCCTCGTGGTGGCGGTCTTAGCTCTCTTTGTCATTCTCATCCTCAAGAAGCTCATATTTTAATGACATCTGCTGGTATGGTGTACCTTAGCTTGGTTTGCCGTTGTCCGTACCTAACAATAGTGGAGAATTATGGTGTGGATGGGTTTTGGGGGCTGTGCCATACTCCACTTCTGAACAGACAAATCTCAGCAAAGTGAAAATAAATCAGGGTTAAAGCAATGCAGTGAATGTTTAAACATGTGGGGCTTTCTCATGGCTTCTGTCAGAATTGTCTGACTTGCAGAACATGTGTGTCTGCAATGGATCATCTGAACCTGGGAGGTCTCTCGAGCCAAGCTAGCTAAAGGTCCCAAAGCATCATTCCATGATTCCAGCACCTTGGTTATTGTGTGATGATTAGGTGTTCCAGAAGGCGCATACTGAGTGCATACTGTGCCAGCAGGTGGAAACATCCACTCGTTATCTGCAAGCTAAAGTTTAGACGCTGAAGAGGAAATCGAATACCATTGTGAATGATCACGAGTCTACACATGTCGAGGACACAAAACGTTTGCATTTTCGAGTCGCTGATTTCCCCCCATCAAGCTCGAATCTGCGCTGCGCAATGGACAGGCGATTGTAGGGGGAAGTCGGAACGCATACGCCTGTCTCCAAAAACTGTCAACTTCTGCCAGCTCGATTCGTTGTAGCTGGCTCTCTGTCTTCCCTTCCCTCCCATCGACACCTTCCTTCCTGCTCATCAGAGCAGCCCAAAACCGTTGACTGACGAGACCAGACCAGTTCAGCCCAGACAGCACGCCCCGGCTGTTCCCGTGCGTCGGGACGCTCCACCAACGCCCTCATGTTAACGCTTTATGAAGAGCGGTATGCGCCTTTTCGTCGTTCGGTTTAGTAACGGATGTATGGGCATGGATAAAGACGTGTCTGTCGATTATGGTAGCGCGCGTGAGGGAACAGCCCTTGTCTTCCGCGTCGATCCAGGCTTCCAAGCTGTTTCCCAGCTCTCCAGAACTGTCAGTTGATTATCTTCTCACTTGTGGTAGAGAACGCATTCGCCTTCTCAAGCCGCTCACATTTAGTTCCCTCGTTTATTTCGCACCATAAAACCACGAAACTGCTTCAATCCACTGACCTTAGCTTGCTCCGCGTGTCGTGGCTGAGATAAAGGCTACTTTATGTGGCTGATTCGCTTGTCTCCACATGGGGACGATGGCCAATGGCCATCAAAGCCACGACACATCGTACAGTTTAGAACCTCCACGATACGCCCACAGTAGTACCTACTATACACTGTCCTGCTAATCTTTCTCACAGGAGAGGACACGGCGGTTCGGCTGAACGGACAGGACCTGGCGACTCGCATCTGCACCACCAATCACGATGATGTCAACCGTATATAGCTCGGTAGTTTGCCCAACAACGCGTCAACGTACGATTCGGTACGGTACGGTACCGCACGGTACGTACTTGACAAGGTGAAGCAGAAATGGTGGACGAAAAACACCCACGTGTAGAAAAAAAAACCGCTTTCTTATCCACTCCGAGCGCGTGTGATTCCAGTCTCACAGTGCCATGATGCGCGTCCGTATCGGTCATTCCGGCGAAAGTGCTGCCTTGCCACGTCAGCAGTCCCTCGTTTATTGTCGACAACAATAGAAACTGAAGCGTAAGTGAGTTAACAAAAGAAGTTAATTCATGCACATGCTGCCATGATGTCCGTCCTTAGCGGGCCTTTCACCACACATGCTGCCTCGCCACCTCAGCAGCACCTTGCTGTGGCATCATCCTGACGTGGTACATATGTCAGCAACGGATCCTATCTAGATTCCCCCGACGCCTACCCCTCTGCAAGCTGCCGCCGCGAGGTTTCGGCTCGCTTTTGCTTCACAGTTATAGCATTCACGGCGCGTGTGAAAAGTCGCGCTGTATTTTATGATACATACCTCGACAAAATTCCGCCACACTCGAACAAGGGGCCTACCCCATCCACTCGCTCCTCCTCTGCCATCATACTTCCTTTCTCTCCATACCCTCCCTCTTTTTCCGTGGAAGCATCCTCTGTGAGGAGCTGACTGGGAAAGAAGGTGCCTACAGTAGTAGAAATCGTACTGTATGATACTGTATGACGTGCCAATCACAAATTGCTTTTCGCCTTCTGCTCATTCTTCTCTCTAGGAATCCGCATTCCCCGTTTCTGTCTCTTTGCGAAATCCCCCCACATGTCCCCTTTCCGGCGCTTCCGCTCCCCCCTTCCCCCTGGGGGCTTGGTTCCCCTACAAGCCCCACCATCCGCCGCAACCTTCCACCCCCTCTCTCCCCTCCGCCCCCAACAACTTGTCGCGCGCGCTCAGCGGTAGACGAGAGGCCTCGATCTTGCCGTGATTCCGACTGCTCCTTCCAGAAGCCTCGCTTTTTAGAGGACAGCCGACGTGGCACAGACGGACGGGGGGACATGGGTCCACATGGCACAGGCCAGTCGCCAGCAGCAAGTGGACGCTGGCTGGATATAAAAGGGACCCGGATCTCCAGAATTAGGATCGTGATATTCAGTGCTTTCCTGTTCAACCTCCTGCCTCGCCCGTTTCAGCTCATGCAACCGGGTCACTCTCTCGATCTGAACTCTTCTTTCGTTTGCACGTCCGACCCATTTCCAAAGCCTATAGACGTCTAATCTGAGCAGTGTTTTAAAGGTTTAATACAGAATCAACTCAGCTCTACTCGTGTTCCTGAGGTGCCTGCCAGCGCATTGCATGCATCCATGGCGGTTGCTGGATTCCCAAGCTGCCACGTGGAGACACGCTGCCTCCTAAGCGCCAAGCGCGGGCGGGTTATGACCCTCGAGCAGCTCTACGGTCACCAGCAAGCCCGCGCAGTTTTTCCGAACCTGAGCTTTGGCCAGCACTGCCAGCCACAGCTGCAGAAGCAGCAGCAGCAGCAGCATGACGAGGAGGAGGAGGCGGTTCGCCATATTCAGCAACACTTGGACGTTCACCCAGCGAGGAGTCACGGGCATGAACACCATGTGCCCTTGCAGCAGGAGACTCACGACCTCCAGAGCATACCGGTTGAGTGGCATCAGAAGCGGCCAGGCAGCCTCCTGTGGCATCACGGTGCTGCAGCAAAGAAGCGATTCTGCAGGTGGACAGGAGAGCACCAGGAATACGTACTTGCAGCTGCTGGGAATCCGCCCAATCCCTCCGCACTGGGAGGTACAGCAGGTGGTGGTGGGAGTGGCGGACTTGAAGCCCCTATGTCTGCCGGTCACACCATGCTGCAGGCTGCTGTCTTCCCTGGCTGCAGCAGCCCTGAGGTGTGCACAGATGAGACCCTTGTACGGAACAGCGTGGTGACCTTGGAATCGACTCGAAAGTCACCTAATTGCTTGAGCCCTGTGGCGTGCACGGGCGAGACTCCTGCCAACCAGCCGGCAGAGGCTTGTCGTGATGGTGTGTCTGGTGGTGACTCGGTTTGCAAGGACTGTGCCGACTTCTCAACCGTCTCTCCGGCTGTCTCGCCTAAAGTTTCGCCTTCGGTTTTGCCTGTCGTCTCTCCTGCCGTCGCACCTGCCCTCTTTCCAGCCGTCCCACCTGCTACCTCGCCTGCTGTCTCGCCTGCTGTCTTCCCTGCCCTCATCCCGGCCCTGGACCCTTCTCTCTTCCCTCTCTTCTTCACACAGCCCGCACAAGCCTACCATGTTCCATCCTTCGCCAATATTCTGAATTCCAACTCGCCTGCTCGTCAACTCCACCGCCAGGTTGTCTCCGCCCCTGCCGCCTCTGCTGTCTGCGGCCCCAGCAACAGGCACAACAGCGGGCAGGACTCACAATTTATTACGACAGGCAAGAAGAAACTGCGTTTGGAAGCCCCAGAGCAGAAGCAGCAGGAGCTGCAAAGTGATGCTGAAGGAGCTAGTTGCTCCTTGTCTCGATCCACCGAGACCTGTGTGCTGCAAATGAAGAGCCCTTCCGAGAGCTCTCACACACGGGAGGATGTTCTCATACCACCACCAGGCTTTCCTGGTGCACAAGGGGGGTCTGTTGCAGGCCGACGAGCTTGCTCTATGTCGGGGAATTGCTCTAAGGCACAAGGCATCCTCCCATTGCGAGGAAACATGCCAGGCCATGACACGACTGGGATTTGTCAATGTGCTGATGATGATGAGGGACTACAGGATACTGCGTCCTCGTGAAGGCACCTGCCATACAATTTTGCTAGGGAAGGTTTTGCATTGTGTATAATTTGGATTGGCAATGTGCTTGTGCGGTACACAGTTTTGTGTTTGTGCGGTTCACAGTTTTGTAATGCATCTATCCCTCCCTGCCTGATTCAGATCACTGAACTGTAGGCCCATTGTGTCTATTTTCAAACAGACGTCCGCGATGGATGGAAACCAACGACATACGGTAAAAGGACCAACATCTGATGAGCAGGAATGTGCGCCGGGAGCCTTGGCACGGCTAGACATGATTTTGATTAATGACTGTCTAATTCTTATTGTCAAAAGAAAGAGAATGAAAACCAGTTGTAATTACATTTTTGTCAGAACATTCACAGTTTCTCTTACTAGTTTTGCTTTGTGTAGCCATCCCAATGCCTAGGGCTTAATTTAAACAGCATGCCTTGTGTTTGGTGCATACCTGGAGAATATGAATATGCCAGTTCGTTTGTGAACGTAAGGGGCATTTTGTGAATTATGTACGCAAACTAATTTGTGAATTACATCTTGTATGGACGGCTTTCATTGGGGAAACAGTTTGATGAGTGTAGACGAGGCTTTCGCTCTCGCCTCGAAAGCTCTACAATGAAGCAATGTTCGCCAGGAACACGCATGCGGTGTGTCCAATCAGCACCCTTCGTCGACGATCGAATATGGCGGGAAAAGTCTGCGGCGCCACCTCCCCGTTTCACTCCCCCTCCCCGTCTCCCCCGTTTTGCGAAACTGAGCTCGTTGGGGGAAAACCAGACTGCGCCTTTTCCCCCATCCCTCCCCGCAGACCGGCGATTCGTCTCCCCCTGCCTTCGCCTCCAACCCTTTCTTCTCCCTCACAGCGATTTTCAGTTTCTTTCCAATCTCATCTCCAATACCTCCTTTCTAAACTAGTGATCTCTTCTGGATCTCGGGCTGTAATATGTTCTGTCTCACCCTTGTCTTGCCTAGATTTGTCTCTTACCCTCTCGTCGCAGCTCGTCGCTATTACGGTTATTTTTTGCGATGCATGGTTTCGCGAGCAACCAAGATTGCACTGCGACCTCTTTTTGCGGTTACTTGTCTAGTTATGAGGGAATTGATCAGACTGGGGCCCCGGGTTAGCAGAAACAGTGCCAACTTGGGGCCTCGTGAGTCGCGACCCTACGAAATAGGCCCGAAGCAAATCACAAGACTGGGCAGCAGGTCCGAACCTGGCAAACTCGCCAGGTCACCACCTACTGCCTTGGGTTTGACGGAAATCGCTAGCACCCCACACCGCTGGAAGCACAACAATCCGTCAAACCAACACAGTCTGATCGAGATACAGCACAAGCAGCATGTAACAAACAACTCGGAATTATTACGGAAACATAAGACTGCCAGAACACAAAGAGCTGAAACATGAAAATTAATAAAATGAGTGGGCACAAAATGGGGAGGTTCATGACCTTTTTCTGTTAGAGAAATTTCAACCAACCTACCCACATTCTTTCAGAATATGTATACATACATATATGATTTACATGCAAGTGCTTCCCTTGTAAAATCTTCGATGAAAAATCTTCTACCGTATTCCCCCGGATATACCACCCTAGGGTGCTATGATAACTACACAAAAAAAAGGGGGGGTCTTGTCATCGGAAAAAGCTTCATTGCACCCGGGTCTTTACATAATGTGTATTTTTTTTATAGCGTAAAACGATTTAGTACAGATGTAAAACAAAAATACAGATGTACATTTAGTACTAATCGTTTTACGCTATAAAAAAAATACACATTATGTAAAGACCCGGGTGCAATGAAGCTTTTTCCGATGACAAGACCCCCCCTTTTTTTTGTGTAGTTATCATAGCACCCTAGGGTGGTATATCCGGGGGAATACGGTAGAAGATTTTTCATCGAAGATTTTACAAGGGAAGCACTTGCATGTAAATCATATATGTATGTATACATATTCTGAAAGAATGTGGGTAGGTTGGTTGAAATTTCTCTAACAGAAAAAGGTCATGAACCTCCCCATTTTGTGCCCACTCATTTTATTAATTTTCATGTTTCAGCTCTTTGTGTTCTGGCAGTCTTATGTTTCCGTAATAATTCCGAGTTGTTTGTTACATGCTGCTTGTGCTGTATCTCGATCAGACTGTGTTGGTTTGACGGATTGTTGTGCTTCCAGCGGTGTGGGGTGCTAGCGATTTCCGTCAAACCCAAGGCAGTAGGTGGTGACCTGGCGAGTTTGCCAGGTTCGGACCTGCTGCCCAGTCTTGTGATTTGCTTCGGGCCTATTTCGTAGGGTCGCGACTCACGAGGCCCCAAGTTGGCACTGTTTCTGCTAACCCGGGGCCCCAGTCTGATCAATTCCCTAGTTATGAACAGCAGATATAGAAAACGCGTCGATTTCCTTACTGGGTACAGCCTTGTCCTCGCTCATCTCTGCTCGTGCGGGACTTGTTCCGTGACAGCTGGCGTCGCACACTGTAGCTAAGGGTATGCGACCAATCCTGGCATCATCTCATCTCCAATACCTCCTTTCTAAACTAGTGATCTCTTCTGGATCTCGGGCTGTAATATGTTCTGTCTCACCCTTGTCTTGCCTAGATTTGTCTCGTACCCTCTCGTCGCAGCTCGTCGCTATTACGGTTATTTTTTGCGATGCATGGTTTCGCGAGCAACCAAGATTGCACTGCGACCTCTTTTTGCGGTTACTTGTCTAGTTATGAACAGCAGATATAGAAAACGCGTCGATTTCCTTACTGGGTACAGCCTTGTCCTCGCTCTTCTCTGCTCGTGCGGGACTTGTTCCGTGACAGCTGGCGTCGCACACTGTAGCTAAGGGTATGCGACCAATCCTGGCATCATCTGACTCATCAATAGAGTGATCAACCGATTCACGAGTCATGCGTCATGATGCCGAAGCTACAGTTCTGCGGTTCACGGCAGCATCATCTGTCTCGTTGCGTTCTAGCTTGATTCCTGGAGGTGCCGCGATCATGTCTGGCATCATGGGGAATTCGACATTTGCCGTGCTACGGACTGGCTGACGATACTTTATGTCCGGACCGGATCACCACAGGTCCGGGTCCGCCGGGCCAGGCGAGAGGGACGGTCGCATCGCTGGCAGCGTTGCTTGGCAAGGCAAGGCCCTGATTGCGCAGTCGTCCGTGCGGCGAGCAGAGAGCACGCGCGATATGGCGGAATCAGCCAATCACGGCACTCATCGGCCCTTCGCAAACGCTAGGGCTGTGGATGGGAAGAGAATGAGGGGAGGGAACACGAGGATCAGCAACGTCTCGAGGCTCGCGGTTCGCCATTCAGCACAGCCATTGTCGCTCGAGCAAGCACGGTGCTCGGCCGAACGGGACTCCTCCACTCCTACTAATGCGATTACAGTACTGACCGCCAGACCCAAATCGCGCAAGGCGCAGTACAGATGCGTGAGAATTTTCATAACGGGTATGCTGCCCATACGTCTAGAGCGAACAAACCGCTCCCACTCGGTATAAATCTCCTCCGCGTCTTGTGACTTGTCCTGTCCTGCTGGACCACGCTGTTTTTCGAAAATTTTCTGTTGAGCAATCTGCGAGTTGCTGTCACATGCTGCCACCGCTTGCAACATGGCCGCTCCGTCTCGCAAGCTGTTGCGGATCCGATATACATTGCGCTGATATTTCCCCGCTGCACCCTGCCGTCACGCTGGCACGGCTTAATTTCCCGCCGTAGAATCCAGAGCGAGTGGCGAAGCTCTGGCAGCATCTTGCAATGTTTTCCGAGGATCTTTACTCACTGGCGATTGGCCAATCGGATTGGCGAAGCTCTGCCAGGCTGGCTCCCCTTCCTCCGCTTCCTCCCAATCCCAAGTCTTTCCCGGACTTTCTTATCCCGAAAACGCGTGTTTGCGGGAGCTTCTGTTCGGGGAAGTGCAGATTGGGAAGCTGTAAGGGTGACCCGATCCCCGAATCATTGATTGACTAATCACTCAGTGATCGCCCCGATCTGCCCATCCCTCCCCCACTCCGATATCAATCTGCGCCATCCTCCATTCTCGTCTGCTAGCGCAGATTCCGCTCGCTCCCACTCGGCCTGTCCCCCTCTCCTCTCTATTCTCCCCCCCCCCCCCCCCCCCCCCCCGGCGAGCTTTCCCCCCTCCTCTTTTCTCCTCTTCTCCCCCTTCTCCTTCCCGTCTCTCTTCTCCCCCCTTCTCTTCCCCCACCGCCCTGCAGCTCCATGTTCCAGAAATCCCTCTGCGCAGGCACTAGCGTCCGCCCGCCACCGCCCGCAACCCCAAGTTGCGCCCTGCGCTCTTCACTCCCACAGCCCGCTTTGGCGACGTGTGAAAGCTTCTACTCGTGTAGTGTCACTGATAGCCCCACTCTCGACGGTATATAATGATGTCTCCTGAGCAGTCACAAAACCGTGGCCTTCAATGCTCCAGTCTCGCAGCCTCTACTACCCCCCTCGACTCTCGCTTTGGACTCGTAGACCACTCTCAGTCTAGCGTCTCTCTTTCAGTCGCTCCTTTGCAGCCTGCATCTACTCGTTCGTGGCACCGCTCTCTGTTTCAACGCGACTGCTTCTTAAGGCTTTCTCCTCGCGATTCTGCTTCAGATCTGACTCAAATCCCCCATAACTCGAGTCACACACCCACCCATCCTCCCATCCATGGCGGTCGCTAATCCTCCCAGCCACCACATGAGCACGGGGCGGCTGCCGGATGGAAGCGTCCAGATTCAGCGAATCGCCTCACTCGCGGAGTTCCATTGCCTGCCCCAAGCGGTGTTCCCAGGCCGTCTGAGCGTCAATGCCAGCCCAGACTGCCCGCAGCAGCGGCACTGGGAGCACCTCTACCCACATGGGGCAAGGCGGCAGCAGGAGCGGCAGCAGCAGCAGCAGCAGCAGCAAGAGGGGCAACAGGATCGGCAGCAGAAGCGACCGGCCAGCCTTTTGTGGCATAGGGTGGCGAAGAAGCAATGCTTTGCATGGAACACAAGGCACAACTCGCTTCCGGCACACCTGATGGCCTACTGGCGTGCTGCTGCTGACATTGCTGTTGCAACTGGTGCTGTTGCTTCTGCTGCTACTACTGCTGTCAATGCTGCCGACCCCGTTGCCCCCACTGCTGCTACTCCTGCAGCCATGTATTGGATGGTTTCTAAGGGTGCTGCTGCAGCAGGAACCGCTGGCGACTCTGCTAGGCGTAAGGATCTGCGCAATCCCATGATGACGCCTCACATTTGGCATCAGCAACAGCCATCACCATCACCATCACCATCATCACCATGACAAGGCACCACCAGTGATGAAGGGCTGTGCGGGTGAAGAAGGGACCCTGCTTTCTACCAGCGCTACTAGCACCACCAGCGGTGCCAGCACTGCCAGCAATGGTTCCCCCAGCAGCTTGAATGATGAGGAGTGCGTCCCTTGGTGCAGTGATGAGGCGTCTCAGAGCCCCTCCTCTCACCTCCGGGTTGCTGAGAGTATGGCACACGAGGCTGGCCCCCGTGCTACATGGCAGCCTGAGACTTCTATTCAGGGCCTGCAGCACGCTGCTGTCTTCCCATTCAGCTTTGGCCCAGAGGCGGGTACTGGCGAAACCCCCCCCTCTATGAACACACACACCCCGTTCCCACAAGTGCCCGTTTCCCATCTCCATGAGACCGTCCCTCTGCCATTTAACCACCCTGCGGTACACGCCTACCATGTTCCATCCTTCGCCGGCCTTTTGGATTCCATCTCGCCTGCCCGGCGACTCCACCGGCGGGTTGCCTCCGTGCCTGCCGCCTCTGTCGTCTGCTCTTCCTGCAACCACTCCGTTTCTCCATGCCTCCCAGTAAAGGAAGGGCTGCTGCCTCCCGAAGCTCATGCACAGCAGCAGGAGCAGGAGCAGGAGAAGGAGAAGGAGCAGCAGCATGAATGGAGTGGCTCAGGCATCGCATGCTCGGCGTCTTTGTCTGGAAAGACCTGTGTGCTGAATAGTCCTTCCATGGGCTCCCGTTGCTCACAGCAAGGGAAGCAGGAGAGGTGGGAAAGGAGAGTACAAGGCTTGGTTGTGACAGGAGATGCGTTGGCAGGCTTACGTGATGGGCAGCAGCAGTCTGCTGCAGGGTCAGGTAATTGCACTGTGTCAGGCAACCGGGCGGAGGGTTCTGAGGATGATGAGGACCTTGAGGAGCTACAGGACACTGCATCTTCTTGAAAAGTCTGATAGCAACCATAGTACATTTTTGCATAGCTACCGTACTATGATATGGTCAGGTCCCTTGTTAGTTTGTTTTGTTGCGCAAGCAAAGTAATAGTATACTAATGTGAGATTCGTGAACATGCAGGAAGAGTTGCAAATTGCAATGCTTGTGAATTACCTCGAACTGGATCGGCGTGAAGAAGCTAAGACAAAAAATATTTCCTTACCGCAATTCTGCCTACTAATGTTGTTATATTGTGTTGAATGCATCAACTACCTGTCTACTCAAAGCCAGTTTGGTTTGGAATACATAAGACACATCCTCTTTATGGTGTGGTGTTTAGTCTAACACGAATTCAGCCTTACACCCCTACGAGAGGTGTAGAACCTCCCTCACGCCCTTCTCTAAATCGAGAGTAGATTGTAGCAGGAACCCTGGGGCGACGTTTCGTTTTCCCTTTTGCCCCCCGCCCTCCCCCAAACCAAACCCAGCTCCCAACCAACCGTTCCACTGTGCTTGTCGGTCTTTCGCTCACACCAAAACCTGGGGGTGACCTGCAAGGGAGAGGTAGGACGTGGTACCTGAACGCCGACCGTGCAAAAACCGATCTTTGACCGTACTGAAAATTTGCGTATTGCATTCAAAAGCTCTAGTCGTTTTTTGAACCACGAAAAATATCGAACCTACATAGGGTCGATCGCAGGTTCGGCGTTCAGGCGACGTGTCCTGAAGGTTATAGGGAAACCCAGAAAGAGTTGTTCTCAGTTAGCCGCAGAACAGCGTGTCAAGTTATGTCCAGCGTGGCAACAAGTTACGGTTTGCACTAAATAAACCATAATTGTCATTTTGAGCGAACGCACAACCACGTCCGCCGGTTTCGGTCCAGCGAGCAGGTTACTACGTACAGTAGTACAACCTGAGTTTCGCCTAGTGCCGCCTTTTTTTTGCTATGAGGTATCGCTCGTCTCCTAGTACTACTAGTACTAGGGTAACGGAACGCCTCCCTTTGGCGTCAGGGACACCGAGTTCTGCGGACACACATAGCAAAGATAGATTCGGAGCATCATCGCATCCCTGCCATGTGGCCGTCTGACATCGTCGCAAGGAATGATCCCAGTGCATGGTGGCTGCGCTGTTTCTGCACTGCCTGCCAATCGTTGTGAGTTCCGGCCGTCTGTCGCGCCTAACAGCGAATAGGAAGCGGCCGCAGTGCATCCGTCTCGTGCCGTAGAGTCACCAACCTGACTGAAAGACGTAGTGTAGTAACCGCTCAGCCCAAACAGTTACCCTTCCTTGCTGAGGTGGTATCAGATGATCGCCAGAGACTCTGACCTGAACGATACATGTTCGAGGCTGCTTCCCCCGGGGGAATGCCGTTTTTGTAGTAGAGACTTTAATTTTCCACAATTTCCCCTACCCGCGACTCCCTGCAATATATGCTACCCTCTCCCCACCCTGCTTGTGGAATGACACGACGATAAATGTTCAGAAGCCTTCCTTTCTGTTCGTTTTTTGTTCGGGAAGCCAGAACTCGTTTCGGGCAGAACATTTCGCACATGATGTAGTAGGTACATGCAGGTCTCCCCTTCTATCATCCCTCCTTGTTGGCAGCAAGGAGTTGGCAGGCAGCCATTGAAGCTTGCCTGAGGCCCCGTTTGAGGACAGAAAGAAAGAAAGAAAGAAAGAAAGAAAACAGCTTAACTTCAACTTGTTGGGATGAAGCGCTTCTAGAAGCAGTGTTGCCGCTCTACCGAGTATTGACAACTTCTGACGACTGTCAAGTGGACGAGTTCCACTCGGGACGACTGGCGGACTGACTGCCAGTGCGAGACAAGCTTCGTCTCTCTGTCCGTATTATGTGGAGAGGTTTGTCTCTCTCTATCACTTGGGGAGGGGAGGGTTTGTCTTGTACAGTCTCCATCATGTGGAGGAAGGAGCAAGGAGGAAGGGGGTGGGGAAATTCGTCCTGAACCGTCTGAAGAGTGTTTCTTTGGCAGAGAACACTCACATGCCGCTCCCGCCCGCCCACAATACTGTACTTGAGAAAGCGTAGTACACATGAGGGAACAAACGCACGTCCTCTCGCATCATGCTGAGGGTTCCCCCCCAGCGGGATGGGGCAGCATGTGAATTGTTCTACTCAGCAAAGCCACAGCCTTTCCACAGGCGGTGGCAAGGTGGGACGGATGGATGGAGGATGAGGTGGAATCCTCTACGGTACGGAAGTCAGGGGTGGCAGCGGTACCCCTGGCTTGGAAGGGTTCCTTCCTTCCGTCTCTTCTTTATAGGTTCCTCCCTCACTCTGGGATGCCTCAACGGCTTCATTTCTGGAAAGAGGCTTGCGGCTGCTGGAGCGAGTCTCGCTGCTGTTGCTGCTGCTGCTGCTCCTGCTGCTGCTGGTGGTATTGTGGCTTCATCGTTGCCGTGGCTTCCTGCAGTGCTTGCTTTCTTCAAGCATTTTTCCGTCCAGACCTCTTCAAGCCTCAGCGACAGCTCACACCTGCACACATACTATTACCGCAGAGCCGGGCAGACAGTGTGTGTTGACAGCGAAGACCACACCACTCTTAACCAAGCCACAGGACGGTCACACCTGCGCACAAACCAACATGTGCAGCATTGGCAGCGCTGACTGCTCGCACGCTGGCTGAGTGTGCTACCAGCGAACAGCTCTCATCTCAACCGTGGATTTGAGAGCACCTCTTCGCTGGGATCGTCCATGTCGGCCGCTAAGTGCCACAGCAGCCGCATGGGAACCTGCATTCCGCTCCAGGTAGCTCCAGTGGCCGTGGAAGGGACTTCAGTCAGAAAGACTTCAGTGGACTCGTCCGACTCCCACAGCAGCCGCTCAAAAACCTGCACTGGGCTCCGAGGAGCTCCAGTGGCTGTGGAAGGGACTAAAGTGAGAGAAATTAATGACACACGATCGGCTGACTCGCCTGTCTCCCTCCGCGGCCGCATGAAGGCGTGCATTGCGCTCCAGCGGCCCTCAGTGGGCGTGGGAGGGACCCGAGTGAGAGAGACTCCAGTGAGAGAGACTCCAGTGAGAGAGACTCCAGTGAGAGAGACTCCACTGAGAGAGACTCCAGTGAGAGAGACTCCAGTGAGAGAGACTCCAGTGAGAGAGACTCCAGTGAGAGAGCTCCACGTCACGCGATCAGGGGACTCGCCCGGCTCCCGCATTGCATGGCTTGAGCGCCACAGGCAGCATACGGCGTGGCTTGCGCGGCACCGCATGCTGAGAACTGAGGTGCTGCGGAAACGACCCGCTAGCATGCTGTGGCATGGAGTGGGTAAGAAGGGACGCGGCTGGGGCTGGGGTAGATTGCCTCACTTCAATGCTGCTGCTATTGCTGCCTCTGCTCCTACTGCTGCCGCTGCTACCTCAACTGTTGCTGCGACTGCTGCTGGTGCTGCTCCTATGGCTGCCGCTGGCACCGCCGCTGCTACTGCCGCCGATACTGCTGCTCCTGCTGTTCCTGTTGCTGCTGCTGCCACCGCCGTTACTTTTGCTGCTGCCGCTCCTGTTGTGAACAATGCTGGTGCTGTTGCCGCAGCTGGTACCATTGCCAGCACTAATGTTGCCTTGACTTCACTTTCTGCTAGCTCTAGCACATCAGCTGCTGCCGCCGCCGCCGCCACCGCTGTTACTGCTGCTGCCGCCGCCGCTGCTGCTGCTGTCGCCCCTGCTACTGCTGTCGCCGCCGCTGCAGCGGCTGTAGAGGATGCCGATTCGTTGGTGGAAGGAAAATGCAGCTGTCACGTGGCTGACAATGCACCACTAAACACTGCTCTTATGACTGGGATATCTCCAGCTACAAGTGACGTCACTTCTCCCAGCACGCTGGTAAACGCTCCAAGCTGGCACGCGTGGCAGAATGGTGGAGCGAGTCAGCATGGCGAGACAGGCTGTGCCACATGGCAGCCTGCCATTCGTTGCCTATCTGCTGCTGTCTTCCCCACCAACTTCGCCCCTAGAGCTGGAACCAAAGGCTCCCCTCCCAACCACACACGCATGCAGCAGGCTCGCTTGGCCACCACCATTTCAAGCAAAGCACCCCGGAATGAGGCCCATAATAACGCCTCAATGCCCCAGCAATGTACTTTCTCTTCCTCCATGGTTTCCCCTCGAGCCGAGTTCCAGGATTCCACTTCTCCCTGCGCGCGCGTGGTGCCAGTACTTCCCTCTCAGAGCCGAGAGCGAGCTGAGGTCTCCAATAACGTCTCAGTGCCCCAGCAGTATGCCGCCTTCACCTCTAGCGCTGCCCCTGAAGCTGGAACCAAAGGACCTGTTCTTTCTACAGGCAGTCATCACGACCAAGCATACCTTGTCCGCCTGGAAACCCACACGAAGCTCAAGCCCGGAATGGGCCGGCAGCAGTGCTGCTTCCGCCAGTGGAGCAGCAGCAATCCGTTTATCATTCCAGCACAGTTGTCTTCCCTGTGGCGTTTGCGCAGCCCACGGAGTGGTGCGCCTTTTCTTCGTTCACGCGCCTCTTGAGTTCCATCTCGCCCTCCTGGCAGCAGGAATGCCCAGCCCCAGGAGCTTTGGGTGAGGCTAGAAAGGCACCTTTGAATGTGCAGCTGCACCAGCAGCAGCTTCAGCTACAGCCACTGCCACAGCCACAGCTACAGCAGCAGCTTCAGCTTCTTCTTCTTCTTCAGCAGCAGCAGCAGCAGAGAGATTCTGAGGCTCATATTGATGCCGCTGCATGGGAGACGGATTGCATTACAGGCAGTGCCGCTGCTGGTTCCAGTGAGCCCTGTGTGCTGCATTCCTTGTCAGCGCGCTCGCATTGCACAAAGCAGAAAACGGAGACCGGACAGGCGGGCCAGGAGAGGCGGGAGAGGCAGGAGAGGAATGAGAGGGAAGACAGCAAAGACCCTGAGAGGTTGGCTGAGAGGTGGCGTCTGATTGAGACGCAAAGCAGTAGCTGCAATCTGTCGTATGAATGGTCAAGCTCTGAAGAGTGCGACGAAGGGGAGCTGCTAGACACTGCGTCCTCGTTGTTGTACTTTCATGGAACATTGCAGACGTAACAGTGCCGTCAACCCACCGTACTTGCTGTCCTGCTACTGCTAAGTGTAGGGCTGCCTATAAGTATCCTCACCCAGCTTTAGTATGTGCCCTCCTTTGCCATGGAATTCCTTGATATCTATGTGGGTCTTTACTATTATCTAAATTTCTAAATGCTAATACCCTGCCTATAAGGATATAAGTATCTATTCATCCTCACATGGGTCTTGGGTCTTTCACATAAAACAAAGACAATCACACTGCATACCCCATCTATGCACTGCCTGGCAGACCTCTAAGCTCCCAAATCTTCACCATCTCATCATCTCCCCCTGATGCCAGCAGGCGAGGATTCTGCCATACGGGGAGGGATTGTAGGGGAGAAAATAGCGTGTAAGTTAGTTTGCATGTGAAAGAAATAACTTTTTACTTCTCTTTTTTTGGAACTTATTGCATGTGTGACGTACGGAGTGGACAGAACAGTGGTGGACAAAAGAAGTGGGCTGGGCGAAAGCACCATGGTAGTTGGGATGGGCATCTGTGCCATCACCTTGGGGTTCCATCTCACGCAGTTCACATCTGTGCCATGTGCATGCGCCTTTCGGATCAGCAGCTGGGCCCTGCTTCCTGCCTCTTCTCCCAACCCTGCTGTCCCTAGCACCCCTGCAACCCCTGCCTCCCCTGCCTCCTCGCCACTCCCCTCTCTGTTGGCAGCATCGGAGGTGGTTCTGTCACCATCGGGCTCTGAGCGAGGGAGACCTGAGAAAGAAAAGACTCGTATGCAGTCATCTCCTGCTGCTGTGGCAATCAACCCATGAACCCTGCGGAAATAATGAGGGTGAACAGGAAAAGGTACACCATATACAGCTACAAGATTCAAATAGAAGACATGCGGATGCAAAGCACTTTTTGCGCCGTGAAAAAAACACGAGACATGCAGCGACTGCAATATGCTTGCAGCACAAGCCACCCTCCAGCAGCAGGATGTGAGGGGGAGTACAAGTGTCCGATGTAAAGGGCTTACATCGACCAGTCAACATGGAAGATGGTGCGGTCGTGGAAGCCCGAAAGTGTACACACATGCGACCTGACAAGCCAAGAAACACATGGAAGTGACGTTTCAAGTCGGCGATGATGGGCGAAAAAGGCAGGGGCGACAGAAAACAAAAGAAAAACCGTTTGTGCGGACAGACCAATGCCATGACGTCAGATACCGTTAAAACCATCAAGTATAGCACAGTTGGTCTGCATGGATGTGCTTTGAGATTGTGCCTCCAAACGTACCATCCCTTTGCTGAAGGCTTGCTCCCTGAACTCCCTTCTGAGGTCCGCACATCAGATGGCTCCCGGCTTGTATCCCAGATTTTGACGGTCAGATCGTCACTGCAGGGTGGTAAGACGGGGCCAGAACACAGATACGCATGGGAGGTTGGAAGGGAGAGTGATGGGAAGCCATGCGTGAACGGGCCGAGTAGTAAGCAAGCGCGGTGCAAGGGGAAGAATTCAGGACGAGGAGCACACGGGAAGGAATTCAGGGCAGGGAGCGAATGGGATGGGGAAGAAGGATGGGTGAGGGAGGACGGATAATTAAAAACAAAACCGGAAGGGAGGGAGAGTATCGAATAGCTGGGTACCTGCAGGATGCCATGTAGTGTCCTGTAGCATCAAAGGAGATAGCCCAGACTGTGGACGAGTGCCCTGCCCTGGACACAGAAACACGAAGGTGATACTTTCAAAGAGACAATGTCAAGGAGATTGAGAAAACAACCAAGCCCTTTCCATCGGGAAGTCATTGCTGTAGCTGCTGAAAATAGCATATTCTTATGCCCACCCATTTGCAGCATCAAGCGTCTGCACGCATGACCAATCGTCTTCACCCTCCACCTCTGCAGCCCAGACCTGCCACAATAAACGCAACATGAACAAGCAATGAGCACGCGCAACAACATGAATATCTCAAATGGCAGCAATTTTTAGGAAGACACGAATACTTCCCAGCATCAGGCCCACTCTTCAGTGAACTCAATTCAATCATGGTTGCAACCCTTTTTCACCTTGATGCTGTCATCATAGCTGGCAGACACGAGCCAGTCATGCGTGGGGTGCCAGCGCACCATCTTCACGTCCTGTGTGTGCCCATGCAGCACTGCCACACAGTCAAAGTCAGTCGCCGGGCCCACACCGATCCGTCCAGCCACTCCGCTGCTGCCACCTGGCACCTCCCAGATCCACACGCTCTTGTCCCGGCTGCAGGTGGCTAGCAGGGAGCTGGTGGCGTTCCATGCCACGGACTTCACCTCACTCTCGTGGCCCTATGATCATGGTTGGGTAGGGGGAAGGCGGGATTGTGAGGAAGGATGAAAACTGGAAGCCAGGAGAAAGGGGGTTGTGATTGTCAGAGGTGTTGAATGCGAATCGATTGACCATGCAAGGGAAATGAGAGGACAAGAGGAGTGGGAGAAGGGGCTTAATCTAAGAACAAGGTCGTCAGAAAAGGCGTGGATGGTTAAGGATTTGCGCTACTAGTAACGTCGAAAAAGAATAGAAAAAGAACGTGGCGTATCCGGATACCTTCCAGCCTTCGGGGAGCACCGGGCGTCCCTCTGGATATTAGAACATCTGAACATACGCATGCAGGAAAAAGGAGAAGGACAACGAGCTGACCTCGAGAACAGCGAGACACTCAAAGTCAGCATCGTTGGACCCAGTCCTTTCCCAAACAGCCACCGTGTTGTCGAAGCTGGCTGTTGCGAGGAACCTTCCGTCTGGTGACCACTCGCAGGATCTAATGGTCCTGGAGTGCGTGTCTTCCAAAATGGCCTGTGAAAAAAAAAAAAAAAAAAAAAAAAAAAAAAAAAAAAAAAAACGAACACGAATCGGTCCTGAGAAAGCTGCTGATTCCTCGTAGTAAATTTCCCAACATCGCTCGACAGATGCTGGGGCGAATATTGAGCAAGAGAGAGTAAAGACCCGGCTCCGGGATTTTTACGACCTTGCAAATGAATGAGGACGACGGTCCGGCTTCTCGACCCCAAATACGGACACAACGGTCGCCGCTGCAGGAAGCCAGAAGAGCTCCGTCTGGCGACCATGAGACGCTCCACACGCGATCGTCATGCCCGCGAAGCTCCTGAACCTCGACTAATTCAGAAACATCGCATGACTTCGAAACCGCTGAATCGGGTGGGGCATTAGGCACCATAGCAGGGGGCTGAAGGGAGGCAATTGCCGCCATTACTCCCATCACTAGGAAAAACACGGAATTTGGATGATATCAGCTGGTAAAATTGTCCTCAGACTAGAAGTAGCCCAACAATGTTACGTGCCGAGTTTTACACCCACAAATGTTGGGAGCGACTGGTTTGCAGTACGTAAGAGGTTTCCCCACCACCTCGTCCAAAACGCCTTTAAAGCAAGTGATAAACCTTTGCCTCCACGCCCCCCAAAGTGCACCCCTGCTTTAAAACCCGTGGGTCAAGAAGGGCGAAATTGGTCCAGTAGGTATGAGTGAATGTTTGGAGCGAAAGGTGGAGCAAACCCTGTCCAAGTTCATGAATTCCGAAATTCGGGTCTTCTGAGTTTTTCATTTGCTGGATTTCGAGAGGTAAAGGTAAGGTTAAGGAGGGGGGGAAACCCCTCTGAGTGTTACCCACACCTGGCTGTCAGTCGTATCCCGCCTCCCCAATCGTTTAAACTCGCTGGGTCAACGAGATTGAGGTGTATCCACTCCCAAAGTGAGCACGTGCAAACCCCCTTCTGGGAGGCTGACAGAACTCGTCCGCACGGGGTATTGCTCCTGGGACCTCACCCATCGAAAGTGACACAGCTAACCAACTGGGCCACTTCAGGGTTGCTGTATTTTCGAGAGTGTTCTCTCGTGTTTGAGTGAAGTTACGGAGATACACATTTCTTCACAAGCAGTGAGACACAGCTAGCTTCTGCTCCTGACGTTGGCAGTGTGTTCGATCGTCATGTATCTGTTGAAACCCTCAAGAAAACCGCCGTCAGTTGAGGTCTGTCTTGTCCTTTCGGAAGCTATATTTTTACAGATTCACAAGAACTGACATTTCCAGCCATTTTTTATGAGCAGGAAGTTATGGCTTTCATGAAACAGTCCCGACGAAAGGTAGGATACCGTGAGCATTTTCACAAGATGTTCTGCTACGCTCGTGCGGTAACCTAGCATTTTCATTTCAGGGTTCCCGTCGTGGAAGCCTGAATGCGTCTTTGCACGGCGGCGTCGGAAGCTCTTGTCAGAAGTTTCTGGAAACGAAAATACCAGACGTTGCATCCTCTTGTCAGAAGTTTCTGGAAACAAAAATACCAGACGTTGCATCAGATTCTAATGAGCGTAACTTGTGCGAGAGTTTCTTTGTTGATAAGCCAGCGCCGGCGCCAACCAAACAAGCTGATTTCTCAAGCTTACGCACCAGAGCCGCTGAAGCTGCCGCGTGGGGGGTGGATATGAAGTACATTTCGGACTTGTTACCAAGTTCGTTCGAGTTGCTCTCTGGAGCTAACGAACCGGTTGCGTCGCCACCTTACTTTTCGGAGCGTGGAAGTTCGAGCTCTTCGTCTTTGGATGGTAATGTCAGAAGAAGCAGGCGCCCAATATTGGAAGCGATATGTCCAGGCGCTGCATTGAAGATCGACGAGAGTGGCCTCTCGACTTTTGAAGAGAGTGTCTCTGTGGCACTCCCTGTTATGAACACATCGTCAACATTTGAGAGATGTAGTCCTGGTCATTCCTTGTTCACAAATCCTACTGACGGCGTGCGGAAAAGGGAAGAGAGCTTTTCTAACTTACTTTCGAGCTCCTCTGAGCTGCTCTCTGGTGCAGCAAATTCGGGCTCACCACCGCCTTACATCCCTGCTAAAGTGAACGCGATTTCTTCTCCAAATACTGAAAAGGTTGGGTCAGGGCAAGCATTCATCCCACAACAGTGCGGATCGGAGCTTGATTTTACTCCAGTTTGTAAACAGAGTTCAGGGCTTAATGAGTGGGAAGCACCCCCTTATTCATCGCCACAGAAGATCATTGAAGAATTGTTCAGTGACCTGCCAGCAAAGCCTTTGGAGTGTGGTGGCTGCATGAATGCAGACCTGGGAGCACACAGAAGCGTTCCTTGTGGCGAGTGGGGAAGTTTGAATAGCACAGCACCTCTTGTTGTCTCCCTGCTGTTCTTTGATGATGAGCGGAGTCAGCTTTATGTCTCAATTGATTTGCAACTTCCTTCCAAGGTGCGTTCACACGAGCAAACATTTCTTGCTCACCTAAATGACTCCCCTCACATTTTGAGTAGCTGTGCAGAAACGGGATTGGGCAGCAAATGGCATGTATTTTTCATCAATTGAAGACCTCAGCATCATTGGAGTTGTAGTTCATCAGATCGGTCAACCCAAGTTGAGAGTCATTCTATTACCAGGAGTACAATTTGATGTTCTCCCCACCACCAACGTAACTCATGAGGAGTTCAGGTAACGTGTCGATTGAAGGCTGAGATTGTCCTTGCTGCACGAACTGAAAACAACATATATGCTTTCAGAGAAGCGATTCGGGCAGCTTTAGTTTCTGCAGATGCTATCATCTGTTGTGACTCACAAAGATTCGTCAGATCTCTTTTGCAGTGGAAAGTGCCTGGTGAGCTCGTCACTTTATTCATTAAACACACAGATAGCATTATCTTTGCATACACACAGGAGGCACATGACTATGTTTTTTTCTTTTTGCAGTGACGGATCTGTATGACATGTTTATTGACCCAAAAGTGAGTAAGACTCCTGTATGGTGACACTTATTATGCTCTTACGGGGCACTAACATCCACGAAATGATGCATGTCTGTCTGGCATCAAATTGCTTGAGAGAAGATTCTTGCGTGGTAAGGTTTCCAGCAATGTCTAACCCCCTTCTTTCTGTAAGACTCTGTATTGAATATAATCAACAAGGTGTTCTTTGCTATTCAGGCAACTAGGTGAAAATCTGGAGCAGTTGATTGGAAAGGCGAAAGAAGAAACTAAGGGGAAAGATGTCCTGGAAACAAATGCTCGAGGAAGTCTTCATCTTCGGAGTGTTCACACCAGCCTCAACATCTGCAACGATGTTCATGCGGCATTGGTGGCAAGGGCAAATGGACTACTTCGTGATGCATTCAGGTATGACTCACAAGTGCATTCAGTTATTTCTTGTCCTTACCCTGCTATCATACCATTGGGTACTGCAGGGTCAACATGAGGCTTCTTCCTGTTCTCGCGCAAATGGAGATTGCTGGCGTTCGGGTTGATGTAAGCGCATGACTCATTCTATTCAAGATGTGCCATTTGCATCTGTAGCCTAACATGGAGTCGTTGTCACTCAGATGGACTTACTAATGTCAAAACGGGACTATCTGGAGGTATGACACATAAATATGAGACTGTTACATCGTTTGTGACCAGTTACTAATAATACATACGGTGTGCTTGCTAAAGAAACGGATGGAGCATCTTACGTCGATTGGGGAGAAGTTGGTTGGCCGTCGCGTCAACTTGGCTAGTCCAAAGCAAGTGGCCCAAGCCCTTGATGAGGTATGAGGTGCATTTGGGTACAGTTGAAGTATGGTATCCTGGTCAGAATTTCAACTCATGAGAACTGCAGGACTTGAAGTTGCCAGTAGGAGCAGCTAAGAGTGTTGGTATGGCCAAGAAGCGAGAGGCACAGACCCACTCAACTACAAATGAGGCAACACTAAGTCAACTCGCTGCACTTCATCAGTTTCCTAATATTGTTTTAGAGGTAAGTTTCTTCTACACTGAAGAAGCAACATTGTCCAAAAGCCCAGGGCGATTGTGCCTAACGTTTGTGTGGGTTCCAGTTCAGGCAACTTTTGAAGGTCAAGTCGACCTGGATTGATGGTCTTCTATCAAGTTCCTACAGCGAAACGGTATTCCCTTCACTCTTGCATGTGATGCGGCTTGAACAGGTTACTCAGTTTTGTTGTGTGCTCAGGATGGTTGTGCTAGGATTCACTCGGAGTGGAATGCTGCTAACACGGCAACAGGACGATTGTCATCTTCCAGCCCTAATTTACAGGTTTGATTCACACATAACCAGCAACACTGATTGTTTGTTTCACGAATTAACATTGCTACTTGAACAGAACCTGCCAACATACGCCCTAGAAGGGACATCCGCAGCGACAAACACTTTAACCGTTGCTATCGCCATTCGTGATGCTCTTATGTCTGCACCAGGGTTGGTTGCACTGTTACTCTTCTTGTATTTCTTGCCTCAACTGCATATCTCCTCACCTTGTCCCTGCTATACTTGTAGTTCACCATCACCCTTAACACTTTGGTGGTTTCTTTGAATGAAGGAGTACCACAATTGGTCTTGAAGCGTTGTCTGCTTGTCATGCAGGAAGGTACTGGTTTCTGCTGATTATTCACAAATAGAGCTTCGAATTTTTGCTCACTTATCTGCTGATGAGGCTCTGGTATGGTTCTCCCTCCTTTCACTCACTCTCTGCATTTTCCGTAGAGTCCTGCTCCAAATAGCTTGATGATGTGCATGTCTTGAGCAGGTTAATGTCTTTAAAGCTGGACAACAGAGTGATGTTTTCAGACTCATTGGAGCAGCCTATCTTGGAAAGTCTGCAGATGCTGTAAATGATCAGGAGCGGCAACTGGTCAAGAGATTATGCTGTGAGTGAGGCGGTTTATTGATTTTCCTCTTTTTTCTTATTTTCGTGTTAACAGTGCGAAATTAATGCTGCAGATGGTATTCTTTATGGGCAAGGGAAGCAAGCCATGGCCGCAATTCTGGGAGTGGATGTCGACAAGGCTCAACAACTTTTGCAAAGCTTTTTAGATCACTTCCCGAGTATGAGGGCTTTCATCAATCAGACTATCAGCAGAGCCCGACGGGATGGATATGTCACAACTATGTGGGGCCACCGCAGGCTACTTCCAGGTACTGTAGTTCATGGTCCGCTGTTCTTTCGCGACCATTCTCAAACTTGCATCTTTACTGTGTTGGTGTTTCAGATATTCATGAGCGTAATCCAGAGAGGAGAGCCCAAGCAGAAAGGCAGGCAGTGAATACTATCATACAAGGTTCCGCAGCGTAAGTACCATCTTTCTTCAATGTATCACACTTGTTTGAACATCTTGCTTGACCACTTCCCCTTACCCTGGACTGCTTCTACTGTTGTTGGGCAGGGACCTGATGAAGTTGGCCATGCTGGATGCCAGCAAGCTTTTTCAGGGTAACAGCGGAGATATTCAAATCGTGATGCAGGTAAATAAAGTTCTGCTGCCTGTTTGCAAGGTCAGTGATTCATTCTTATGCTATGTATCCCCCAGGTTCATGACGAACTAGTGCTAGAAGTCCCGGAAAAGGATGTATTTACAGTCTCTAAGGTGGTGAAGCTGATGATGGAGAAGGTTGCATGCTTGGATGTCCCGCTGGTAGTGAATGTCAGGGCAGGGAATCGCTTCGGTAGTTTGCGCGCCATGGAAGAGTGGTCGTCATATTCTGTAGACATCCAGAAGTTGAAAACGGTTAGTGGTTTTTAATCGTATTATGTAGTTGCCATTATACATTCATTTCTCTAGTGGGTGCCCACTTTTGGTGCACAAGACCTCACACATTGGTCTTCAGAATTGAACATTTTCAAAGGATATATATCTTTTTATGGTATAGTCTTTCAGTGTTCTCCTAGAGTAATGGATGTTTGGGTGTTTGGGCTGGGGAAAATATGTCAATGGTAACTTTTATGGGGCGCTAAAATGCGTACGGCAACCATTAGCTGTTGTTTTAACGCGTTTGGTAACTCGCTTAACACGTTTGGTAACTATACGCTACCACCCGATCACGCGAATGGTAACTAGAAGAAACCCTCGCCCAAAATGATATCGATTCTGGTTTTTCCCGCCCGCGCAAGACTAAATCGACGAAACGTGACACGTCACCCTTGGTCTTGATTGGACAAGCCACCTCACCTTGGGGATGTTGTGGAATTCGGGAGACTGCCTACCCATTGCCCAGGTCGACTAGCACCGTACCAAACTGGCTCCACGTTAGCTGCGTACTACTGTAGTTGTCGGCCTAAACGCGCACCACCAGAGATCCGTTTCCTTCTGGTTCGCGTTTACAGGGGCTGCGCGGCTTTGGGGGGTAACCGAACCCACGCATCAACTTTCGTTCTGCGGGCTCGTCAAACTGGATGCAGATGTCGGTCAGGCCTCAAGTTATTCGCGTTCCATGAACCTCCAACCACTCATGAGCCTTCCCTCCCGATTTTGGGCATCAAAAACTTCCACAAATCGCGTTCCAAGAGCTAACCGATTTTCGTGACCAATGAGGCTTGCAGGATTATTCGCTGCCCCAAATCGCGTGTTTGCTCTGCGCGTTCCGTTAGTGACAGTAGCAGCTGCTGCTGCTGATTCGCCGCACCGTCATCACCGGCCTCCCGCCATCGGCGCTGTGCGTTTCGTCCATTCCGCTCCCATCCCATCCGACCCCTCCTGCAGTCAGAACAAAACGGGGCGAAAACAAAGAAACGCGTTCCCTTTCGTTTGACATTATTTTGCAACCAAGCACCGAAACTGACGCTGAGTTGGGAGGTCAAGCGATTCACGAAGTTTCTCAAGCCCAATCCACAAATGCCATTCAGGTTCAATTGTGGCCTGCTACTATTCTGCACAGGCCAATCTCCATTTTTCGCTACGCATAGAGCGGACTCACGACGAGCCACTCACAATGGGCTGCAAACGAGCGTCACTCGTTCATCCTGAGGAATTGGCAGCAACGAAGCGAGCGCGAAACGGAAAGGCCACTTCTCCTACACCTACCCATCCTTCATTGGAAAACCTTCCGGTGGGTTTCCCTGTAGACCCTCCTCACCGCTTTCGTCTCGTCCAGCGCTCTTCTTTCTGCATGTGTCTGTATTCTTTCTTCCAAGCAAATGTCAATATCTCTGCATTCATTCATGCTCACCCCCTTCTACCCACATCTGTCCTTTGCTTCTTTCCCCGATCAGGATGAACTCCTAACGACCATTCTCTCAGTGGTCGCTGAACGTGCCTCAACTCCCCAAGACTTTCTCTCCTGTCGCCTCGCTTCGTCCTACCTTCGCCGCATCTCGCTCCTCCCGGAAATCCTCGCCGTGTTACCACCTCCCGCTCTAGCTTGTCCAGCGAAAAACTACACGCTCGCCTATCGCTCGTTCCTCTCAGCATGCGCAGCGGCGGGAAACGCGGAGGCTGCGTTTCTCCTCGGCATGGTTGAGTTTTATTGCTTGGAGCGAGTGGCGAGCGGCATGAAGCGGCTTGTGCAGGCAGCAAAGACAGGCCACGCAGCCGCGTTACACAGCCTGTCAGTCATCCATTTCAACGGTAGCGGATTGCCTGCAAGCGGAGCGGAGGGAAGTGGTGCAGCGGAGGGAGGTGGCGCAGCGGAGGGGGACTCAGGAAGGCGGAAGCCGCGGGGGAACCGGAAGGTCGGGATGGGGATGTTGCTGTGTGTGGCGGCGGCTAAAGCGGGTCACCCAGATGCGCTGCGGGAATTAGGGCTGTGTTTGCAGGATGGATTTGGAATCAAGCGGAGTGTCGCCCAGGGGAGGCTGCTTCTGGTGGAGGCGAACCTGCGGGAGCTGGCTAATAGCGGGGATAAAATGGCGGCAGCAATGGGTGGGGTCTCATGTTCCGGGATTGTGAGAAAGAAACAGGAGCGAACTCTACTAGAGAACAATACTCAAGTCCCAGTTGGCGATAGGGACTCTGATTGTGGAGAAGCAGAAGTAGCAAGAACGCTGGGAAGTTCTAACCTTCAAGGATGCGCTAAGCACCAAGGCGCGAACCTGTCACTCGGAACAGATGCAGCAGCCATGGAAACCCTACTTCAGCATACCTCTTGCCTGCTGTCAAAAGCTGGCCGTGCGACTGCAAGACGTGTGACTGTAGCGGAAGGAGAGAAGCAGGAGGCGCTGGGAATTACTGATGAGGAGAGGCTGCTAGCTCGAGCCGTCTTGGCAGATGGCGGAATCTTCGGCTGCTGCACGCGCGAAGAGAAAAGCGTCTCGTTGGAGCCTCCGCCGATTCCGCCTGCAAATCAGTTTCTCGTGGAATGGATGGCATTGCATGGACAGCGGTTTCAAGACAGCGGGAGGCATGTGTGCGGTAACGCACGGTGTGGAAGGGTTGAATTGCGAAAAGGAGAGTTTCGCTGCTGTGCTGCGTGCGAGGAAGCACGCTACTGCTCGCGCGCCTGCCAAGTGGTGGACTGGCGGGTCAGACATGTGGCTACCTGCCAGCCGTGCAGTAGAGATTAGACGAAGAGATTTGATAAACCGACTAACATTACCTTAGGTAGACGTCATACTAACCTGCTGTTTAGTCCAACAGCCTAGCACACATGAGGTTCTAAATTATGCTTTAGCTTCAGTGTGGCCTATGTGTATGTCGCATTGTGGTTCTGTGAGTTTCTTAGCGTTCTAATGCAATTTATTGCGAATGTAAAACGGCTGAGTGTGGTTTGAATGTACCCAACCCCAGCAAATCCTTGGTTACCAGACAAGTGGCCCGATTTCGGATTCCTCCAAGTAGACACGACAGCCCGAGTGAAGGCTACTTCGGCAATCTTCGGCAATAGCAACGACACTAAGTCCTTATCTTCCGAAGTGCGTCGCTCACTGTCCCCATGTCTCACGGTAAGCGATAGTGGCTCGCGTCAGCTTGTTTACTTCCTCCTGGCAGTTCCGCTAGCCAAGCTGTGATCAAATTTCGCTCTCATAGCTTACTTCTCACAACGCTGACGCATCGCGGAACATTCGTAACTCCCTTTTCAATGTCCCTCTTTCCCTAACGTCCAGATCCAAGGTACCCTTACGGATATCCACCTCCAGCCGGCTACCCATCACCAGCCGGCTACCCGCCAGCACCGTACCCTCCCGCGCCCGGCTATCCACCCCCTCCGGCCGGCTGCCCGCCTCCTCCCGCCGGTTATCCGCCTCCCCCGGGCTACTACCCTCCGCCGCCGGCAGGCTACTATCCGCCACCCCCGCACTACCATCGTGAGAGGCTTGCTTCCTGCGTTCACTCTTTTTTTTTTTAACACGATGTTGTTTGTGCGGTACATTAATATATATATTTCTTCGTTAACCAAACCTCTTGGCGCCCGTGTGACTGTGTTACATTGACAGATGGCGCGGTGGCTCATCACAGCCTCGGCCATGCCTTGGCGCATGGCGTAGCTCACACGATGCACCTCTTTGGAAAGAGGAAGCACAAAGGTCATTTCGGATGGGGGAAGCACAAGGGGTACCACCACCACCATCACCACCATGGTCACCACGGACATCATTACGGAAAGTGGAAGGTAAGGCTGTTTTTTGAGGCCCCTCAAAATGGGGGAACACAAGGGGTACCACCACCACCACTACAGCCACCACCATCATCATTACCACGGTCACCAGCGTTTAATGGCCTGCTGGGGTCGCTGTGTCAGCCCAGTCCATCCTTTACTTACCGTACACATTCCGGTATCCCCGTTCTTTGTTCCAATCGTTGCGCTGCGCGTTGCCCTTTCTTTTGGCAGTAACTATCAAGGACACAAGTGAAAAGAACATAACAGCTTGATGGGTACATGGCTGTGGTGGAAACAGCCTGCCTGTATCAAATTCCTCCCTCAAGTCTTCCCTTATGATCATGTACAGAAGTGTATGTACACACTCATTGATGTGCTGCAGATATTTCTGTCTGTATCAACTGCAAGGTGGCCACATTATCTATTCCGGTTCTCTGTATCGCCTTAACTCGCACCAAATGGGATGACAGTGCTCACTATGCAGAACCAGAGCCTTGCTCAGGGCAGCAGTCTCCAAAAGAATAAATGCAAGTTGATCAACAGCTGCAATAGCCAACATCTCAATAATGAAGTCATTACGAAACAGCCCTGGGTGCGCGTATTGTTGAGATAGCTAGGCAAGGTGAGTTGACTATCGAGAGAAATTTTACAAGTAGGAAAACCCTAAGGGGTTATCCCCTATAACATCTACCCCACTACAGCCTACCAATATGTATCACATATATATATCATTTGACACACCCCCATAGGCAAAGTGGGGGAGAGCAATGGGTCACAAGACCAGTCAAGAGAAACAAAACAAGCTCAGGGTGGATCACAACGTCACCACACATTCTGAGCACAAGCAAATGGCCACAAGGCCAGTTCACATGCAGAGATATATATGCAGCAATGACAGTACAGTGTCGAGCTACCTAGCAAGAGCCAGCATGCAGGTATATAGGTATATAGATCACAGTACAAGCAAAGACTACAGCAAGTGTGGAAGCATAGGCACAAGGCCTAACAGAGTACAAAAGCGCTGATGATCACCAGACGGAAGTGCCTTGGTGAATATATCAGCAGTGTTGGCCCGAGTGGCCACGTAACGAAGACAAAGCTGGCCTCGCTGCTGCAACTCTCGAGCCAGGAAGTAACGCAGAGCAATGTGCTTCGTTCTGTGTTCCAGTCTGTGCTCCTCACACAAGGCAATGGCGGCCTTGTTGTCAACGTACAGCACTGGAGGAGAACGAGGCTGCTCTCCCAAGTCAGTCAGCAGGTAGGTGAGCCAGCGTAACTCCTGTGCAGCCATGGCGGTGGCGTAGATCTCAGCCTCACAACTGGAGCCAAGAACTGAAGACGAGCGTGTAGAACGCCACGAAACTGAACCAGAGCCAAGGCTGAAGGTGTAACCCTGTGACGACCGCTGAGTAGCCAGGTCGTCAACCCAAGAAGCGTCTGAGTGCCCAATGAGGACAACTGGGCTCGTCCCTCCAAGCACTAGCCCCATGCCTGATGTGCTGCACAAGTAGCGCAGTACCCTCTTAGCAGCAGCCATGTGCTCAGGTCGGTGTCGACCAGGAGCCACGTAGCGAGCGAGGAGACCAAGAGGGTACGCGAGGTCAGGTCGAGTGCAAGTCATCAGGTACATGAGGCAGCCGACTAGCTCTGGGTAAGGACCACTCGGCTCTACGGACTCGTCCGAAGGTGGAGCTGAGAGCGTGTGACCTGTAGCCAGAGGAGTGGCCTGTGCTGAAGACCAGGTGAAGCCGAAGCGCTGAAGGACCTGCTGCACCATGTGTGACTGAGTCAAGGTGATGGTGCGGCGTGCTCTGTCCCGGGTGATCTGCAAGCCAAGGTAGCTGCGCAGCTCACCCAAGTCAGTGCACGTGTGTCTCTTCTGTAGCTCCGACTTCACGTGGGCGAGAGCCTCAGTGTCAGCAGTGGCAAAAACCAAGTCGTCGACGTACACGAGGATGTAGAACGGCGGCAGTGAAGTGTCTGTGCGCAGAAACAGCGACGGGTCAGCAGTAGAAGGCGCAAACCCAAGAGCCGCAAGTGTCGTCCTCAGTGTGTCGTGCCACTCACGTGGCGCCTGGCGGAGACCGTAGACCGGCCGTCGGAGGCTCCACTGGGTGCCAGGAGGGAACGACCCAGTGAAGCCCGGGGGGCGGCGCAGCCAGATCTCCTCGTGCAGGCTGCCCTGTAAGAAAGCAGTGCTGAAGTCAAGAGAGTGAAGCTCGTAGTCACGGTGAGCAGCAACGTGCAGCAGCACCCGAAGAGTGGTCATCTTCGGGGTGGGGGAGAAGGTCTGGAAGAAGTCAACTCCCTCTCGCTGACTGAAGCCTCGAGCCACGTAACGCGCCTTGAAGACAGGCGGAGAACCCGGCGGCCGCTTCACCCTGAAAATCCACATGCCACTGACGATGTTCGCCCCAGGTGGGGGAACCTCGTCGACATAGGTGCCTGTGGACTTCCAGGAAGCCATCTCTGCGTCCATGGCTGCCTGCCACTGAGAGGAGTAGGGACTCTCTATCGCCTCTGCGTAAGAGCGCGGAGTCGGGATGTCTGGTGCATCCGGGTCTCCCTCAGGGGCAAGTAGCGAGGACACAAGATGAGGTAAAGCAGCAGCAAGACACTGGAACTCCTCCTGCCTGTCCTCAAGGACGTCCGTGCTAAGAGCACACTCACCCCCGACGGACGGAGGACAGACAGACGCAGACGCAGCAACAAGACTGGCGGCGTAGTCTAGACGACAGGCAGCAGCAAAGTCAACAAGCTCAGCGACAAGAGCAGACGCAGCAGTAGACTCAAACGACGGGTCACTGACAACAGTGGCTAGCAGACGCGTGACAGTAGGGTGCTCAGCACGAAACCGGTCAGACTCAGGGTCTGGAACGTCAGGTAGAGAGGACGCAGGAGGAGACGGAAGAGGAACAGGCTGCAGAGCAGAGGAAGGACGACGAACTACGAGGTGTGTGCTGGGGACAGCCTGCTGACGCGAACGAGGAACACGACGACCGGGACGAGCAGGCGAGACAGGACGCGACACAGGCTCACGACGCTCAGCAGGACTACCAGTCTGCTCAGTGTAAGGAGAAGGAGCAGGCAGCGGTGAGCCAGGCTGTAACGGAAGACCAGTAGACGACGGGAGAGTAAGAACCTGACGAAGAACAGAGTCAGACGGCGGCAGAGACGACGGAGACGGCGGAGCGAAGAACAGTCGTGTCGGCGCAGCTGCATCAGTACCGGCAGCTCCAGCAGCTCCAGTACCCCCAGCAGCTCCAGTGCCTCCAGCAGCTCCAGAACCTCCAGCAGCTCCAGAAGCTCCAGTCCCAGAGTCGTCACCTCCAGTCCCAGGGTCTCCAGCCCCTGTGTCTCCAGCAGTAGCACCCCCAGAACCAGCACCCCCAGTCCCAGGGTCTCCAGCCTCAGTGTCACCAGCAGCAGCACCCCCAGAGCCAGCACCTCCAGTCCCAGGGTCTCCAGCCTCAGTGTCTCCAGTACGAGTACCTCCAGAACCAGCGACTCCAGCACCTCCAGTAGACAAAGGTCCAGCACCACTCCTAGCTCCAGCAGCGCGACGCTGACGGTGACCGTACCAGTCCTGGAGCTGCTGTGGGGTGAGAGGCACACGTGGACGAAGGCGGCTACTCCAAGGAGACCGCGCAACAGCAGACTCAGAACCCTCAGCGCCAGCACCCCCAGCTGCTCCAGAACCTCCAGCGCCAGCACCCCCAGGCTCCTCACGCGTAGGCTCAGTACTCGCAGACTCGGCACCCGCAAGCTCAGCACCTCCAGGCTCCTCACGCGCAGGCACAGCACCCTCAGACTCGACACCCCCAAGCTCAGCACCGCCAGGCTCCTCACGCACAGGCACGGCATCCCCAGACTCCGCACCCCCAGGCTCAGCACCCCCAGAGACAGCACCCCGAGCAGGACCACCTCCAGCAGGACCTGAGTCACCAGTGACCTCAACAGGCGCAGGTACCGGAGGGTCTACCTGAGAAACACCTGAAGGAGCAGGACCTGGCGCGGGGAGGGGGTCTACCTGGGGAGGACCTGGAGCGAGAAAGAGCGGCGGGGGGGGGCGAGAGACAGTGCGGTAGGGAAAGAGACGGTAGAAGGGAACAGACTCGTCAAAGGTGACGTCCTGAGACGCAAAGACACGGCGCGAGGTGGGGTCGTAAAACTGCCAGCCAGGCGCGTCAGGAGGAAAACCAAGGAAGACGCAGGGAATGGCACGAGCAGAGAGCTTGTCCGCGGTGAGATCGCGGACAAAGGCACGAGCACCCCAGACCCGGAAACGCGACGCATCGCCAACCTCCCCCGTCCACAGCAGTGTGGGCGAGGTCTCCGGCAAGGAGACACGGGGCCAGAGGTTGAGCTGATGCGCGGCGTACCGGACCGCGAACGGCCACAGAAAATGGGGAGCCGCCGCATGGATCATGGAGGTACGAGCGACCTCCATGACTAAGCCAATGCGGCGCTCAGCAACCCCATTCTGCTGCGGAGAGGCCGGAAGCGTGAACGACTGGGTGATGCCGTGCTCCGCACAGAAGGCTGCCAAGAGGTCAGAGGAGAACTCACCACCTCTGTCAGAGTGCAGACGCAGGACAGGAAAGTCCCGCTCGAACCGCTCGCGGAGCTGGAGACGCACAGCGCGGATCCAGGGGATCAAAACAGCAGGGACGTCTCCCTTGCTGCGCAAGGGGAAGACCGTGGTGTAACGCGTGAAGTCGTCGACAACCAGCAGAAAGTACCGCTCACGGCCCTGTCCCTGGACGCGGGCTGGGCCCCACACGTCCAGGTGAAGCGTCTGCAGGGGAGCCTCTGTGGGAGGAAACGAGGAGGAGTGAGGAGCGGCGCGCTGCCGCCCCTCGACGCAGGGAATGCAGGGCGGCGCAGGCGAGGGAGGGAGGGCAGGCAGAGACCTGGGAAGCCCAGAGACCAGAGAGCGAGAGTGCATGCTACGAAGGCGAGGCAGGGAGGGGTGACCAAGGCGGTGGTGCCACAGGAGCGTGTCGTGCGACAGGCGGCGGCACTCACACTGGGTAGCTACCTGAGCAGACGCGTACAGCTGTGGAGACAAAGGAGCGGAGCGTGAAACAGTGGTGAGGGTGTACAGACTGGACCCCGGCTCACGAGTGAACGTGGCCAGGTGGCGGCCAGTCTTGGAGCACGTACAGATCGCCACACGCTGCCCTCCAGGAGTCCAGGTGTCAACCCAGTGATCCTGGAGGACGGCGTTGCTCACCAGGTTCGTAGAGAACGAGGGAACGAGGAGACCTGACAGCTCACCAGACGGGACCGCCGGGCACGGGAGCACAGTCGTGCCGCGTGCAAGCACTGGGCCCCCAGAGGGGTCAGCCAGGGAGACAGGGACAGGTGCAGGGAGCGGAGTGACGGTGGTGCTATCACGAAAGAAACAGCGGGAAGCACCAGAGTCAAGTGTAAACGTGTGCAAGGCCTGAGCCGACTCAGTACCAAGGGGAGCAGACTCACTAGCACCTAGGGCTGCAGTCCTTATACCGGGGTCAGGCGGCACACACAAGTAGCAGTCACCCTCAGCACTAATAGTCAATGCATACATGGCAGCAAGAATAACATCATAGTCCAGATCAAAGATAGGCACATCACGCCTAAGCAGCTCTGCCCAGTTGGGGAACTCAGTAGCATCAGGATACTTAGTACGCCAGGCGTCACTAAGCCTAGCAAAACAACGATACTCAGTGTGAAAACCGTTGCAGGGGCGACCCTTGCGGGGGCCAGTACGAATGACATAGGGGCAGCGGTCAGAACCCCGAGACGCCCCACGCCCAGCATACCAGTCATTGAGCTGCTGGGAGGTGAGGGGAGGAAGCTGCTGCTGCTGCTGTGGCTGTTGCTGCTGCTGCTGCTGCTGGCCACCCTTCTGGCCAGATCCACCCCCACTCCCACCTCCACCGCCACTGCCGCTGCCTCCTCCCCCACCACCGCCGCCGCCGCCTCCACCGCTCCCGGTCCTGCCGCCACCCCACCCACCGCCTCCACCCCCACGGCCACCCCCACCACCTCCACCACCCCCGCCGCCTCCACCACCGCTCCCTCCACCGCCACCTCCGCCACCCCTGCCACCCTTGCCGCCCCTGCCACCACCACGCTTCCCACCAGGAGCGGAAGCCGCTGCGACCTTCTCCGCACCGAGGAAGTCAACAGCAGTAGCAGCAGAGGCGTAGGAGGGGTCAAGAGGGGAGGGGGAGCACCCCTCAAAGAGGGGAGTGCGGGGAGTGCCACGAGCAGCACCGACAGCGAGGATGTTCTTCTCTGCTGCGACCAGCTGCTGCTCGAAGTCGTCCAGAGTGATAGTTGGAGGATCCTTGGCAAGGAAGTAATCCCTGACAGAGCGAAGAGTGTCAGGGAGGCGGGTGACGAGGATGTAGAGGGTGAAGTACAGCGGGGGGGTGTTCGTGGCGAGGAACTCTTTGGTAAGAGCGGCTCGAAAGCGGGCGTCACTAGTGCGGAGGTGAGTGATAAGGTCGGCAGCAGTGTGAAACGAGGCTAAGTCTGGGAACAGGTAAGGCAGGATGAGACTACCAACGGTGGCTGTGGTCGGGGCGGAATAGCGGGCAACGACAGCATCATACAGCGTCTTAGCAGTCTTAAGCTGGTTGAAATGCGCGCGCTCAGAGATCGGTAGGTGATTGCGAATAACAAGGCGCGCGACAGCATCGCGGAGCTCCCACTGTGCTCGTTCAGGGGCAGGAGCAGTCTCAGCAGGAGTAGGGACAGTGCCGGTCACATAGGCTAGCAGGGACACTCCGTCTGCGACGTCAGTCATAAGGTAAAGGCGCAGGTCACTAAGCCAGGTGTCAAACTCGATGGGGCGGCCGTCAGGCTCAAAGGCGAGAACAGTAAGGGTCGCCATGGTTGTAGCGCAGGCAAAAGTAGCAGGCTCAGGCAGCAGGCTCAGGCAGCAGGCTCAGGTAGCAGGCTCAGGCAGCAGGCTCAGGCAGCAGGCTCAGGCAGCAGGCTCAGGCAGCAGGCTCAGGCAGCAGGCTCAGGCAGCAGGCAAAGACTGCAGGTTCAGGCAGCAGGCTCAGGCAGCAGGCAACTGTAGCAGGTAAGGAAGCACGCAGTTTTGTGACAGGCCGCGCGTAAGGCAGGTAAGCGCACGACTCACGGGCGGCTAAGCGCTCAGGTCGAGGCAGTGGCGCACAGGCAGGGCAGGGCACGCGCTGCTGCGGGCTGCGCGCGGCAGCGGGCTGCGCGCGGCTGCGGGCTGTGCGTGGCAGCTGGCTGTGCGCGGCGACGGGCTGCGTGCGGCTGCGGGCTGCGCGCGGCGACGGGCTGCGTGCGGCTGCGGGCTGCGCGCGGCGACGGGCTGCGCGTGGCTGCGGGCTGTACGCGGCGGCGGGTCGCACGTGGCGGCGGGCTGCGCGCGGTGACGAGCTGCGCGCGACAGCAGCGAGCACGCGGGCGGCTAAGGCAGCGGGGCGCGCTAAAAAAAAATGCACGCGCGCATGCAGCCGAGGCGCGCGCGGGCAGCAGGTAAGGTAGGTATAGCTGTAGGGAAAGTAACTCATGAGTAGGTGGGCCCCAATCTTAGGTCCTTAGGACCATTGCTCTAGATGCCATGTTGAGATAGCTAGGCAAGGTGAGTTGACTATCGAGAGAAATTTTACAAGTAGGAAAACCCTAAGGGGTTATCCCCTATAACATCTACCCCACTACAGCCTACCAATATGTATCACATATATATATCATTTGACACGTATGACGATATAACTGCAACGATGCTGGTGAGTGGGCATGGGCCACCACACCAGTGTCACTCTGATCTACGCGTGTGCAAGGTGTCGTGGTGTGTGGGGAGGAGCGGGGTGTGAGGCCGCTTGCGGCAGCGGTAGCAGCGACACATAATGATGAGAATTAGGCCCACCCACAGCAGTGGCACAGACCACCTGATGTGGATCGTGGGAGGGAGAAGCAGACAGCAAGAGTAGAAAGAAAGAAATGAGACGGCAGGCTGGACGACGAACATTGCTGTCGCTTGTACGGTAGTTGTGGTGACAGTGACAATGTATGATGCCCACCCGCAGCAGTGGCACAGACCACCTGATGTGGATAATGGGAGGGAGACGCAGAGACACCGGGGCGAGTAACAATAAAGAGATAAAACCGCACGCTGATCACCCAGCTTTTTTTGTTCCACTGGCACATGATGAAATGAGTAAGGTTCACCCATAGCAGCGGCCCAGACTGCCTGATGTGGACAATGTGGACCATGCCTAACAGGAATGCACAGCTACATTGAGCAGGACACACAGGTCTTAAAGCCTGACTGGAACTTAAAGGTCGAGGTCGATGAAGGGGTTGTGCACAACGGGCGTCCCAGACGTTGATAAGTGAGGATGAGAAAGCAGGCAACACCCAGAGCCTAATAGGAACGCACAGGTCGAGGTCGATGAAAGACCGTACACGGCCTCCCAGATGTTGACAAAGGTGCGCCCGGCCCAATCAGCAACACACAGCCAACGAAAAACAGGAACAAACGGGTTTTGGAGGAACTCACAGGTCGAGGTCTATGAAGGGGTTGTAGACGACGGCCTCCCAGACGTTGACAAAGGTGCGCCAGGCGGGGTTGAGGTAGAGCGAGTCAAAGGACCAGAAGATGCGCGTGTAGGTCTCCAGGAACACAAACAGCGCCCAGGCGAGCACCTCCACCACCACCCACTTCACCATGAAGCGACCGACCACGACAAGCACGAGCGAGCCGATGACCAGCCAGTTGAAGAGCCGCTGATTGTACTCCTTGAGGAACTGGGAGCGCTCTCGAGTCCATGTCTACTTAGTGTGGGAAGGGGAGTGTGAGAAAGGGGGTTTCGGGAAGAAGGCGCGGAAAGGAGAAAGGGCCAGTGGACAAAGAGTGTGATAAGAAGAAGGCCAGTTGAAGAGACGCCGGTTGTACTTTTAAAGGAACTGGGAGCGCTCCCGAGTCCACATTTGGTGAAAGGGAGGGAGCGGGGGTGGTTGTGTCGGGGAAAGGACATTGGAAAAGAGGCTGTGCGGAGAGGGTGTGCTAGTGAGTAGGTCAGTTGAAAAGAAGCTGGTTGGTGGTACTTCTTGGGAGCTGAAACCGATCTCGATTCCACGTCTGGTGAGAAGCAGCAACGGAGAAAAGTAGGCTTGGAATTCAAAGGGAAATAAGGTGGGGAGTGGCCACTTCCCATACAAGCACCTCCACCACCACCCACTTCACCACGAAGGGAACCACGATGACAAGCAAAATGCTGCCAAGCCTTTGACTACATGGCATGCCACTTTACCCCCTGTTTTCACCCTCTTCCAGCCACCTCACCTTCTTCAACCGGTCTCGGTAAGCCGACTTGCTTGGCCCACGACAAGCATTTTCCACGGTGTGGTTGCATGCGTCCAGGCGGGCATCGAACTTGGCCACCGATGGCAGGCGCATGTTGGCCAGAGCGTCTAACTCCTCCTCACACCCCCTGTGCGCGCCCTCACACGCCTTGGCTGACGCAAACTCGTTCTCCCGCTTCAGCTTCACCAGCTCCTGTGGGGGAGAGAGGGAGGGGAGTGATGATGACAACAGGGTGACTGGGATGATTGCACGGTGTTTTTGAAAGTTCTACAACACACCATGCACATGGATGCACAGACAAACACGCGCGCGCACGCACACACACACACACACACACACACACGCACACACGCACACACACACACACACACACACACACGCACACACACACACACTCACATACTCACACAAACACACCTCTCTCAGCTCATCCTTCAGAGGACGGACAGCATCCTCCACGCTCTTCCCTCCAAACCTCTCCCTCTCAAACGACGCTACAGCTTCCCCACTGGCATTCCTATGAGCCGCCATCAGCACTGCCTCCTCGGCTGGCAGGAGCAGGCGGCGCATGGCTTCATGGTAGATCGCGAGGCACTTGTCCTGCACTGCCCGGTTGAATGCATCGACAACGGAGCCGGCTGTTGGGATGTGTCCCTTGTTCAGCGCGTTTAGTGTCTGGGGAACAGGGGTAAGGTGGGGGGGAGGAGGGGCAGGAAGAAGGAGGAGCAGAAGTTGAGAGCTAAGAACGAGGGGAGGAAGTGAGCAGGAGTTGAATGGAAGGGAGAAATGAGGGAAACAGGCGGCGAACCGCGTCGTGGCATAGCGCGACGCGAGGCACTTGTCCTGTCCCGTTTGAATGCATTTGAAAAAGGATGTGCCAGGGTGCGTCTGAAAAGGTCGAGCCAGCTGTGGAAAGAACGTGGCCTTGATAAGGGCCACATGCTCAATGTTGGAGTCACTTACAGCATACCCACAACAACGGTCTCCGTACACCACCAAGTCTCGGCCCGGCTTCACTATCAGATCAACGAATTCTTCCCTGCTGGCCATCTCACCTTCTCTAGAAGGTCAGCAAATTCCTCCCCAGTGACTGGCTTTCCCGACACAATCTTGGGCTGCACCAGCGACGCCACCAGCTGCCGCAGCTGGTTGCGCTGGCGCACATATTTAGGATCCAGGTCCTCGTCTGATAACTCACACAGCCGCGTCCGTGCCAGGTGCGGCTGGTAGGAGGTGGGGCAATTGGGGGATTGAGGGCAGACATGGCAACACTTGAGGCAGCTGGTTGCGCTGGCGCACGTACTTGGGGTCTAGCTCTTCAACTGACAGCTCGCATAAACGTGTTCTCGCCAGGTGCGGCTAGTGGAACAGGGGGGTGGGGGAGGGAATGGTAGCATCTGAATCAGTGGGTTGCGCTGGCGCACGTACTTGGGATCCAGCTCGTCATTTGACAGCTCACACAGCCGCGTTCTTTCCAGGTGTGGCTGGTGGTAGGGAGGGGGTTGGATGAGGGAAAGGTAAAGTGGAAGGGCAGCAGTTACGACAGCTGGTTGCGCTGGCGCACGGACTTGGGGTCTAGCTCGTCATCTGACAGCTTGCACAACCGCGTTCTTTCCAGGTGTGGCCGGTGGGAGGCAGAAGGGAGGGAAGATTGGAGGGACAAAAGATCAGGACAGCAGCCACGACAGCTGGCGCACGTACTTGGGATCCAGCTCGTCATCTGACAGCTCGCTGAGATGAACTGGGAAAAGACAAACAAGCCCACCTGGGTCAATCCGAAGGCGGTGCTGTTGGCGGCCATGAGGTTGAGCGACTGGCGGATGAGGTTTACTTGATCCACGTCCTTGTCTCCCTCTGGGTTCAAACGAGGGACACACAAAGAGGCATACTGGGGCAGGCAGGCTTTCCCAGGGAAGCAGTGGAAGCTCACCTGAGTGAGCCCGAAAGCAGTGCTGTTGGCGGCCATGAGGTTGAGCGACTGGCGGATGAGGTTCACTTGATCCACGTCCTTGTCTCCCTCTGGGTTCGGCACGGGTTGCAGTGCCCCTCGCACCATCTCCTGCACTGTCTTGCCCTCTGTGGGTGGGGGGGAGGAGAAAAGGATAAGAGATGCATGCCAGCAACAGACGTACCTAGGAAGGCGAGATGGATGGGCCAAAGGCAAAGAGGGGTGCAGCCAACTACCCGAAAGGCAAGGAGCGACAGGACGAGAGGCAACGACGGCAAACACACATGCGCGAGCGAGCAAAAGAGCGAGCGTGCACACGCACGCACGCACGCACGCACGCACGCACGCACGCACGCACGCACGCACGCACGCACGCACGCACGCACACACACACACACACACACCCACACACACACACACACACACACGCACACACACACACACACGCACGCACACACACACACGCACACACACACACACACACACACGCACACGCACACACACACACACACCCCCCCCCTAGAAAGTCGCGTTGGATGAGCCATAGCAGCTTGGCTGGTGTGCTTTGAGTCGACTCACAACCGCCCCCACCCCACCCCTTCCCCCAGCCCACAACCTCCCCCCCCCCCCCCCACACACACAATTGTGCACGCACGCACCTAGGAAGTCTCGTTGGATGAGCCATAGCAGCTTCGCTGGTGTGTTTTGAGTCAACTCAGAACAACCCCCCCCCCCCCCACACACATGTGCACGCACCTAGGAAGTCTCGTTGAATGAGCCATAGCAGCTTCGCCGGTGTGAACACCTCATCCCGACCCTGCGGACACACAGGGAGGCGCACAAGTGAGGTTGGGAAAAAACGAGAGTCAGGAAAAAAGCCGTTACTTATGATATCAAACGAAAAAATCAACGAAACATACGAAACATGGGAAGAGTTTCAGGGAAAATATAAGGCACTGGGTGGATGGATGGGCGACCAGAACTCGGGAGAATGTGTGGGGAGAGGAGGGGGGAAGGGTTGAGGAGACAGGGGGAGAGGAGAATAGGGAGAGGGAACGTGGGTAGATGGGGAGCGGGGGGAGAGGGGGAGTAGCGGGAGATAAAAAGCGTAAGAAGGTAAAGGGAGGGAATATTTCTTTTAGATCAGCAACCTCATCAGCTTACGAAGGAAAAGGGAGGGGGTGGAATTTGGATTATGGGGAGCACTGGGTTGGGTATAGCAAGCAAGAAAGAGGGCAGGCAGCGAAGGAGTAGGTTGGGCAGGGGTGGGGGCTGGTGGGGGAAGAGATTTTTACGGTGCAATGCAGCGAAACAAAAAAGGCTGCTCTCCTCTCCCCCCTTCCACCTTTCTTCCACCTTTCTTCCACCTTTCTTCCACCTTTCTTCCACCTTTCTTCCACCTTTCTTCCACCTTTCTTCCACCTTTCTTCCACCTTTCTTCC